>VWZU01005098.1:297500-358904 GCA_013397095.1 Sterrhoptilus dennistouni | reverse complement strand
CTCGGGGAGTCCTGGGGATCCCTCCTCGGGCAGCCCTTCCTCGGGGAGTCCCGAGAGACCCTGCTCCCTTCCTCAGGGCGTCCCGTAGGGGACCCTGCTCCTGCAGCCCTTCCTCGGGGAGTCCCGAGAGACCCTGCTCCCTTCCTCAGGGCGTCCCGTAGGGGACCCTGCTCCTGCAGCCCTTCCTCGGGGAGTCCCGGGGAACCCTCCTCGACTGGCCTTTCCTCAGAGAGTCCCAGGAAACCCAGCTGGGGCAGCCCTTCCTTGGAGAGTCCCAGGGAGTCCTGCTCGAGCAGCCCTTCCTCAGGGAGTTCCGGGGAGTTCTTCCTCGGGCAGCCCTTCTTTAGGGAGTCCCAGGGAACCCTCCTCGACTGGCCCTTCCTCAGGGCATCCCGGTCCTGCCGTGGGGCTCTGCACACACCGGGCCCTGCCCGGGGACAGGTAACATCCTCAGGACCGAGGGCTCCGGTGTCCTGAGTGCAAAGGATAAACTCGGGGCGCGCAGGAAAAGCCACATTGGTTTAAGATTAAGAACAAGATCTCCTGTTGTCCTCGCTCACATTCGTGAGCTCTGGGGAGGATCTTGCCCCGTCATAAAGGAGAGCTTTTTGCAGCTGTTTAGGAACTTTTTTTGCGGTTTCTGAGCGGATACCGAGCAGTAAAAACACCCCAGATCCATGGGAGTGCATTGGAGCGCTCGTGAATTTACATTTTATCAACAAATCCTTCTGTTACTGCGGTATATGGCTGCAGCCTCTCCAGGCTTGTGTGCCTGGGATAATGCTGGTTTTTGCAGGGTCGATGCTGGTTTTTGCAGGGTCGATGCTGGTTTTTGCAGGGTTGATGCCAAGCTCAGTCCACTGTTCCTCACCTTCCCCCCATTGGTATTGGAGAGCTGAGCCAAGGCTGTGTGAGGTTTAGCAATAAAATCTAACAGCTGTAAAAGGTCTCCAATAGTTTGTAATTCTCCAATCAGTATGTAATTCTCATCTGTTGTTCTGCATATGTGAGAACATTTCCCTTTTTTTTGTGAAAACTTTTTTTGGAAACCTTGTTTCAGAAGATATTGCCTGTGCCCGGGGTTGGGGTGTTTGACATGGAAGCTGAAATGACTTTTTGGACTTGTTTTGTCCTGTGGCATTGAGTGTGGCTCTTCAGAGCCGTTGTGTGATGTGATAACTGGACTGATCCTTCCCACACAGGAGCTGTTGGGTAGGTCAGTCTGGTGCACCTTTTAAATTAAAATAAGGAATAAGGAAGGCATATTTTACAGTGAGGGTGGTGAGGCCCTGGCACAGGTTGCACAGAGAAGCTGAGGCTGCCTCATCCCTGGAGCTGTTCACGGACACTTTGGACAGGGCTTGGAGCACCCTGGTCTGGTGAAACCCATGGCAGGGTGGGTGAAATGAGATGGGTTTGAACATCCCTTCCAGTCCACACCATTCTGTGACCTTCAGAGGCAGCATTCCTTCTTTACAGTGGTGTGTTGACTGGTAGGAATTAGTGCTCTGTGCAGGTTGTGATGTTTCTTTGCACTGACAGTGCCCACCTGCAAAGGGTGTTTGTCTCTTGTGGCACCATCTGTCCCCTTGAGCTCTCAGGCCAGCACAAGGTCACCTTCTCATGGTGTGGACTTAGTTTGGGAGGGTATCTAGGTTAAAAATAAATCTAGGGGAAAGCTTAGGGGTTTTTTTATCAGACTTGATGGTTCTTCAGAAGTTGTGGAGGCTCAGACTTAGAAGGGCCTTTGGACAGAAGTAGTTGTGTGGTGATATATACCAAATATCCGTGGAAATACATGTGTGTACTGAGGGGTCACCATCACTTGCTTCAGAGTGGGAGCTCACAGGAGGTCCTGGAGGTCCAACACTGTGAAAAACTGAATATGCTGGACATTGTGGGATGTAAATGCTTAATAGCAGATCACAGAGTGTGTTAGTATCTTAAGGAACCCAGGGTTTCCTGTACACAGGCTTCCCAAAGCTACTTTAAAATGTGCCCGTTGTTGCTCTTTTTTAGTGACTGAACTTGGGCTATGAAAGATTTTTTCTTTTGGTGAGAAATCTAGAATTGTTTTTGTTGTTTCCTGTTGGAGGATCACTAGCTGATTTCTTATTATTTTTCCCATGGGCTGCATATTGAGAAAGTGCTTTTTTTCTTTTCCAGTCAGTAGGGAAATTCAATAGCAATATACAGAACTTTCTTACTTTCAATTAAAGCTTGATTGACTAAGCTGTATGAGATGCAGCTCTTCCAGGCTGGTTCTTGGGGTTTCCATGGTCAAATTGGAGTGAGTCTTTTTGGTTGGTAATTTTACTTATTTTTACTGGAGAACAGTAAGAGAACAAGACATATATGGCAATAAAGATGGGGGGGATGAGGGGAAGGGATTGTTCTTGAGTTGAGCCACTAGTGTGACCATTCTGGAGAGGAAGCAGCTGTGAGCCTCTGTACCAAGACAAGATCCTCAGTAAGTGGGAGACCGTGCAGAGCCCAGGTGGGATTTCTGCAGGAAATCTTGTGTACACTTCTGGTCATCTGTGCTTAGCAGATGAAATTCAAGTTTGAACACATAGAGTGGACGCAGAGGCTGCTTTTTATCTCCTGGCAGGGATGTGAAGGAAGGGAAGAAAACCAGAGTGGTTAAATGGTGATATAACACACATAAAATGGGCTTGATGTGAATAGAAAGCTCCTACTGTAGGGTGCTGAAGGTTTTTTTTTTTTAGGTGGAGGCAAAAACATTTGCAACTTGTTAAACTTTGTTGCATTTTATAGCATGGGTGTCTGCAATAAGAGGTAACTCAAGTCTTATCTTTAAGCAATTTTGTTACTTGCGACATTAATGTTAGTCTGATTTACAGGCATCTTCAGTGTGTTTATGTTCTGTTGTGCTTTTCACAGGTTGAGTACAGAGAGATGGATGAGAGTCTTGCAAACCTGTCAGAAGATGAGTATTACTCTGAAGAAGAGAGAAATGCTAAAGCTGAGAAAGAGAAAAAACTGCCCCCACCACCTCCACCAGCTCCTGCAGAGGAAGAGAATGAAAGTGAGCCAGAGGAGCCATCTGGTGAGTGGAGAGAGACCTTCTCCTCTGAAATGATTTACCTGATTTGTTAACAGAAATTAGGTAGGGCTGGGTGTGGCATCATGAATCCCATGTCTGGTTTCAATCTGGTTTTGAATAATTGTCCTACAGTGTTTTATTTGCTGGCCCCATGTGTGGAAGGAGGGGAGAAATGCAGAACAGCCTGATAAAGATAGGAACATGCATTAATATAATTCCAAATGAAGCCAAACCTCTTGTGCTAGAGTCTCATGATCCTTTTTGAATTATCTTTGGAAGCTTGTCCAGAATAGCCTTTCTGGCTCTCTGCTGCCACACCTGCTGAGTATGAACTCAGAGGGAAAAGAGGTTGTTTTTATGGGGGGTTTGTTATGCAGAAGAACAGATTTTAAACTACTCTGATTCCTGTGGCTTTAAACTATGACTCTAATCTTAAGTTCTGGTTGGATACTGTTTGCTTAAATTTCAGTGCTTTCCCTGTTAGCTTAGACAGAGCTTCACTTTACATTGAGAAGGTTTTTTTGGTCAGTTTTTGAAATGTGTGGTAGTAGCAGTAGCCTGTTCTTTACCTCCATTGTGTTTACAGCTGCCACATTAGTGAGGGCTGTTGGTGGGGTGTCACTCAGCTGATAGAAGCTGATAAAAATTCATGTTTTTGCAAAGTTTAGAGGAAAGAGATTCATGAGATAATGTGCTGGTGTTAGACAAGAGCTGAAATCTAGTAGTTGAATCTTTGCAGGTTCATGTCAGTCACTATTAGACTTCAGTTATCCTAATTTTCTTTTTTGGCTGGCAGGTTTGAGAACACAGGACTGGTGTTAGCTCGGGGATTCCTACCTTCAGGTGAAAAAAAAAATTAAAAGCTGTGGGTGTGGGTTTTATCTCTTAGGATTTGCCATTGTAACCTCTCCATGTTGCAGCTGTTGGCTCCTGCCTTGATACAGGAATATTACAGCTCATGCTTGACTGAAATACTTGCAGTGATAAAAAACCTGCCCAGTTGTAGCTGATGTAGCAAAAGTGGAATTTTAATAGGTGTAATTAAGGAAGTATTTTAAGCTTACTCTTTCTTTTAGCTTAGACATTCTGTTCAATCCTTGAGGCCTGATATTGATACACTTTATTTCTCTCAGATTCCATTTTGTGCCTCTAAGAATGATTATTGAAATCAGTTTGAGGCATAAGCAGTGGAGTCCAGTGGAACAGGTTTTGTCCTGTGAAGGAAAGAACATGGAAGATGAGCAGTGATGAGTCATGCTGTTCTGTACACACAACAGCCTGATATTATTTTGCAACCACTGTATTTAGCCATCTAAATACAATCAATTTTCAAACAGACTGCCTAGAAATGAGTAGATATCAGGTCATCATGTCATTTCTCTGTTCCTAGAATCTGTGACTATGCATGAAGCAATAAAGTAGAAAGAAGACAGATTTCAAGCTGTCACTCCATAGCTAGTCCTGCTGTAATTTTAAAGGTTTCTGAGACTATATTTGTTTGTGGATCTCTCTATTTTTGTCTTTATTAATATAGGTGTCAAGAACTCAGGTCATCTTATGTTGGCTGTTAAAAGTGCATTGAAACTTCTAATTCAGCCACCCTTTAGAAGGAGGAGGCAGCATGGAGTCTGCTGTGTATAAAAGCAGTGTTTATAATTGAGGTTTTTCCTTTCTCTGTCACTTTGAAGGAAAAATTGAAGCGATATAAGAAATACTAAATTGGACAGTAATACTAGAGTAGGATCGAATACTGAAAATATAGGAAAATTTAAGTTAGCTTGGGTATTAATGTTAATTTATTCTCATTGCAGACCTTGAAAATTCATTTCTGTGTTTAAAGCCTGTAAAAATGCAGGTAATGCAGTAGAGGTTGTCACATTCCATCTTTGGAGCTGAAAAGCCTCATGGTGCAACTTAAAAATATTCTGGTGCTGTTGTCTGGTGTTTCATTAGCCTGTCCCCACAAAAGAATCTTTGGACAGGGATTATTAAATGTCACACTATAGGTGACAGCACCTGGTCTCCCTTGAGTAGGTTCCATTCCTGTGTTCAGCTGTGGGGAATTCCAGGTGTTTTGGCTGTTACAGTCTGGATTTGGAAGATATCCTGCATGCTATTGCAGAGCAGTTTTAAAAGGTGTGGCAGTATTTCATGGTTAAGATAATTTCCCTAGAGTATCTCTTCTCTTTTTACTAGAGGAATATTGTCTAACAGCAAAAAGCTTCCAAACTCCTTTGCAGTGCTGACTGATGACATTTGTGTTTGGCATCAAGGAGCTTGCTTCTTTTTTTCTGGTTTTTATTTTCCTCTAAGAGTCTTTGTTTTGTTTTTCCTCACCAGATTGGATTTTCATTTTCAGAACTACAGGAGATTTTCTTTACTAGCTCTTGGCCTTTTAGTGTTATCAATATTCTTTGTGGTAATCCTGTATTTTTAGGTGCTGTTTTCCAAGGAACTGAATATGATCAAGATTAAGATCAAGGGAATGGTCAAACTTAGTGGTGCTTTGTCTCTACTTTATCTGACTTGTCAGTTTTCCTAAATAAATTCAGTACTCTGTGATACTTGTGTGCAGCTATTCTTCATTTTGAAACAGTGGATAATGACATGAAGCAGATTCCTTTGTGGACCTTCCTCCTCACTGCTCTTCAGCTCACAGTCTGTTACTCTGTTGCCTTGAGACTTTGAGCAGATTCTGCTCTTGGACATGTCCTGTTGAGCTCCAATAGTTTGGTGTTAACAGGGATCAGCAGTTTGCTTGCTGTTAGTTCCTTTACAGCTGGAACCTTTTTTCCAGGGAAGGAGAGGAAATCTTCACTAGCAGGCCTTGTCTGCTTACACTGAGTATTCATTTAGAATTGTCCAAGCATTCAGTAATAATGATGAGAAGAGGAAGATTCTGATTTCTTTCTGTAAGTAAGCTGAGAACAATTTTCCCCCCTCTGCTCATTGTCAGTGTTAATTCAGGGATTATGAATGCCATAGACTGGAGTCAGAATCTATTTAATTTCTTAACTTACGTAAGGCACAGGTGAAACTCTTATTGCAAATTAGTGGCCTATGCTTGACTGTAAATATTCATGTTTCAATTGTGTTAGTCTCTTCCAGAATGGAAGCAAAATAAAGTACTTGCAATGTAGATCAAGTAAAGAATTCTGTCTTGCTGTTGCAGATATGTTTTTTCACAGAATCTTAACTTGGGTCTTGTGAGGCCTGTCAAAATCTGACTTGTCACAGTCTTTCTGTGAGGTTTTTTTATTTCCCTACTGGCAGACTGATTTTATACAAGTACTAGTTATGGCTCCTCTGCTGTACTAAGGGAAAATGAATGTCTTGTTTCAGTTCCTATTTTGTTTTTATCTGTAGATGTTTAATGTGACATTCTAGATTAATCCAGTTTAGCACAGTATGGAAATATTTGTTTAACTTTCTTTGTCTTGCTTTAGGGGTTAAATCTGTAGCTCAGATGAAAATTTTCTCAGTTAGTATGTCCCCTAAGAGCCTTAAATTACATTCTGGCCAAATTGTCCACCCAGACTCTAGAGAGTATTAACAATTGTGTATTTAGCCTCAGGTTAGACCTGTTTGGAGATGACACCTGGGCAGTTGTGCTCTAGGAAGTGACTGTTCCCTTCCAGTGACCATTGCAGAGTGTTTCAGTGCCTGTTGGTTTGGATTTGCTGACTTGTGTGTGTGGTTTGAAGGAGCCTTGGTACAGCAGGAGGCAGCCCTGGGCCATCCCTGGGGTGTGCTGTGCCTTCCTGAGCTCTGCAGGTGATGGGGCTTCAGGCAAATGTCTGATGGTGGAAGAATATTGGCCGTGAGCTCAGCTCAGAGCTGGTGTCTCCTGTGGAGTGAGCAGTGTGTGAGGTGTGTAGTGCCTTTGGTCTGCAGACACTGCAGCTGTACTCATCTCTCTTCTCTGTTCCTGCTTGTGTTGCACTCCTGTTCAGGACTTAGATACAGGCTGAGGTAATTCTGAGACTTCTTCAGATGAGTGCTTAGCCTTTCCTCATTTTTCCACTGCTGGGAATGTTGAAAGACTGATGTCTTTCAGTGCTGGGTATTGATCATATCACTGATCAATGGCATGACATGTATTTGGCTTCAAAGACAATCTTAGTGTGTTAGAACACTGATGGTGTGTCAAGGGTACTGAAGCCAAAGTAAGGGGTCTGAGCCGTTGAAGAATTGTTTTAGCATCAAGCTTAAAAGGAAGAGTTTATGGGAAAAAAAAATAGGGTCTCCTGAACATAAGAGACTTTACAAAATGCTTTAAACTATCTCCTTGGGGATATGGGGAGACTTGGGAGCACCAAAGGCAAGACTATCAAATTCTTAGGGTTTGAGATCTGTAGTATCTGATGGTATCCATCTGCCAGATCATAAGTATTTAGCCACCAGGAATGCTACATATGGTGTACTTCTTTATTTCCCATAAAATCTGATGTAAAGCGTTCCAGTAACCTGGATAACACTTTAGAACATAATTTTTTTGGTGCCCTGAACCTAGGTTCCAGAAGATGGGATTCTCAGAAAACGGGTTTAGTTAGTTGGTGAAATTTAATACCTAAAAACGCCAACTGCCGGGCCTTTATGTCCAGTATGGTTTAACTTATGGAGTAAGGTCCCTGAGTTCTCCTCTTTCCTTCCACAGGGCAAGCAGGAGGACTTCAAGACGACAGTTCTGGAGGGTATGGAGACGGCCAAGCATCAGGTGAGGGTGGCGTTTGATGCTTGCCACTGATAGCAGGAGCCGCCAGGTTAGGGATCGATGCTTGCAGGTGTGCATGGGTGTGCTGGTCCCCGATTTAGCCACAGGTGCAGGAGTTGTGAACCCACCAGTTTTAAAAGTGTGGGGTAATTCAGGGTTCAGTCAAGGTCTGTAACGACTGTGGAAAAGGGCACTTAGCTAATAACCTGTGTTGAAATGCCTCAGGCCGATCTCTCATCCCTCCACTCCTCTCCATGTTCAGAGGAGTCTAAATTACATCTTACTTAGCCAGTTTGTACCACCCAGATTGGCACAGAGCTTTAGAGCAGTACACCCTTTTGCTAATCTGCTGAAGAAACATAGCACGGAGTACCTTTTTGCTCCTTTCTTTTTGTCTTTTGAGAGGGTTTCTGTTTGACCTGTGTGCCAGCACTTAGCCCAGGAGATTGTCTGCTGGGCAGATTCACAGTCTGCTGCTCACTGGACTGGATTGTCAATTGTATTCACCTTCTGGCCTCGGTGCTGCTGCTGGCAGTGTTCACTCCTTCATTCACAGGATTGGTGTCTTTACTCTTAACTACTTGGAGTGCTACTTAAAGTCTTCCTCCAACTCTGCTGCTTTTGCTCTCACTTCAGGATTAGGGTTTTAAACAAGTGTTAAAGGCTCCAGAACCTATTCTGTACCTCCGAGTTGCTCTTTTTGAAGCAAATAGAACTTCAAGATACTCATCTAAGAGAGCATCCTTTGCTGTTGTAAGTAAGGGAGCCAAAAACTGTTATGGATGTTACCACTTGCATGGAGCTGCTGGCTATTATGGCTCGTGGGCTTAAGGATGCATTGCTTATTTCATTTTTAGGTAGGCATTGGCTGATTGGAAATTCTGCATATTTTGCATTTTGTATTATATGCTCTAACAACTGTCCAATTCGACAGCCAAAATCCTTTCATTCAGTGTGTTCATCTGCAAATGTGTTAGTAAATCTTTAAATGAGCAGCATTCATCAGGGTTTGTTCTGTGAGGAAGAAACTCAATACTCAAAATTTCAGCCAATTAGTTGCTAGTGCTGGATGTCAGGAAATGGGCAAGTGTGTGTGTGCAAATGTGTGCAAAGAGGAGTTGATAATCCAGTCTAGGCAGAACCTTCCCAAGGAGAAACATGTAGTTCTGAACTGGTAATCCCTTTAATATGTGGCTTTCATGAAATACAAGCAGTAAGGGTGTGAAATGGGATTTAGTCAGCCTGAAATCCAAATCCATTGAGATTTGAGCTGTGTAGTTGCAGAAGTCTATTCAAGGACATTTAGTTCTTATAAGATCTTCCAGTGGTCGGCCAAATAAAAATGCTGTCTTTGCTATTAATAGCTATGCTTTTTCTACATTCTTGTATGGAACACTCTTGTGGGTTGTTTTATTAGCTTTTTTTTTTCTTTTTCCTGAATACCTGTGCTCATCTGTAGCTACTCTGTTATTCCATTTTAAAGTTTGGGTATTGCCATGAAAGATAAATGGCCTTAAAAGCTCCCCCAACTCAACCCACCTTGGGAGTTCTTTTCAAACCCGTTAGCAGCACCATGTTCTCTGGCTGCTCAGTTTGAAGAAATGAATCCCCAAAGCTTTTCAAGAAACTGCTGAGTTGTCTTAAATCCACACATCTGAGAGTTTGCTGGTGTTTGATGACTAAATGGCTTTTTAGCAGCTACCTGGAAAAATACACTTCTTTTAGCACAAACCTGTAAGGGGGAACCAGGTTCAGCTTTTCAGGTCTTTAACTGGCCATTCTCTGAAAATTGTGCTGCTGAGCTTTTTGCCAGCACTTGAGGATCTAGAACCTTAATTAAGATTTTTAGCATTAATAAAGTGTCAGAGAATTGGTAACTGGTTTGATTTCCATGCCCAGTTTTCCAGAATTCATAGTTGAGCATGTGCATTAATATTTTGTTACACTTGGGCCAGTGTCAGATGGAAGGACAGCAGAAGGGCTGGGGGATGGTTGTTGCTGGAGAAATTGAAATCTTAGTAGAGCTTTGGATTTCTATTCCCATATTTCTATTCCCTATTTCTATTCTAATATTAGTGCAGGAAACATAGTGGGTGTGTCAACCTCTCCTGTGGTTAATTTTATATTACTTGCAATGCTCTGTAGATTCTGTTATTAATTTCTTCTTGTAAAATCTGTGTAAATTATTACAGACAGTTTTCTTTACCTTGAGTCATCACACAGATCTTTTGATCTTTACTTGTGAATGAATTTTTGGTTGTAGGGTTGTTTTTTTTTTTCATTGGTTGGTTTTTTGTTGTTTCTTTGGTTTGGGGTTTGGGGATGTTTTTTCTTGTTGTGGGGTTTTTTTGTTTGGTTGGGTTTTCTGTGTGGTTGTTTTTGGTTGATTTGTTTTGGGAATTTTTGGTTTGGGTTTTTTTTTTTTTTGTTAGTTTCACAACCATTTCCCTCTTTGATTTTTTTTTTCAGCACCTTTAGGAAGTAAAAATGCTTAAAGGGGGTGTGTGGTGGCACCAGAATTAAAAGCAGGGAGCTCCTCTCCCTGGTACAGTGACATGTACTGCTGTACATGAACTTCAAACTCTTAAACAGTTGTCTTGATTAGTGTAACACACTGCAAGCTTATATTTACTTTGCTATTTATTGTAATAATTTGAGCAATTCCAGTTTCAGCAAGTGATCTTAATCATACTTATGGGGGTTTTTTGGTGAAGTTTTTCTTCTGTCTTTCTAGATTGAATGCCTTGCCTTCTATCCTGATGGAAGTCGCTTCTAGGACATGGGAGATTTATTATTTTCTTGCTGTATTTCACATCTCAGTACCTTGTTTTGCTTGTTGTGCCTGCAGGATTTGCTTTCTGCACTTTTGCTGTAGCCCTTGATGCAGCTGTATCTTAGTTTGTCACTTTTTCTGTAGTACAAAACAGCAGAGACTGAGGAAGGCAGGGTACAGAATTATAGTTTCATCACTGGCAGTGTGTGAATTGGTAGAAGTGCAAGTTCCTGTATGAATGAAGACTTTCCATAG
Organism: Sterrhoptilus dennistouni; assembly: GCA_013397095.1. Lineage (NCBI taxonomy): Eukaryota > Metazoa > Chordata > Aves > Passeriformes > Zosteropidae > Sterrhoptilus > Sterrhoptilus dennistouni. Next base: position 348,095 of record VWZU01005098.1, on the reverse strand, counting down.
AGAAAACCTCTCCTGTATGGGTTCAGCATCAGCCTTTTACATGTGGAGCATTTAAAAAGAAGAGTAGGAAATCTGTTTGGAGGGAGCACAGGAAATGCCCTAAGTGTGATTGTATTTCATTGCACTGCCTGCTGTAAATATATCAGATATGCAAAATGACAGTTTAAGGTGGGTTCCTCCAGCTGGGGAAGGTCAGTGCAAATTAAACTTTGAGAAGCAGGTGAGAGGGGATGGTAGATGCTGTGCTTGTATATCACAGATATTTTGGCTTTGAACAGGTACTAAAACAGTTTTCCAGTTGTGTTAAAAACTGGAAACCACACAAATTAAGGACAGCATCTAAAATAGTTATGTTTTATTGCTAATACATACATTATGTGTGTGTGTGCTATATATGATATATGGATATGTGCCCCCCACCCCACTTATTTGTCAGGCTTTATTTTTTTTGGTGAGGTTTATTTACTTGTTTGTTTTATCTCCCCTGCAGTGTAGCTTTTCCACTATCTCTAGATACCTGTAATTCAGAGAACTGTTAACTTAGAAACCTTGCAGAAATAAACAAAAGGACTAAAATGAAAGCCTGCCACGAAATTGGCCACTGGCTGATTGCACTGGCTGGGAAGGGTCGTGTTTGCAGTGCCTGTAGACTCCTTGTCTTTTTATTGTAGGTGTGGAGGGTGCAGCTTTCCAGAGTAGACTTCCACACGACCGTATGACCTCTCAAGAAGCTGCCTGCTTCCCTGATATAATCAGTGGGCCCCAGCAGACTCAGAAGGTCTTTCTGTACATCAGGAACCGCACCGTAAGTTTGTTGTGAAAGTGTTGGTGGAAAAAGAGTAGGAAGTTTGTGTAAGACATTTTGGCACTTACCATGTTGATGGAATTTTTTTGGTTTTGAGACAGTGGGGTTTCATTTCTGGCATCCTGTCGTGCTCTTTAAGTTGTTAAGAAATGTGCTCTCCAGTTCTTGATCAAAGCAGCATAAAGAATCTGTAGTGTATTTACAATGTCCAAAACAGGGATCAAGGCATAAAGAATCTGTAGTGTATTTACAACAGCCAAAACAGGGATCAAGGCATAAAGAATCTGTAGTGTATTTACAACAGCCAAAACAGGGATCAAGGCATAAAGAATCTGTAGTGTATTTACAACAGCCAAAACAGGGATCAAGGCATAAAGAATCTGTAGTGTATTTACAACAGCCAAAACAGGGATCAAGGCATAAAGAATCTGTAGTGTATTTACAACATCCAAAACAGGGATCAAGGCATAAAGAATCTGTAGTGTGTTTACAACGTCCAAAACAGGGATCAAGGCATAAAGAATCTGTAGTGTATTTACAACAGCCAAAACAGGGATCAAGGCTTGCTCCTGTATTTTGGAAAACTGAAGTCATGTTAGAAAAATCACAGTAGGGAAAGCAAGAAATGTTTTGAAAATTGCTGTATTACCATAGTTAAGAGACAAAACACCTTATGCACCACTCAGTTTTCTCACAGACTAAAGATGATCAAGAAACATCATGGGGTACTGACCATGGTAACACCCAGTGCTTAATAACTTAAAGAAGTTATTTAAAATTTATGTGTGGTGGACATCTTCATGCTGAGAGCTTGACTTCTGCTATTCCTGTAAAATGTTCCTCTAACTCTAGTTGTAACTTCTGGGAAGTCATGAGATATATAAAAACAGGCCAGAGCATGCCAAAGAGGTTGGAAAACAATTTGCTTAAAATGAGCACTGAGTAATCCTTTTACAAATGTATTGGAAGCAGAAAAGCCTTCCACTGAAACGAAGAAATTACTGGAGAGAGATCCTTGCAGGGAAAAGCAGCACTGCTGGTCTGTGGGCCTTATTCACTACAGAGGAACTTCTCCAAATTATTTCTTAATCATTCCTATTCCTCATAGTTGTAAGATTTCCACTTTAATTTGGTATCTGTGAGGAACTGTGAAGCTCAGCAATGCAACTCTAGAGAAACACCCAAATAACTGAGTGATTATGGATGCATCACCTAGATCTATGCACAGACCAGTAAAATTATTTATTAACTCCTGCCTCTGTGCTACAAAGTAGGAGTTCTGTTGGGAAAACAGTTCTTTTATAGTATGAATTGACCTACTAAGATATCACAGACAATTCTTCCCGCTCGATTTTAGAACGGTGAATGTCCTGTAAATAAGCTTTTTTGAGTATATGCGGCCAGTGTAGTCCATGGTTGTGTCTTATATTGATGAAGATGGACTGGATCATTAAATGTTGGAGATAAATAAACTTTATAGCATGATAAGTACTGCTGGAGCTTTTACAAAAACATGAAATCTGATGCCAAAAAGACAATGTTGGCTGACATTTCCACCTCCTCACACCTTTGTGCTGCCTTGGTGCATTTCCACATATTTGAAATGATGTGAGAATTTCAGACTGTATTGCACCTTAAGGAACACTGGAAGGTGAAAGTTCAGTGTGGCTTGGGTAGTCCTGCCAAAGTTTAATTCATTAGGGGGTTTTTATCTGCTGACAGTTGCATAGCAAAAACACACCTGGAAAATACCTTTTTTTTTATTATTGCTTAGTATGACGTGTTGTATTGTTTGTTTAAATACAGCTGCAGCTCTGGTTGGATAACCCAAAGATTCAGCTGACATTTGAAGCAACTATCCAACAATTAGAAGCACCTTATAACAGTAAGTTAAGTTTTTCATTGCTAAAATTCTACTGTGTATATCATTGCTGGTTTTTTTCACTTTTGTTTGAGGAAAAGCTGCCTGAGATGCTTCAGTCCTTTTTTAGTGGAGCTCCATGAGTGGTCGTGTACAGATTGGGATTTTGCATTATATGAATATTATATGATTCAGATTTGGTAATGTTCATTGTCTGCTAAAGAAATATCACAGGATTCATAAAAGCTGCTAAAAAGATAGATTGTTACAGTAGAATTAATTCGTGTGCAGCTTTTAAGGTTTGCTACAGCTTCTTGGTGGTTTTCAGCTGTAAAACATTATTAATTGTATGGGTTTTGGGAGGTTTTTTTAAAGACTTAAACAGACTAGGTGTGATGCAAGAAGGCAATAAAAGAGTGAGGAGTTACTGTTTGCAAATGGAGTTATTTATTCTGAAATAATTCTGAAATTACCACAGAGAATAATTCTGAAACTTCTTACATTCTTTTAGGTGACACAGTGCTCGTTCACAGGGTCCACAGTTACCTGGAGCGTCATGGGCTCATCAACTTTGGCATCTACAAAAGAGTGAAGCCCCTTCCAAGTAAGAAAACTGAACATTGTTTCTAATTGAAGGTTTTTTTTTTATTGTTCTTAGGATGGTTTTTTGAGTGCTCTTTTGTAGGATTGCAGTGCTGAGAAAATATAAAAGGCTGGAAAGCCATCTGGTTATTGGTGTTAATGTGGTTTATTTTGGCAGAGAGAAGCCATGTATTTATGTAAATCTCTTTGAGAGGAAAATATCTTGGCAAATCTGTAGATAGTTCAGTGACTGTCACTTTTTAATGAGCTATCTTGGTTCCTCATTTAAAGTCAGAAACACAATATTGTACTTAGATCTGTTACATGCTTATGTGATTCTTGAATTTTGCAAGTGAATTTCTCTGCCCTTTTTAAGTTTTATCATTCTGGGGCTGAAAGAAATAAAACAATGATACTTTGTCCCAAATAAATAATAGGAATTGATTTCTTCTTCAGAGAATTGTCTGGAAGCATTTTTTTTTTCTGTTTTCTTTCTTGTTCTAGATGTCCTGCTAGTGTATTTTCCTTTTACCTGTCCCAGCATTACATTCAGAATTACTTCAGTTTTCTTTTTGTTAAAGAGTTTGTTCTATCAGACCTACTCATGAGAAGAAAGCTGCTTTTTTTCTTGCTATCTCTTAAATGTAACTTATACATGACTTATTTGCAATTCAGTACTGCACATAAAGGACTCTACTGCAGCTGATTTTTCTCTTTCTTTAGCCAAGAAGACAGGAAAGGTGATCATTATTGGTTCTGGAGTCTCTGGGTTGGCAGCAGCTCGCCAGTTGCAGAGTTTTGGAATGGATGTCACAGTCCTGGAAGCCAGAGTATGAATTTCTGTGCTGTTTTACTTCCATTTGGCAATTTAACCAGTAACTTTGTCCAGTACTAGAGCAGGGCTGTGTCCCAGCAGCCTGCTCAGGGTGTGTGGTGTTCCAGGCATCAAGGGGAGGAGGAAATCTAGTACATAAATAAATTTCTGCACAGATTGTCTTTGGAATCACAGTGGATCCTGTTGTGACAGGTAAAAGAATTATAAAAGAAAGGCCTCATAAAATCAGGCCTGCTCTAATAAATTGCCAAAGTTAGCCTGTCACTTCTTCTAAGTAATTTGCAAGTTCCCATGTGAAAACAGTCGTGGTATGAAAACTCCTGGTATGAAAACAACCTATTCTTGGGTTGAAAACTAAGTGCATCTGTGTAAACAATAAGATCTGTTTCATGAGAACCCATAAAGGAAAAATGTAGACACCCTGAATCATAGCATGTACACACAAATCACCTTCTGACCAATAAGTGAAGTAGTAAAAAAACTACACGAGGTCTGTAAAAACTGTATAAAATAAGTTATGTGACTAAAGAATTGGCTTTTCCCATATGAAAATAATGGAGTCTCAGCTAACTTATTACAATAGATCCTACTGTAGAAACAGTGAAATCTGCCCAAATCAGATTAGGCATAGTTTTTTTAAAATTTCTTTTCTTTTTTTCTTTTCTTCCCCTTTTTAAAATACTACTTAAGCATTTTATTCCTTAACTTAGGTAAATTAATTGTGACTTGAGTTCATTTGCAGAGGTTTTTGGAAAAGTGTAGGTTCTGTTAATTGTACCTTCAGTTAAGAGAACACTTGCAGCATGTTTTGTAGATGTTTCAGTGATTTATATTTCAGTGAGATGTCTTACTGAACGTAACTGGAGGTTTAATATCTTGTGCTGTGAAAAAGGACCGAGTGGGAGGAAGAGTCGCCACCTTTCGCAAAGGGAATTACGTGGCTGATCTTGGGGCAATGGTGGTAACAGGACTTGGTGAGTTTTTCAAAATCAAAAGGACCAGGGAGGAAATGTGGAACCTTACTGGCTCTTTTCTTTCATGGCCAAAATAAATGGGTGTTTTTAAATCTTAAAAAAAAGTGTGTGTTCTCTTTCAGCCTTTTTGGCAGTTTTCATAAATAGCAAAGCTGTGTGATGGGAGAGACCCTAAAGAGACAGAAAGTTTTCTTTCAATTTACATGGGAAAACAAGGGAGATGGGGAAATGGAGATCCATTCTAAAGAGAAAGCCCTTCTTCAGAGTTTAAACCCCAAAAGTACTTTCTCCACATGATTTCAAAAATAGTTGTAAAAAATAATGTCAAACCAGCCAAACTTCTTCCTATTTATTAGTCTTTTATGGGATGGCATCAGTTATTGAGGTGGTTACTCTGCTAAGAAGATTTGGCAAGTGTTTAGTGTGGAACATCCTTCAGCAATGTAGTGAAATGATAAAATACTGTAAAACCTATAATAAACCCCCATTTTTACTGACAGCCTAAATTTGGTGTGTCTCATGATTAATCTTATTAAACTGCAAACAGAAACTGGTTCCAGACAAGGAACTGAACTTGCACAGTCATAGCAAAACAGATTTCAGCTTGCCTACTGAAAGACCGTAATATTTTTATGTTTAATTCGTAGAATCATGGAATAAGGGTGTGAAGTGCAGATTTTTGGCAGTGTTACACTTGGTCACTGGAATGCATACACTGGAGTTGGTGTTTTAGTCTTTGAAATTGCTTTAACTGTAGAGTTTTTGTTTAATTGCAGACAAATTTTACAGGAGTTTCTTTTAACTATATAAAATCTTTTTCAGGAGGAAATCCCATGGCTGTGGTCAGCAAACAAGTAAACATGGAACTGGCAAAGATCAAACAAAAATGTCCACTTTATGAAGCAAATGGACAAGCTGTAAGTCTGATACCGTTTCCATGAACCTTTTAAAAAAGAAGTAATATCTCAAGCATGTTTGTTATTAGGCTATTGGTCTGGCATGAGATGGCTTCCAGAGAGAGGGAAAAAGGAAAGTCTGTGTCCCTTTTTAGGCATTTTAGTAATATTGTAGCATACCTACACATATTCTTCTAAAAACTGCTCTTTCCACGAGGATTTTTGCCTTTGCATTTCAGAGGTTTTGTGGAAGCCAAGTTCTCTCACCTTTATTTAACCTGTGTGTGGTTTAACAGATCTGAGGTTTGCTTTTCAGCACTTGAGGTCACAAATGTACCAGATATTTTCACACTGGCAGCACTCAGTGTTTAACTGAGTATCATCAGTTAAATCCCACCATTCATATATGTCCTGCAGTGTTCCCACCATCATCCTAGAAAAGCTGGATTGGTCCTTCTTACTCACACTGACCATTCCAGAAGATAAATTACTGCCTGTCTACTTCACTGAGCTGTGCCAAGCCTTCTAAAGCCTTGTGATTGTGCAGAGCCATCCTGCCATCAGAGTCTTCTGTAGCTTTGATGAACACACCTTCCTTTTCAGAAAGGAACTCTCATGAGCCCATGAGGCAGTTTGGTTTTCTCTTTGCAAGGGAAATCTGCTGTGGTGGTTTGACAGCTCTTCTTGTGCCCATCCTGGCAAAATGTGACATTGTGTTGTACAGACCTTGGTGTTTGACCATTTCAGAGAGCTGAGGGTCCTAAAGTTTTTTTCCAAGGGCTGTATTATTTGTGTAATGTATTATTTATATGTTAGTTATGCAACTGTATTATTTATGAATGGGTTAAGAACAATTCTTGTTCTTTTGTCTCCTAGGTTCCCAAAGAGAAAGATGAAATGGTGGAGCAAGAATTTAATCGTCTGCTGGAAGCCACGTCCTATCTCAGCCATCAGCTGGATTTCAATGTTCTCAATAACAAGCCGGTCTCCCTAGGTCAGGCTCTGGAGGTTGTCATACAGTAAGTGGCTCCTCTCTTTTTGGTAGACTTTTCCTATTTTGTGGATGAATTTCCAAAAGATACCTGAAACAATTGTGCTCCTAGAGCTAAGCCATTATCTTCCTAATACAGCTGCTTGATCTCACAGATGTTTAAAGGAGAAAACCTCTCTTCTTGAAAGTTTCCTGCAGTGACTCAGTGTGATTGGTGTCCATACAGTGCACTAACACTACTTGAAAGCTAATGGCAATTGTAATGGCCTTTAATAGCAGAAAGGAGCTTCACACTCACATTTTAGTTAGTCATGTATCCCTTATTTACAGAAACTTGAATTAATTTTCCAATTGCCATACAAGTATTTACTAAAATATCCCATGATATGTGGTTTTATTGTGTTCCACTGATTAGATTTTGATAAGTTTTCTCATTAACACAAGGATTTTATGTTGAGCTGACTCTCACTTCTCACCTTTTCCAGATTGCAGGAGAAGCATGTGAAGGATGAGCAGATTGAGCACTGGAAAAAAATTGTGAAAACACAGGAGGAATTGAAAGATCTTCTTAACAAGGTCAGATGGTGACATTTAGAACAAGATGATGAGCATTGTGTTCCTCAGAAAGTGGCAAAATGTACAAAAATGTCCAAGGAAAAGTATCCATATAACATAATATGGGAAAAGAAAAAAAAAGAGAACAAACATGATAAACAGTGATGTTTTTTAGAGATACTGATATTGGCTGAGGCTTTTGGGGGGCTATTTAAAAACGTTTACTGTTTTCACTACAATCTGATTTGTGGTACAGAAACAGTGGTTTAGGACGACTTACATTATTTTTGCTCGTGGTAAACAACATGTTTACTTTGCTGTGGAAGTTTCTGAAATTAAGAACACTTGTGGGCTGCTCTCCAATTACCTGCAACAGAGTAAGAAATCAATGATGTTGGGTTTCAGCCTTGTTATTTAGGGTTGGGGGTATTTACTGTGGCTTCTTGGAGGTAAAATTGCATATACGTGATATCTGCCAAAAGCAGGAAATCTCTTTGGCATAATTGCACAGTTTGAGGTGAATATCCAGTTTCCACAGTAACTTGTTGAATTCTGCCTTTTGTCATTTTTTCTCCCCTTTCTTTCTTTCTTTCTTTCTTCCTTTTCCTGCTCTGTCTTGAAAGATGGTGAATTTAAAGGAGAAGATTAAAGAACTTCATCAGCAGTACAAGGAAGCATCAGAAGTGAAGCCACCTCGGGATATTACAGCAGAGTTCCTCGTGAAAAGCAAGCACAGAGATCTGACTGCACTTTGCAAGGTGAAGGATCACATTCATACAGTGTGTCAGCCTGTTCTCTCAGGACTTCAGCAGCCAAAAATTAGCCACACTTTTCAGCAGATCACATTAGCCAATATAAATGTTTCCACGTCTCTTGCTATGGTCCAGTGCTTTCAAGAGACTGTGACAGAAACTCTGGGTTTTAACACTGAGTATTTTTAGCTGAGGAATACTAAAGCTCAGTTTTAGATAAGTCTGTGCTGGCTCATGTCAGACAGCATGTAATATTTTGAAGATGAATTTTCATGTCAGATTTGGCCTTTAATAGAGCTGGATTTCACAATAATCTAGAAATAAAATCTGCATTTGAAGAGAGAGATCTTTTCTCTAAGATAATGGTGGTTTCTTGACTAAAAGATTTCTTTCTATCCAAAGATTATCCTATACAGAGTTCTGTCTTGACAAGCAGAGTTACTTCCCCTCTCTGGGAATAACCTGATGTAGAGATGTGCCTTAAAAAGGAAACTGTAAAAATAGTCTATCTATGATGGTGTCAGACCTGGATGTCTACCTAATTAGCTATAAACTTTTAAGAGAGATAATAGAAGAAATAGTTTGTGGAATATAATGCTCTCAGAACCACAGGAAGCTTTAAAATATATCAGGAGTGTAATGCAGCCTCATGTTCTTCAGTTCTGAGTGTTTAAATTCCTGAAATATCACCAAACTAATCATTTCTGCAGTGTGACACAGAGCTCTATATACAAAGAGCAGAAGAGCAAAATGCTGGATTAAATGTTGAAAAAAATAACAAACTTGATTTAGCTTCCACTAAATCCATTAATTAATTTTTCTGCTGATTTCTATTGAGACTAGGTCCAGTCTGATGCTACATGATGTCTTCAGGTCCTTTTACATGTAAACTGGTTTTAATGTTAGCTTTTAATCTTAATAGGAGTATGATGAATTGGCAGAAACACAAGGAAAGCTGGAAGAGAAATTACAAGAACTTGAAGCCAATCCACCAAGGTGAAGATACAAACTAACAGGATAAATACTTAGGAAAGCAGTTCTTTTAGTGCCTTTTCCCTGAATTTCAAAAATGCTGTGGTATGTTTTTATTATGGGAACTCGAGGGGTTACAAAGGTACAAACCCAGAGTTTGAGTTTCCTCAGTTTTAGAACTCATGTTCCTCATTTTTAGAGATGACTCAAACAGAAGAGGTGGTTTTGATCTAGGGTGATTCTGTAGAAATCCTGGCAGTAATCAGTGCCTCATCTCAAAAGGCATTTGAGGTTTTAAATACCTGTCAGCAATGATAGCACACACTCCTCCTTACATTGCTACAATATTATTATTCTGTGCAATTTTACTAGGTTTGATTGTTGTTATCCTTATGCATGCTACCTAAACCATTGTTTATGTAACCCTTTATATTTCTGAAGTTTTTAGCTTCCCATTGAGTATTTTACACAAACTCTGCTTTAAAGACCTGAATTTGCTGGGGTTTGATACTCAGCTTCCATGAGAGAGGTCTGGATGTTTGAAACAAAATCTTAGTTGTTTTTTAATATTTTTATTTCTGGACTAAATGACTTGTGAAGAAATTTTCAGAACCAATGCAGTTACAATATCCTGTTCCAACAAACTAAATGTCTTTGTGTCATATTTGTTTTTTCTAGTGATGTTTATTTGTCATCAAGAGACAGGCAAATACTTGACTGGCATTTTGCAAACCTAGAATTTGCTAATGCTACACCCCTTTCTACACTTTCACTGAAGCACTGGGACCAGGTAGGCAGTCAGTACTCAGAAATTCACTAAAAATTTGAACTGTCTTTATTTTATTCTCATGAAAGTTTGTCCATATTAATAGTTTCTGATAGTTGAGTGTGTCTGCTTTTGTGCAGGTACCGAATTCTTATTGGGATTATTATTTGATGATGAAATTCCAGACAGCTTTTTGTTAGTGCCAAAACAATCTCTAACAGTATTGTCTGCTGAAAGTTTCCATACTTACTACTTGATGAATAATCGGAAATAATTTCACATTTGACTCTTTAAAACTTTTTTTTGAAATATTTTTTGCCATTGTGTAGAGCTGTTGATTACTTTCTATTGATTTTAAGGGACTTCAGTATGAATGAATGCTCTTTGTGCCTCTCCCTTTTAGGATGATGACTTTGAATTCACAGGCAGTCACTTGACAGTGAGGAATGGATATTCCTGTGTGCCAGTGGCCTTGGCAGAAGGGTTGGACATTAAATTAAACACGGCAGTTCGACAGGTTCGCTACACGGCATCAGGTACATGAGACCTCCAGGAAACTGCTTTGAAGGGAGTATGAGCATAGAAAGTAGATTTCAATGCCTCTGGAAGTAGGTGTGAAGTCTGATATTGTAAAACCCCTCCTATTAAGTATTTGGGGTTGAATAAACAGCCACATTTCTTACTGGGATTGTGTGAGTAGTTGCTAGAGATTTATTAGTCTTGAATGGTTTTTTGGTTATTTCTGTGACTCATTTGACACAGTCTTTTTCAGTTGTATTTACTGATTGTTCACATCTATTCTCTTATTTATTTGTTTCATTGAAGCATTTGGAGTGAGGTCTGGGACTGCTTAAGGCTTGGTGCCACAGGACCTGGTATTAGAAGTATAAATGAATGTAATGGAAGGAATGTATCTTTTTGTTCTTCAAAACATTGGGCTTGGGAAACTTTCAGCTACAAGAGCAATGTAGTGAGAGGCTCACTCTCTACTTGTGTTTATTTATGGATATGTTTAAATACTATTTACTGACCTGGATGAACCTTTAGACTTCTCTCAGTAAGGCCATTTTCAGATGCCACCTGAATTGTATTTCCTGGCACAGAGCTAAATGGCCAGTAACAACTTGCCTGCAAGTTAAGTACTGTTAGTGTAAAGCTGTCTCCATAAACAAAATACTTTCTGATGGGATTATGATAATCTCTTTAATTTTTAATCCAATGCTCTTGCCTCATGGCCTGTTAAACTGTTTTTCTCTCCCTTTTCCAGGCTGTGAAGTGATAGCTGTAAATACCAGATCCACCAGCCAGACCTTCATTTATAAGTGTGATGCTGTGCTGTGCACTCTGCCCCTGGGAGTGCTCAAACAGCAGCCTCCAGCAGTTCAGTTTGTGCCACCTCTTCCTGAGTGGAAAACTTCTGCAGTGCAGAGGATGGGATTTGGCAACCTGAACAAGGTACATTGTCACAGCAGGCCTGAGGCTGTCACGGGTGGAATCTGAGATGTGGGTGGAATCTGTCTGGTGGAGGAAAGGAAGAATTGCCTTTTCCACAGATGTTTAGCTTGGGTTTGATGATGAAAATTGTCCAAGGAACTGTTAGGGCCTCTTGTCTATTTCCCACACAGGCTTAAAAGAATTAAATTGCAGAAGTAGATCTGGTGAAACTTGTTAACCAGAAAATTGGTAAACTCTGAGAGCACACTGACCTGTGGGAAGGCAGTTGTAGGCATACACCTCTGGATTATATAGATGCACTATATATTCACCAAATTTCCTTTTCATGATCTGTCCACTGATAAACATCAATAGTGTGACTGTCCTTATTTTTATTTTTCCCCTGCACTCTTCCTAACTGTTGAACTCTTTCTTTGCAGGTTGTGTTGTGTTTTGATCGTGTCTTCTGGGATCCAAGTGTCAATTTGTTTGGCCATGTTGGGAGCACCACTGCAAGCAGAGGAGAACTTTTCCTCTTCTGGAACCTGTACAAAGGTAGCTGTGGTGCATGTCTGCTTTTTGCCAGTGTCTCATTTGTATAGTTTCAGATCTAGGAAAAAAAACCACTTTATAAAATGCTCTTAAGTGTTCAGAAATGGGTGTGATAAGAGAATAGTATTTTTAGGAAGACAAATGGAAGCAGAGAACAGCACTGATTGCAGACAGTTCTGTAGTAGGTATGGGCAGCACTATTCATAAATAAATAAGTTTACTAATGCTGGGTTCCAGGCTGTGCCTGTTAAATTCCATTACTACTACAGCAGGACTTTGCCATTAGTAGTTTTGGTTTATCTGTAGCTGGTCCTGCCACCGTAGATTGTCAGGAGATCTCTGCAGTAAATAAGGTTTTGTTACTGCCACTGAGCAGACTAAAAGCAAAGGTGTATATAAGGAGCATTATTAAATAAGTTACTTGTTTTGCAGATTCCATTCTGTCATAAGCAGGTCAAGTTTCCCTGTTAACTGGAAAAAAATTGCTGTGCAAGGGAAGTGCCTTTCTAGGCTACTGAATTATTAAAATGTTTGGCAAGATTTTACTGGAGGAATACAAATAATGAGCCTTGGAAAGCAAGGCTGTTCATGTGGCTTTTGTGGCTTTATGATGGCTCTGTTATACAGTTAACAAGTAAGGTCATGGTTTTGGTTTAGATGGAAAGATCATTTCATGTACAAATTAGCTTCACATGCTGAATTCTAAGCCTTCCTTCTCATGAAGATAGGCACAGCAGGTAGAAATGAAACAGAAATGCAGTCAAACCTCATGTGGAAGCCAAGTCAAAGTGGTGGCTGAAATCAAAAACAATAATTACCATTTCTTATGGATAGATGGGTAGCAGTTAATGTGCTTAGACTGTGAAACATTGAAACATCATTCCTGATGTTTTTATTTACTTTTTAATACATCAGTTCTCTTGATAATTCTAAATAATACCATGGCATGTATAAATTCATTTTCTTTTTGTTATATTGACATAATGGTGGAAAATTTAGGACTACTTTTATTGGGTTCGTTTAGTCTCTAACCTCATGGCTCAACTACAGATCTGTGTCAGTCCAACTTGTCTGATCAAAATTTCAGTAATTCAATTTGTTTTTTTCTCTCCTGTCCCCCACAGCACCAATTTTGTTGGCCTTGGTGGCAGGAGAAGCAGCAGGGATCATGGAGAACATCAGCGACGATGTCATTGTTGGTCGGTGCCTTGCCATTCTCAAAGGCATCTTTGGCAGCAGTGCTGTGCCCCAGGTCAGTACAGGGCTGGAGGAGAGGGAGGGGCTCATTATCATGTTGATAATGGGAGAGGAAACAGTGCACACACAGCAGGAATGTGCAGCTGCAAATGTCTGAGTTCCAGCTGAGGACCCATACACAGTAGGGTCTGGTGTGATATATTGGAAAGACTTAAGGAATTGCCATCAGAGATTGACCTTAGTATGTGTTATCATAGAATGTAAATGGAGTTCCACCACTGACGTCAGCCCAAGGACTCTGTCCCTTATATTGTTGCAATTTGCATTGTTTGTATTTATCACAAAGCGTAGAATTTGCACTTTCTCACCAAGTGAAGCTGCTGTGTTGTCTCAGCCCAAGGAGACCGTGGTGTCCCGCTGGCGCGCCGACCCCTGGGCTCGGGGCTCCTACTCCTACGTGGCTGCTGGATCCTCTGGGAACGACTATGACCTCATGGCCCAGCCAATCACTCCAGGCCCAGCCATTCCAGGTGCTCCACAGGTGAGAAATGTCACAGGTATTGTTAGAAAAACTTCCAAACAGAAAGATTTTTCAGAGTAATTTGTGTACATATTAAACACAAGTTTAGATAACTTGCATCTTAATGATGAATGATTAAAACCTGTAAAATAGTTTTTTTCATTCATGAATTCTGTCATTACGGGTGTTATTTTTTTGCTAAAAAAAGAGCATTTTTATTCAGAAAGCCAGTTTGGTTATGTCTGAACAGAGTGTTTAATATGATACTAATTATACTAATATTATACTAATTATAATACTAATGACTATACTAACATATATTTTAATATTATATACAATAGATATATATTATATATTACAATTTTATATTTTTATATAGTATATATTGTTATTATTGTATTATATATTACATATTTAATATGGAGTGTTTCATACTCCATATTTTTGTTGTCCATCACCATATTTAAGTGAGTTGTAGTGATTTGAAAGAGGGTGAAGGCCAGAGTGAGAACAACAGGAATCAAAAGGTCTCTTCCAAATGGGGATCCAACACAAATGAAGGCAGGAGTCATCTCCAGATCATGTTGAAGGAATTAAGTTTGAAAGCAACAGCCACTCTTGAAAGCACTGCCAGGAAAGGCTGTGTGGCTTTGGCTTTATTTGAGTTCTTGTTCTAATGATACAAGTCATTAATGCACACAGCTATGAATAAAATGGTTCCCTGGAGAATGTAATATATGAACATTTATTTTTCTCCCACTTTTTATGATTCTGTGGGTAGTTGTTTAAGGTCTCAGTTTAAAGAGAAACTGCTGATTTAAGTAAATTGTTGAAGTTTTTGTTTGCTTTCTGTGCTAGAGTTCAAGTTCCAGGATCAGAAAGTATTCTTCCTAAACACATTTGACAAATTTGGCTGTAGAGTTACAGTTACAGCTGGGACATGACCCTCCACTGCTTCTCTGGCTCTGCAAACATTCCTTATCCAGCAGAGCTTTATTTTCTTGGTAATTTGTACACAGCTTTAAATAAGTTCAGTATGGCCTTACATGCATCACCTACACATTAATTAGACAGACACGAAAAAACCACACTCACCTGTCAGGTTGTGAGAATGAGAGAGAAGGGAGTTTATTTTGGGATTAGGGTTTAAATAGTTTTTTGATCAGGGATTGAGGGATGAGGTTGACACCTCTCTGACCCCACTGGTCAAACTAGAAGTGCATCAATTTGTCCTTCCCCCAGGAAGGAATTGCAGTTTACTAAACATCGCTCTTGGTTTATGTTACAATGCCTTAGAAAGCTCCAGTACAGAAATGGAAATATCAGAAGGCTGAAAAATTTTAGGGACGTTAAAGGAGGACTTCTAACATCCCTAAAGCATAATTTGCTGCCTCACCTGTCAGGTTGTGAGAATGAGAGAGAAGGGAGTTTATTTTGGGATTAGGGTTTAAATAGTTTTTTGATCAGGGATTGAGGGATGAGGTTGACACCTCTCTGACCCCACTGGTCAAACTAGAAGTGCATCAATTTGTCCTTCCCCCAGGAAGGAATTGCAGTTTACTAAACATCGCTCTTGGTTTATGTTACAATGCCTTAGAAAGCTCCAGTACAGAAATGGAAATATCAGAAGGCTGAAAAATTTTAGGGACGTTAAAGGAGGACTTCTAACATCCCTAAAGCATAATTTGCTGCAGATTATGCCAAAACCACGAGCAAACCCTGCTGTCATTGTGTGCTCCCCCAGCCCATCCCTCGGCTGTTCTTCGCGGGCGAACACACCATCCGCAACTACCCGGCCACGGTGCACGGGGCGCTGCTGAGCGGGCTGCGCGAGGCCGGCCGCATCGCCGACCAGTTCCTGGGGGCCATGTACACCCTGCCCCGCCAGCCCACCCCGGGGGTGCCCCCACAGCAGGCTGCCACCATGTGAGGGGACAGCCAGGAGCCTTCAGAAGAGGAGCACGGAGCTCAAGGCGTGGGATGAAGATGGAGTAGTTTTGTAGCGGTGTCTGCTGAGAGGAGCCGGAGTTACTGGACGAGCCTTGGTTGGGAATGGCCTGGCAGGGGTTTGCCACACCTTTGGCTTGGCAGCCTTTGGCTTGGCAGCCTTTTACAAAACCTTAGAGCTGTTTGAAGGAAGGTCAGCTGTTGAACACAATCGTTTACTGCAAAGCTGGTCGGGGACTTCGACTCTGCAGATGCTTCTTGGAAGTCAAAATAGCTGGAGGGTATTTTTTAGGGTGTTTGGGGTTTTTTTCTACCTGTGTGTGTGTATTTACAGTTTGGTAATTGCACAAGGGCCTCTAGAAGCTGGTTGCTACAGATAGTAGCTTAGTGTAGAATGTATGTAAATTTCTTTGTGGGGTTTTTTTTATGACTTTGTTTTAAAGAGTAATATTTTTGACCAATTCTGTTCCTGTCTTGCATTCAAGAATTTGGGGCAACTGTTTGCCTACCAGTAGCAGCAAATGACTCCTCTCCAAAATGGTCCATTGGCTGCTACACCATCTGCATCCTGCTGTAGAGTAACCTGGTACCACTGAGTATGCTAAGCATACTGTTTTATTAAATACTTCCAACAAAAGAAAAGGTACTGAGCTGTGTCCCAATGTCCTGAGGTGAACTCTGTGTCTAGTGCCTGGTGCTGTTCTGCTGACCACCTGTTGCAGTGCATGAAACCACTGAATGCCTCCTGTGTGTTAAACATCCCAAAAGAGATGGAAATTATCACCCCAGGGCATGTAACTGGAATTCCAGTGCTTGTCCTTTACCCTAACAGGGACCAGGAGAACAGGCAATGGTTAGGATGAGAGGAATGGTAGGATATCCCCAGCCTGGAAATCCCTGCTTTGGAGCCACTATCTGAATTTGGACATCAGTAAAATGCCTTTGTTATGGCTGTATCTTTCTGCCTGGAAAGCTCTGGCACAGGGCTGCCTCCTGGTACAGTGACACTGTCTGGCTGCAGCAGAACTGGTGACACTGTTTGTCCACCTGCAGTCTGTGACACCAAGCTCGTGGCAAACATCCACTGCTCCTAGAACCCCAGCACACAGGGTCTGGCTCAACATCTCACCAATGAAAATGATTCACAGCAAAAACCTTCTCATGGGTGCAGCTGAAGCGAAGAGGTTTGCAGCTGGAGCAGAGTACAGCTGTTTGTGGGCAACAGGAGGACCCCCTAAACCCACTGAAGCAAGAGTATGTGACTGTCCAAAAGGAACAGAGTAAAAAAACAAGTGTTCTGCCATGGTGGGTGGTCACTGCTCCAGTTCACATCCTGCACTGTCCCTGTGTAGCAATGGTGAGCCTGGCCTTGAACCACAAGGCACAGAATCCCTCTCTGGTCTGTGCTGGAGCTGTAGGCACAGAACTGACTTATGGCAGACGTGGCACCTTTGGAGGATACCACCACTGGCCCTTCTCCAGGTCTCTGCTGCTCTTTGCAGGCCACACACAGCAGTGTTTTTGTAGCTCCAGGTAAACAACCACCTCTTTAATGATGTTCAGTAGCTGCCTTGTGTGAACTGGGACAGAAAGGGCTCAGCCAAGCCAAATTCAGTTTTCTTGGACAAATATTTAACAGATGGTGTCTCTGTAGGGCTTCACCTTGCATTAATGGGTTCTACCCAGGGAGCAGCAGCTGAAGTGACAGCTCTGGATGACTCCTAAAGTGTCATCCACAATAATAACCCATTTTATAAAGCTCTGAAAACGTCCACTTTTGCAACCAGAATAAACCAGATATAAGGGAAAGATTTTTTCTCTGTGAAGTGTGGTGACCTCTTGCAAATCAGTGTATTTCAGGTTACATCAAATGAGCTCATCCTGTATGTGACAGCTGCTAATTCTACTTCTATCTGTGCTACCTCTGCACTCTGCAAACAGCTGGAAACCATGAAGGAGATTTTGTCACTTGTACTGCCAGCATTGTCCAGGAGTTGAGCAGTGGATCCTGGTTCCATTACAATCAATCAGTCCTGGCTGGTGAGAGAACTGTAACCAAGGGGTGAGTTGTGTTTCAGTCTGCAGAAATGCCTTTCCTCCCCCCATTCTCAGCAGTGCCTCAGTGGAGAGTGGCTGTGCTGTGAATGCACCACCCCTGCCTGAAATGCAGCCTGGAATGGGGGTGTGAGATCTGTCCCAACCAAGGCACAAAACAAAGTGCAGGGTGCTCAGCTCCAGCACTGCACTGCCTGCACACAGACACAGATAGACAGACACTCTGCTGCCTCAGTGCCTCTCCCAGGGCCAGCAGCACCCCCAGGCACTGCTGTAAACACATCACAGCCATGTAAAAAGAGAAGAGTGTTTATTGGTTATATACTGTAGTACTGACAGTGTTTGAGTCAGGAGAGACATGCAGATAAGTGTGTGCTTACATTTGGCATGCAGACTAAGAGCACTGTGTCACTGGAAGGAGGTGAGCACCATCTGTATCCACTGCATGGGCAGCCTGGGGAGGAAAGCATTGGCTTTCCTCTGCTCAGCATGCTGAGACAGGGCCAGTTCTAAGAGGGTGGAACACTGCTCATAGCTCTATTGGACACAAAGTTTATTTCAGGGGAAAAGGCAATACTGCAACCCTGGAAAATCGGCTTAACTTGGATGAACCTGTGATTATGAAAAGATTTCTTGCATTATTTGTCTTCTAACTAAGCTGCCCCACCCAAATATATGTTCACAAATACAAAAAAATAGATTTATTCTCTTAAAAATACATTCCATGCAGCCTGGAGTGCTGCTTCCCCAAAGCAGGAGCCGGCACTGCACGTGGGGCAGCCCAGGAGGATCCTTTGGGCCCTGGTTTCTGACCATGGGAGGCATCTGCAAACAATGGCTTCATGTTGTGTTGCACAGCTCAGCCTGGGGGAGGCTGGGCTGGCCTGGAGCAGTGCCCTGATTGCTTCAACGGTGTGCAAGGGTGGCAGAGGTGAGGTCTGCTACGTTAGTGATGACACCAATGTGAGTATTGCTTCAAGCTGTAGCTAGGGATTGCTTGTGTCGAGTGTCTCTCGAAGCACCAAGGCCCGTGGCTGTGCCCTGTGCTTCCTGCCCTTGTCCCTCGCTGGGTCCTGCCCGTGGGGCCAGGCTGGCACCCCACACCCTGCAGGGAGCTGGGCAGGCAGCTCTGCAGACCTGGAAGCCATTCCATGAAGCAGTGAAGCTGCTGGGCCCTCAAACTGGAGCCAGCCCTGCTGGGGAAAGCACTGGCTCTCCAAAAGGGACCAGCAGCTGAGGTTCCTTGGGAGCAGCAAGCACTGACACAGTTCCTCTGTACAGCAAATACATTTACAACTTTGGAATTACCCGAGGGCTCGATGCATGGCCTTGTGCATCATCAAGCCTACTGAAAAGCCTGTTATATTTATATGCTAAAATTACAAATACTTCTTCAGTGATGGCAATATTTACACATATACTCTATTTTACAGCTGTTCAAAAAAAGTGTGCAATTCGAGTAAACACATTGTGTTTCCTGAAGTCATTGCTATAAGATTAATAATACAATCAGCTCCTATTGCACTCATTGACTAGAGGGCATGGCCCCTTTCCATACTAGGTAGGGTTTTCTTTCTCAGATTTAATATCAGCTGTGGTAAAAACAACCAGTGTGCAGTTACCAAGTGACATCTGTGTCCAGTATTTACAAGCAGTGAAAGTGAGTCTAGAGCAGGAGTTCAAGGTATCTGCTGTAAAATATTGAACAAATAACTGAGGCAGCTGGAGGAAGGAGAGACATCATCTGTGAGAAGCACCTGAAGACAGTGCCAGCAGTGCTGTGTTGCTGGGGCAAGAGCTGGGGCTAAGCCAGCTGAGCAGCAGGGTAAAGCCCTCCTGTTGCTGGGGCAAAGCCTGGTCCTGGCTGACAGAAGGAGAAAACCCAACATCTATTGCTGCTGGCGGTTCTTCCCTTGCACTTGAGACACGGGGCTGTGTTCTGGGGTGAGCAGTGGGCTTCAGAAGCTGATGGGTAAAGCCAGTGTTTGGTGGGTAGGCACAGGGCAGCCCAAGCTCACCCCACATGAAGAATCACAGGGACGCTGAGATTTCCACACCACGACTGAAACCACTTCCCTTGGAAGGCTCCTGGGGGGAGCACCATGCTAAGCCACATCCACGCCAACAAGGAGAAAGTTGGTGGATGTTTGGGACGTCCTGTAGGTGTGTGGACCCGTGTCCTGCAGCAGCATGGGGCTGGGACTGAGGAAAGCTGTTCAGTCACTGCCCAGAGTGATCCTTGTCCTCCTCAGGACGTGCTGTCCAGCAGTTGGTACAGGCAGCAGTGACCCACACCCTGCTGGCTGTGTGGAGCACAAGTGCAGTGTCTCTCCCACAGCCACTGTGACTGTGCAGCTGGAGAGGTTTGGGAATGTGCAGAGAGGGAATCCCTGTGGCAGCTGAAGAGGAGGAACATGCCAAGGTGCCTCCCAGCTGCTCCCAGGGTTGGCAGGCAGGTATTTGGGCTGATGTGGTCTGGAGGGGCACAGGAAGAGAAGGGGCATGAAAAGAAGAGTCAGAGGCAGCCTGTGGTGGGCAGGGCAGGGCAGAGCTGAGCTGGGCAGGAGCACACAGAGGTCAGAGAAGCTGCTGCTGCTCAGACAATCCACGGGGTCTGGGTGCTGAACCTGACACACAGTGAGTGCTGAGCCATTGCACAGCACTGTCACATCCACTGTGGTTTCAGACTGCACAATCCATAAGGATTTCCAATCCTTCCGGATAAACATGGGGCAGGGGGAGTCAGTTCAGAAGTCTGAATTTACTTCAGAATTTTCACTTTCATTTTTAGTTTAGAGTTTAAAATTTTTTCCCATTATCTCATTCTACTAGCACTACCCTGTCAATGGTAAGAGAGAGCAGTTGATACTATTTATTTTAATATAATTTAAAGATTATTAGAGCTGCCACTCATACTAATTTAAAAGCATTATCTTTTTGTCTTGGTATGCAAGTTGACATATATGTCACAACATGTAAAAGAATAAAACAAAGGGTTAAAAATATACACTTGGGAAAACATCTTTAAAATTCCAAAAAACAAACCTCTTTTTTTTTTCAAAAATAATTTTTCCCTTCCTCCAAACAATCTTTATAAAAAAAATAATCATGTCACTAAAATACATCCCTTTTATATAAATGTTTTCATAGATATTTTTGCTACCAGCTCTATTCTTTTTTTTTTTTTTTGATTAATTTTCTTCTCAGAATTGAGGTGTGCATTTCCCAGGCCAGGGAGGAGCTGCAGTACAAGCAGCTGGCTCTGGTACCTGCTCCTCTGGAGGTGGGATATGGGAACAAGTGTGGGGTGCAACTCAGACATGGAATCTATTGGGGTGCAGCTCTTCCCACAGCACCTCTGGAACAGATCAAGGACCTTTTGTATCTGGAGCATCATCCCTGTCCTGCTGCAGAGAGGGACAGGCAGCTCTGGGGGTGGCAGTGGTGTTTGTGTAGGGCCAGCCCAGCAGCTGGGGAGGGGATGGGATGGAAAGGAAGGACTGTGAGGTGCCATCACCTCGCTCAGGGCAGGTGCTGCCCCAGCACTTCCTGGGGCTGTGGGGACATTTGTGGCCCACAGTGACAGCAGCTGTGCTCAGGGGCCTGCAGGCACTGCTGGGGACACACTCCTGTGTTTGAAGCACTCTCTGCCCATAGCTGGCTCCCAGGCATGGCAGAGAGGGGTTGAGGCACAGACCAAAGCCACTGTAGATCAGCTTAGGGTCCAATCCAGCTGTCTCCACCCTGTTTTGGGAAGGAACATTCTGCTTGTCTGTGAGGAAAAGCACTTGTTTCTTTTTCTCTTCAGGCTCAACTGCCTTGCACAAGCCCCAGAGTTGTTGCCTGCAGAGTGTAACATACAAAGCTTCAGATAAATGGCACCCTGGTCCCAGGCTGGAGGAGGAGGTGCTGCTGTGCTGGTTTGGTTCAGTGGATGATTTCTTGATGCAGGATCTCAAGTGGTGATGAGCAGATCATGCAGAGCTTGTAGTAGAAACTGACAATGATAGGGAACCAACTCCTCTCAAACAACATTTTCTGCTCTCCTTCCCTCTCAAATTGTAAAGTAACCAGTGGGGAACTGTCTCCTCTTGCCTAGAGACAAAGGGTGCTGGAAAAACAGGTACTGAGGTGACCACCACCCCAGCCAGCAAGGGTGTGTTAGGAGAATGCAAACACTCCATATGAACTGAAAGCTTTCAGTTGTGGTGGACAGCTGTCGTGGGCTGGTGGATGTCATCACAGGGACACTGCTGGGATCTTGTGTGAACACAAGTGAATAAAAAGAAGTTCTCTCTTGTGCAAGGAGTACCATTGTTCAGAGAGGCTAGGTAGTCAGAGTTTCCATATGGAGACAGACCTATCATCCTACAGGGAAGATTAAGATTGCAGGTACAGAGATGAAAAGTGGAAGTCCCCTGAGCGAAGTCTCTGCAGCTGCCTCTTCAGCAATGAAGAAAAAAAATTCACTGGTAAAGCTCCTGTACCTTTCAAATCGCATTACAAAACTGGTTTCAGGCTAGTTGAAGCCTCTGGAGAGGTTACAGACAGGTGTGATGCCTGTGAGCTTGGTACTGTCCTGCCTCTTGCTTCACCACGGTCACTGAGGAGGGAATGAGCTCATCTCCGCGATGTCCGGCCGGCCCGGGCAGTGCCCTGGAACAGACAAACCCAGGGGATCACAGAGTGCCCACAGCTGCCCCTGGAGCACTCCTGCCCTGCTGACAGCATTGCAACTGCCCTTGGCAACCATCCCTAATCCCAGCAGGATCACAGCCTGTGGTGGTGGGGAGGAGAGCAGTGGCAGGATCAGTTTGGAAGACAGAGGCTGTGTCAGCTGGGAGTGAGCCCAAGGCAGAGTGACCTGGCCTTGCCTCATGCAGGCTGTTGTCAGCTGTCTGTGCCCATTTCCACACCCAACACGTGGGTCCTGGAAGTGAAATGCAGAACAAGGAGCTGGAGCACACCTTGTGTCATGTTTGGGCTCCTGCTACAGTTGGTGGAGGTCTGGACAAGACAGAAGACCCAAGTGATGGCTTGCACCTTACAGGGATGACTTTAGCAAAGTTTTTATTTGCTGTTGACCCAATCTGTGCAAAGGAAGCACAGCAGAGCCTCCGACACAGGAGTCTGCAGCTGGGCAGGTGAATATCACTGTGGGTTAGACCTTTTGATGACCACACAGAGTATTGCTGGGTTGCCTCTTTCCTCAGCTACCAACAAGGACAGTGTCAGTTCACTGTTCTCTGCTGCAAATATCACCTTTCTTTAAATATCAGTCTGCAAAGCTCAGCTGGGACCACGGCCCTCCGGGATTTCAATTCTGTGCCCCTCACCATGAGTATGACTCTGTAGGGCATTCAGCTGCCTCTCTGCAGTCCTGCTGCTCTCATAGCAACATTCAGCTGTGTCCAGTGAAATACACTGGGGCCAGGTTTGGAGTCTTAAGATCATTTCCCTGCTATGGATGACCCATAAATGCATTTTGCTTTGCGCAACTGAACAGGCCAAGAGGGAATTCCAGGAGAAAAAGGAAGTCTTTTGTACAGACTTCAGCATAACTGTACACCTGAGAAATCTGCCTGGACCCCTGTATTGTCAGAAGGAAGCCCCCTGTGAAGAGGCGGAAATACACATTTATTTCAAATTTCAATCAATAAGTATTAATGAGTATAAACTATGCCATTTTCCTCTCCTTTCTATGTTCCAGAAAGATGTGGTTTAGGTGGCAGAGCAGCAGGGGTGTAGCAGCAGAGAAACACTCTGGTAGTAAAGCTGCCAGCTGAGGCAGGGACTCTGCTTTTGTCTCTCCAAATGCTTTTTTTCCATCCCTGATTAATTCATGTACCAGAGGATGACTAGATACAGTGCCACTTAGTCCTTGGAGAACATTCTCAGCCATAAAGCTTGCTGAAACAAGTTTATAACAGAAAATACAGCAGCCACTCCACCCCTGGGAAGTGCTAACTCCAGACTTTATTTCTCCTAAAGAGTGGAGACTTTTTGGACAACTTCTCTAAGTTAGGCACTGGGAGGTGAGTTCAGACATTGGTTCTTGCCCTTCCCTGACTTACCTGCTCCTCTCCTTGGAGCCCTGGTGGTGCAGGGGAGCTGGATTCAGGGTCCTGCAGCTCCACCTTGCTGGCTGTCCTTTTCCCTGGAGTGTCAGCCTGCAGGAGGAACTCAGAAGAGCCATACTGCTTCCTTCTGGAGCTGGACACAAAATCCTTGCTGTCATCCTGTGCAAAAGAAAAGAAAAAGGGTTGTGAGTCAGGGTCTGTGAAGCATCTGGGATAGCACTGGGGTCCTAGTCCCAGCTTAGCAGTGTAAGATGTGGCCTTAAACCACCAGGCCAGCTCTGGCATGGCCTCATTTATCTGCTATTTCATAAAGGTTTTTTTTCTCAAGAACCATCCAGTAATTTTTAACCCAAGTTATGGGTGCACAGTCACAGAAAAGATCCCTTGGACAAAATTGCTGAGGTCCAAGGAAAGATGAAACCACTGCTATGGTGTGGCTGGGTGCTCAAGTCAAAGCCTATGTGGAGTCAGCAGGAGTGAAATGGTGACAGATACTGTAACTGGGTTTGCATGGTGAGGTTTTGGTAGGGGATGGGAGGAGCTGCCAGGGTGGCTTCTGTGAGAAGCTGCTAGAAACTTCCTCCATGTCCCTCAGAGGCAATGCCAGCTGGCTCTGAGATGGACCTGCCATGGCCAAGGCCGAGACCATCAGAGAAGGCAGCAGCATCTCTGTTATAACATACCAAGAAGGTAAAAAAAATTATCGCACAGAAGTAATTGTGGCCAGGAACGAGAGAGAAGTGAAAATGTGTGAAAGGAACAGCTCTGCAGGTGCCAAGGTGAGGCAAGAGTTCCAGGAGCCAGAGACACCCCTGCAGCCTGTGGTGAAGACCATGGTGCAGAGGAGTGCTGAGAGCCACCTGCAGCCTGTGGAGGAGCCCCAAAGAAAACTGTGACCCTGTGGGAAGCCCATGGCAGGGACCTGCAGACCCATGGAAAGGCAGAGCTCAGGCTGGAGCAGGTTCACTGGAATGATTTGTGACTCCTTGGGGGACCCACACTGGAGCAGCCTGTTCCTGAGGGACTGCACCTCATGGAACAGTGACCTGCGTTGAAGCAGTTAATGAAGAACCAAAGCCTGTGGGAAGAATTCATGCTGGAGTTCATGGAGAGCTGTCTCCTGGGGAAGGGCTCCTCTCCCTGAGCAGCATCTTAACAATATGTAATGAACAGACCACAGCTCCATTTCCATCTCCCTGCACTGCTGGGGGTAAAGAGGTTGAGATTGGGAAGGAGGAAGGTGTTTGTAAGATTTGTTTTACTTCTCATTGTCCTGCTCTGATTTTGACTGGTAATAAATGAAATTAATTTCACTGAGGGAAGTCCATCCTGCTGGTGACAGTAATCTGTGAGTGATCTCTCCCTGCCTTTATCCCCACTCACAAACCTTTCATTCTATTTTCTCTCTCCTGTCCAGTTATGGAGGGGAGGGTTACAGAGGGGCTTTGGTGAGGTCCTGGCACCCAGCCAGGGTCAACCCACTAGAGATGCCCTGTGCATTAGTCCCCAAAGCAGGGGAGAGAGAGAGGGCAAGAGGCAACACAACCTTGGACAAGGGCACTGCCTTCTACAATCAGAAGTGATGATGGCTTCCCTTGAAGACAAGCCTACCTTTATAATTTTGCCAAATATATGCAGCAGACAGCCCAGCTCCAGCCATATTAATGGCAGAGGAATAAGAAAACCATGCATTCATCTGACACTGCTGCTGCTCATCTGCTCCCTGCCTGCCAGCACATTTGCACTGATCTTCATCAAACATCACACGAGGGGAATACAGACCTCACTCTGTGGAGCACAAACCCTTTAACAGAATGAGTGCTCGAGGTCTTGCATTGCCTCAGGTCTTTAGGGAGGGCTGGCTGCCAGCAGCAGAGGGAGCTGGTCC
Organism: Sterrhoptilus dennistouni; assembly: GCA_013397095.1. Lineage (NCBI taxonomy): Eukaryota > Metazoa > Chordata > Aves > Passeriformes > Zosteropidae > Sterrhoptilus > Sterrhoptilus dennistouni. The sequence continues at coordinate 322,433 of VWZU01005098.1, read as the reverse complement.
CCAGGCTGCAACACCCACTCGTGCATCAGCAGCTCCCTGGGGCTCCCAAAGCAGCATTCACACGAGCTGCAGCACAGAGCTGCATCACAAACAGTCCATTCCTCCTTGTAGCTTCATCAGAGATGTTTGCTGCATCAGCAATACACAAAGGGAAGGTTGCAATGAAGAGAGGAAGATAGATTTTGGCAAAAACAGCACAGATCCCACATCAGATTCTCAAGGCAATGTCAGACTGGATAGTGGAGCTGGGAAGAGGTGACAGTGATACCTTTATAGGACAACTCAGTGCCCAGCCTTCTGCCAGAGAAAATAGCTACATCTTTAACTGAAACACAAATCCCAGGAGAAACAAGCTGCTGTGATATGAGGCATATTATAAGCCTGAAGATACCCCTCAAAAGGTTTTTTTTCCCAAGGGCATATGCTGGAAAGCAGCTAATCCTGGACAGACTTGGGCTGACCAGGCAGAGATCAGGCTGCTCTGTCAGGGACACCTCAACTGCTGTGAGGGTACAGCTGGCAAATTTCACCTGACAGCAACCTGCAGAATGCACTGCAGAGCTGCACTCAGCCCTGGGTGGGCTGCCAGGAGGAAAATTGAAAAGAAATCCTTAAGTGCCCACTGTTTAGGGCTCTGCAACCAACCACATGTGAATGCAGTTGTGAGCAGAGATTGCTTCAGTTGTGAGAGTCAAGGTTGTGGGAATTAAAACCCCTGGGATAATGGACACCCTAGGAATGGATCTCTCATTTCCCTAGCACACAAACTGCTGTTATGCAGAAGGACAACTTCAATGAGACCAGCTCTGCTTGGATTCATGAATGAGCAGTACAGATTGCCTGTGACCCACCCTGGCCAGGGAGACAAGGTATTCTCAGTCTCCAAATGGAGCTGGAGGCCACCCTGTACTTCCTGACACCAGACAGACTCTCTGCAAAGCTAATGCAAATTCCTCTGTGCTTCTCATGGCCAGAGGAGTAGAAGAGAAGATTTGAAAATGTAAAACTCTTGCCTATCTCCACCAGGTCATCTTTGTCAATGCTGAAGTCATTCAGTTATGAACCTATCCTCTCTGCCACCAGCCCTGTCAGATTATCCAGCTTGGTTCCTCCTGCGGACTGGCAATAGCAGCAGCTGCTCAGAGTGGAACTAAATGAACAGCAGAGGCAGGAGCTGCAGCACAAACCAGGGTGGGGTTTAATGGCCAGAAGGGCAAGTGCTGCCAGTGAGTTCACCTGAAATCTCTGCCTGCAGCTCCAGTGGCAAGCACATCTCACCAGACCAGCTGTCTGCTTCCAGGGACTCCCCTCACTGGTACCAGTCAGAGGAACAGGAAAAGAGCACAGCTGTCCTTGTGGCTCTTGCTCCTTTTTAGGTGCAATATTGACCCAGGGCAAGGAGGGAGCAGCCTTGTGTTACCAGCTTTAGGAGATGCCCAGGAAGCATTTCCAGATCAGAGTCTGGTTTCACATGAGAAACCCATGAAATTCTTACCAAAAAGAGCTCTATCTATCTCTACAGCTTCCATTAGAGCTACAACTCTGCTTCAGGCACAACCCCACTCAAATCTGCTCATTTCCATAATCTTTTTCATTGCTACTCCAAAATTAAAACGCCACACAAAGTCACTCTGAAAAGCACACCACATCCTACTTAAGCTGTGACTATGTCTTCTCTGATGCTACTATGCAGTTATTCATATGGCATTACAAGACCCAAGCAGATGGAGCTCATCTCAATAAGGCTAAATCTGGTAATTCACATATGAGAAAGTTGTGGGCTGAAAGTTATGAGCTGTGAATTCACTGAAGGAAGACAAGCAGGAGCTGGGAGAGGCAGCACTTAGGAAATAAGCTGTAAGAATTTTAAATCATGCATCCTACAACTAGCAGACAACTCGGAAAAGCTCATCAGCGGAAAGAGGGCTGAACACAGGACACTTACAGGTAGTGTGGAGCGCTGCCAGGCAGCAGCTGCTGTAGGATCACTTGTGTAACTCCTGCGTGTCAGCAGCTCAGATGCACTTAAGTTACTTTTGGTCCTTCGGGAGCCCAGTTCAGGGGCACTCCAAGAATTAGCTGTGGCACTGGTCCTTGATGAAGTCTGCTCCAGGGAGTCTGTTTTTGAACTATTCCCTTCCCCTTCTAAAAGGTCCACCGAGGACCTACACAAGTTTGTGGCACTGAAAGTTGCACTTTTCTCCACTTTGGTCTGAGAGTCCTCCAGGGAATGCAGGCCTTGTCTTGTTCTCCAGGAACTTCTCACAGTGACGTGCTTTGTTTCGGATGAACCCGCATCTGACGAGCCGTGGCTCTTCCAGCTGATTGTCTCCACAGGTGCCTCACTGTTCCTCTCCAGGAGTTCAGAAGTCTTTAGCATAATGCTGCTTCTAGAGACCACTGTTTCACCTTTACTCCTCGGTGCTGCCTCTCCACTTCTGTCTGTCTCAGATGACTTCAGAGCACTTCTGTTAATTGAGATCTCAAAGGGTGAAGGGGCATTGCTTGTTACTGATGGTGAAGGCTCATTGGAAGCAACTCTGATGTTGCTGGTGGAAACATGCCTTTCCTTTGCTGCTGTATCTGCACTGGTCCTTGGAGCTGTTGGCTCAGAAGGAAAGATTGTGATGCTGCTTGTCATTTTATTCGTTACCATTTTAAAAGTGGACTTCTGTTTTTCTGACTCTGCCTCTGAAACAGTCTCTCCCATGATTGCCTTCATATCCTTCTCAACAATTGCAGGTTTAATGATGGCTTTTGATCTCAGAGCTTCTCTAGGGCTGAAGGACCTTCTGGATTTCAATCCTCCAGTGCTGGTGTCTGATGGTTTTATGCACTTGGTAGAGTCTTCATCATTCACAGTTTTTTTGTCATTTTCAAAAAGCGATGCTCTAAAAACTCCCCTGGAATTGGAGAACTGCTTGGAACTGACTTTCTTTCTTGTCTCAAAATCTGACTGAGTGGTTGGCTTTTTGCCTCTCCCTGATTCTTCATCTGAATTAAGCTTTTCCTGGTTATTCTGGGTGGTTTTAGAGTCAGTTTTTAAACCTGTATTTACATGATCTGTGGCTGCACTTGAGGACTGCTCGGTGCCTTCTTTATCAAGGCCTGTGAGAATCTGCAGAATGTCCTCCTGACTCCTGGAGTGATGGGAACGCTTCGATAGCGCCGAAAGCTTCACACTTTCAAGTGATGTGTCTGCAGCTTCTTTTTCCTGGGAGATTACTGCCCTCTTAGCCCTCCCCTCTGAGGGCTGCCTGTGTGATGCAGCAAAAGTGCTGGCTGCTTCCACTTTGGAGGCAGCAGAGTCTGAGACTGACACACTAGAGGACACATGGTACCTGTATGCTGAGGCTGTGCCATTGGAGGAGGTGTGGTTACCCCTGGTGAGCTGCGTGTCCCCTAAGCCCTCACTGATTTCAGCCTGACTTGATTTCAGCTTCTCAGCCAAAGAACCCACTGATTCTCCTTTGCTTGGCTTTTCATCCCGTGTGTCAGCACCATTTTGGCAGCTGCCACGGAGCACCTGAGATGGCTTTTCAGCCTTGGATCTCAGGCCTGTGTCACCAACAGGTTTGGAAGGTGCTTTCCAAGACTTCTGCTCCTGTGCAGCAGGAGGATATCTGCTGAGGACAGATGGCTGCTCTTTGGATCTCTTCCCCTCATTCTGCACGATGCCGCCATCCTTCTGACCAGAAGAAATAGTGGAAACTGAAGATTTCTCTTCCAGTCTTCTTGTATCTGTGCCAGCAGTGTCTGAAAGGGCAGATGCACCAGAAGCTTTCCCTGCTTTTCTGCTCATTAAGCTTGGGCTGGGCACCTGCTTCCCAGTGTGGCTGTAGGTGTCATTACTGATGGAGAAGTCCCTGTTCCGTGCTCTTTCCCGGCGCTGCTGTGGTGAGAGCTCCCTTGGCCTGTGCTTGGCTGCTGTCAGTTCAGCCATGACACCTCTGTATTTGGGTCTGTCATGTTTTCCCCTGCTAGAAAAGCTTGTGTCTTCATTTTCAACTTCTCCGTTCTCCAGATCTTTCTGTTTCTTGATTTGCATTTTTATTTCTTCTAGCTGACCTGTTAGGAGTTTGTTTTTATTCTGCTCGCTTAAGTAACTGTCCTGCAGATCATTATTTTTGGCTCTCATTTTTTTAAGTTCTTCTTCTAAAGATTCAAAATGTTTGATCTGAGTTTTAAGTTTCTCAATTTCTTGGGTGAGATCTTTCACTTTGTTGTCTTCCTGGTTTTTATTCTTTTGGTTTTCTGATTTATTCCTGGTTTCATTTTCTACATGTTTCAGGTAATCCACACTTCCCTTCCTCCTGGTCTCCTTAGAAGGCAGTGCAGAAGTCAAGTCATCTTCAATTCTCATATCATTTCTGTCCAGGAGATTGTTGGATGACCTTTCTAGCAAGTTGGATGCATTTCTAGTTTGATCTGCCCTATTTAGTTTATTGTTTTGTTCTAGTTTCTGTGTTAGCTCCTGGATTATTTTTTCATTTTGCTTTTCTCTTTCGTTAAAATGTTTTCTTTCTGTGATAAAGCTCAGGGCTAAGGATTTCAACTTTTCTAACTCAGCTGTTAAGGTCTGCTCAGTTTTATCCAGCCTGTCCTCAGATGATTCCAGTTCTTTCACTTTCACTCTAAGTATTTCTAATTCTGTAGATATTTTTTTGGTCAAATTCTTTTCTTCATTGAGGCTAAGACACAGCTGTGTACAGTCATTCTTGCTCCTGCTGAAAGCCTCCTCCAGCTTCTCCAGCTCTGCCATTCTCTTCTGAAGGAGTTCAATTTCTGACTTCAGATCTCGAGTGAGGCTCTCCTCCTCTTCAAGTTTTTCTTTCATTAATCTGCAAAGCTCTTCAGCCTTCCTAATTTCTTCATCCTTGCCTTCGATCTTCAGCACTCTTTTCCTCAGGGCTTCAATGTCAGCCAGCATGCTGGAGTTGCTGCCTTCTGCCTGGATAACCTTGTCCTGGAGGTCAAGCAGTTCATCCTCTGCTTTCTGCAGATTTTTAGTTGCCTCCTCCAGTTCATCAAGCCGGCGACTGAGGCTCTGCAGTTTGAAACGGAGGTGCCGATTCGAGGTTTCCTTGTACCCTGTACATTCTGCCATGATTATTTTATTCCTTTCAGAATAAAGCTTTTCTTAGGCTGGGTGAATTTCTGGTATGTGATTGTTCCTTTGAGCGGAGGCGATCTCACCCTGAAAGAAAAAAAAGCTCAATATCAATAGAAGAGCTCAGAATATAAATTTACTCCCTGTTTAAGTTACACTATAAATGTTCATATAAATAACTTTTAAATCAAACACATTTTTGAACACTCAATTAGGTGAAATGAAATTGCAGAGAAGAGCCACAGTCCATTTAGTTTGGTTATACAGGGTTCCCTAAACAGCCTGTTCCCCATAGCTAAGGGCAGGAAGTGTCCTCCTCTGCTGGTCTGCACAGGGGGATTGCGCACCACCAGTGGATCCTCACCCAGTGCAGCTGCTCAGGTGTGAGATCCCAGGCTGGACAGGGATGCAGGACTCAGACACAGACACCCCCCTGCAGCAAACACCTCTCTTTGCAGCACCTTAGTGATGAAGATTCAGGACCCACAAACAGAATCAGAAAAAGGCAAACCTCAGCCATATGGTAAGCACTGAGAATGGGGTAAACTCCCCATGCCAGCCTGCAGATGGAGGGGACTGGGAGCTGCTGCCATTTGACACTGCCAATATTTCTTCCAGCATTTCAGGCTGCTCAGCAGAAATCTTCACCTGGGCTGGAGTCACATCCCAAGGACACTCTACCAGTGAAGTTTCAAGTTTCTCCCTCCCATTTCAAAAGCTGTTGTTGCCCTCAGCTGCCACCCACTCACCCACCCAGGAGATGAGCAGCTGCTTGTGCCTCTCCTTGCTGCTGCTGAGCATGAGCAGTGATTAGAACACATCAGTGCACTCTGACACACTGGATGTGAACCCTTCCCAGCACAGCTCAGAGCTGCAGGGTGTTTTTTAAACAACCACTCTGTGCTTTGAGGGAGGAGAAGGAGGAGGAAGGGGCCCCCGGGCAGACCAGAATGGCCACTGGGAGGATCTGAAGTGTCCCTCTGGCACTCAGCATTAGCACCTTCCTCTCCTGGGCCTGAGGCACAGCCCAAAGCATGAGAGGGCTACTGCAAACCCGAGTGGAGGGAGGGTGACTGCACCTCTTTGATCTGCACCCTTGCTCAGGCAGTCTGTCTTGGAATAGGACTTGACCTCCAGAATTTTTGTGGAGCTCCCTGCAGAGGAAACACGCAGGAGTTTCCTATTGCACAGTGTCAAGAAGTAATGAGCAGGATGTGGGGAGGAGACAGTGCCAGTAAGGGAGGCAGCAGCACCCTGGCACACACCCTCGGCCTGGAGATGATCCATTTCCAGGCAGGGAGGGGCCCTGGACTGTGGACAGGCACCTGCCACACACGGCACGGGGACAATCCTGGTGCACACTGGGCACCTGTGACCCCTCCTGAAGGACCTCTCTCACTGTGGGGAATCACCATCCTCTGTGCTTGGTCTCAGGCTCTTCCAGCCCCTGACAGGAGCACTGCAAACAGAACCTGGAAAGGAACCTTGGCGTCCTGTGTGCAGCACTGCACTCAGCCTTGGCCACATGCCTGTCCCCTCCCACCATGGCCTTGCCCTGCTCCTGGGCCACCTTCCCTCGTGCTGTCCACACACCACTGAGGCCACTGCAGCTGCCTGCAGGCAGGAAAGGCTGCTCAGACCACAGCAGACCACAAGAAATGTCACTGGACACAGCACAGAAAGGCCACAGCCAGCAGATTGAGCAGATTCACTGTGCTCTGGAAACAAAAGCCTGTCCCCAGCAGGCCATGGAGCTGGGAGTTAATGGTTAACCAGCAGCAGCTACTGGCTGGGAAGTGAGAGCAGCCTCCTCCCCAGAGAGCCAGAGCACGATGGAGGCAGAGCTGCCTCCCTCAGGGCTGGTGCCTGGTGTTGGATGTGGCATTGCTCTAACCCTGCCACAGGGTCCAGACAGGCTGTGGCACCTCAATTCGTGGAAGTATTCAAGCTCTGGAACTTCCCAGCACCTCCCCAGCTGAAATGATTTACTGGCAGAGAAGAAAGAGGCTCAATCTAATTAGCTGAAGAAGGGGAAGGAGATGTAAAGCAACATCTACAAACAATAAGAGAAAGGATCTACAGTAAGTCTCCTTTTAACTTCCTGGCATAGCCAGAAGTAATCTCAGTGCTCGGAGACAGAACCAGGCTTTAAAGTGCATATTTATAATATTGAGGGGAATTGACCAATATAAAATATTTTCTTGGGTATTGACTGCTTTGAAGTCATGATATGAGTTAGGGCTTGGACCAGAGAACTCAAGGGGATTCCAACTGAAACTACTCTGGCTGTTCGTGACTGTTCTTCTCCAGTCTGTCAATGATATCCAAGTGATATCAGTATCAGAAGTATCAGAACAAATGGTACAGGATTCAAACAATGGGACTATGATGGATGTATGGACTTCATTTTTTTCCTATCTTTCTCTCTCTTCTGGAGAAGTGAGCAGTTCTCAGCCTACCTCTATCTGACAATTTTTGGAAAAAAACCTCCATCAAATACCCAAACAAAAAACCAAAACAAAACCCAAAAAACAAACAAACAAACACCCCCAAAAACCAAACCACCAAAAACCACACAAACGAAAACCCACAAACAACAACAACAACAACAAAAAAAACCAACCCAAAACCAACCAAACAAAAACCCAAATCATAACAAAAAAACCCACAGGAAAAAAAGAAGATAACTTTCATAAACAGCAAGTAAATTGTGGCAGTGACAAATGTAATGAGAGATCAGTTTAACAGAGTTATCTGAGTCACCAATAAAGGCAGATGAAAGACTCTGGCAGACCATATTCCTTTCCTGACCACACTGAAAAGGTTCAATGGTCACAGCAGCAGTTGATGCACTCCTGCAGCTCAGGGACAGCTCCTCTTGGCTGGACCAGAGCAAATCCTGAATAGAAGTACAACAGTAGAAATGACATTATTTTGTATGTGGTACTGGACTGTATAGATACATATACAGTATATATAGATAAATATATGTAATTTTACCTGTATTTACACACCCAAGACTGATGCATCTCACTTTGCTTAGCTCTAGAGCCCTCTGGATTCAAAGAGAAAAAGATGCTCAGCTGTCTTCACCTGGCCTTGCCAGGGAAACAGGATTTTCCACAGGACATCTCCTCCCTCACTGACAACCAAGGGAGGTCTCAGGCACAGGTATCTTTTGGCAGTTGTCTCCCCCAGGAATGATGCCACCCTTTCTCCAGGGGCCACGCATCAAGAACATGAACTGAAAGCTCAGGAAAGTTTTGGAAAAGCTCAGAAAAGCACTCAGGTGTGCTTCTTTACTCTTTAAAACTTAAAGACTTGATTTCACCTCAACAGCAAGGGCAGTCCTGCATTAAGACAAGAGGCACAATAGTGTCCCTTTGGATTTGAGTTTTTGAGAGAATGTTCTTCAAATGAGACATGTAGGAAGCCTGGGGAGTCTCCAGCTGCCTGTTAACTCAAATAAAATATCAAGGCAAGATATGTGGCTAAAGGGAAAGAAGATTTTGTCTGATCTAAAAGATTCTGTATTAGAGCACATGGAGTCAAACCCCAATTTCAGACATTTTAACCAATTCAAAGAAGCAACATGGCATCAATCACTGCAGTGAATTTACCAGGATTTACTATTCAAATGACTCATTCTGATTCTACTTTTACCCACAGATTTATCATTGGGTTTTCTGCTCTTCTTCAACAAGTGTGCATATCAACTAACTACATTTATATTTAGCCTTATCAATTACCTTTTCCCACCGTTTAACACAACTGCCTTTGAGGGTGACTGTGACTCTGCATGGTTTTGGCTACAGCATCCTGTTAAACAGCTGTGAGAATTCAGTGTTCAAGACATTTACTAGAGTCATAACTCTCAATTGCCCTTCATGTTCTTAAATTCCATTTTTTCTGCACACTCACTTTTGCACATCATCTACAATTTTAGGAAAATGTTTCTTTAGCAGAATCATTGGATTTAACTTTCCCTGGAACTACTTCACCTCGCCTGCACAAAACACATACAGTCAGTTCACAGCTGTGAACAGAGGGAAAAAACCTTTATGATTTGGGAGATAAGAATCATCTATTTCAGTAACAGCAATTAAATCACTATTACCTGAGACCTACTCACATCATCTCTGCCAGAGCTGCTCAGGCCTGTGATGCTGTTCCTCTGAAGCATCTTACCCTACATGTCCTTTTCCTTCCTCTGATTTGGTTGTTGGATGAGTCCCACAAGCATCCACTGCTCTTGATTTCAGGATGTCCCCAAAACACTCATGTGGAAAAATAACTGTTGGAACAGGCTCCTGCTGTGCCCTCTGTTATGCCAAGATGAAAATGCAGCCAGCTGCCACACACGTCTGTCGAGTACTAGGAGAGACACTGGTATCTCTCACAAGCACATTTTGCATTTAATCTTTGGGATTTTTCATATTTTTGCTTGCACTTTTGTACTGATAATGCAACATCCCTTGCTGTGGTTGGGTGAGGCTGAGCTCCCACAATCTGCCACAGCCCCCAAAATCACAGCATATATGATACATTTGGCTCTACCCAATCCTAAAGACAAATGAGAATTATTAATGGCTTAGTCTGCAATCTAAACTAATTTATTTGTTTGCTCTTGAAGTTGCCAGGGTTTCCCATAGACTTTGGAGAGCAGCACTCATCAAAGGCAATAGAGAATCAATAGATTCAAGCAGAGCTATAATCAGAGAACAGAAAAGCAATTTGCCTCATTGGAGTTTGAGTCCTCGGGATCCTCTGTGCTGTGAAACCACACAGGCTGAGGTTTGCATTCCTTGGCTGACAGGTGGCCCAGTCTGAGGTGAGGAGCAGAGCAGGGCTGTTGCCCACGCTCTTATGGATGGAGCACCTATCTGGTACTACTCTCTCCACTTCCCCAAACACTGGGGTGAACGTAGATCCCCCCTTTCTATTTTCTACTAAACTATTACTCAGCAATATCCCTGGGAACTGTATTTTTGCATTGAACACAATGCTTGGAGTGTTTTGACACATCTGGGGAAAGGGAGCCTTAGGCAATGCAGGTCTCCAAATTACATTAGGTGGCTGACAGTCACCTCAGGCATGAGGACAGCTCCGAGGATCTACATCAGCAAAACCTGGGGCAGCAAGAGAGCTCCTCTGAGCAGTCCCCAGTGGCCAAGCAGGTCATGGAGGAGCTGATTAAACAGCTAATTTAACTATTATTGGTGATCCTCCTGTTCTAATGCATACCTTTTCACCTGAAGCACAGGTTAGATGTGCTGGTTGGATTCTGCCCCATGTGCACATACACCTGCAGTTTTAATTAAAAGGTTTTTGGTGTTGCATACATATGCAAGGGAGTGTGAACATGTCATGCTCACATATGGTAATGCTGCTGATGAATCATGTCTGTATCACAGTTCAACGTGGTGAGACCATCAGTGGGACTTTTCTTCCCTGCCCCAGGGTGAAACGGGCTGGGAGGAGTCCAGCCTGTCATTCTTCATTTGTAAAGTAATATTTCTCTATCATCTATATAGAAAATGGCAACAGGTGCCACAAAGGGCAATGCTGTGGCCAGAGTCTTCAATCAGTTAAAAAGAGAAGGAAGGAAAGTTTTTCTTAATATGATTTTGCCTTTTGGGAGCTCTTTCCAGCACCTGGTTCTTGACTTGACACAATGACACATAGTCACAAGAACAGGAGAAAAACACTGAAGAAAAGAAAAAGGGTATAAAACAAGACAGACTGAACAAGAGCCAAAGTCCCCTACGTGACATCGACCCTGCATCCCTCCAACAGCCTCCTGGGACAGCTGAGGAGGCAGATGATGGATTTGCTTACACAGGATGGGGACAGAGGCTCCCTGGCCCCACTGAACACAAAGGCAAAATGCCAAGTGACTTTTGGGGATGCCCATATTTTGAGGGATGAATTGTTCTCAGAATGGCTGCATCTAGTGGGAGAGGAAATTCTAAAAGTCAGAAAAAAGCTCAGTAATCTGGAAACGGAGTGACTCTTGACCAATAGAATATGAAACTAGAGATGTGAAATAATGAGACAGCAGTCAAAAATAACCACAGTGACCACAACCTTCAAGGAAACTCAAATGATGACACCAAACAGCATCCACAGCAGTGTGAGACACTGCAGCAGGCTCTGCAGATGCCGAGGAGGATCTTGCACATCACTGAGTCACACTGACCCTACGTCAACACTCCAATCACCCAGTGAACTCCTCAGCTTTGCTCTTCTCCTTGCAATATAAAATAAGTTTCCCTATATGGAGCTGGCAGGGCCAATGCAGAAGCAGCAGAGGATAAAGCCACCCCATGGCTGCTCACAGCAGATGCTCACTGGGGTTTGAGCAGTTGTGCTTTACTGTGCACAGCACAGCAGAGATTTTGCTTTCCTCTACAAAGCCACTCTCCTCTGGCTGCCCCTTGAAATCACTGCTTGTCTCACACTGGAAGGGCTCACTGAAAGCAGGGCTGGGCAGTTGCTGACCAGGTGCAGCATCTTCCTTTCAGCAATAGAGAACAGTGTTAACCTGCACTAGTGCCAAAGGGAAGGCTGCTAGTGGCATCCTTGTCCTGGGAGCCCCATGGCAAGGAAGATGTTCCCCATACTCTGGAGCTCTTGATCAGAAATGGATTGATATTTCCAAAGGCCTTCATCATGCTGCTCCTATGTGCCATCCCACACTGGAATCAAAGCTGAGAAAGATGTTTTATTTCTTCCCATGCTGCCACTTGTACTGTCCTCAGAAGCAGATTTTACTGTCACATTTGATTTCACAAACACTATGCAGGCCTCTCTTCAGCGAGCCACAAACTTGGCAGCGTCCTGCAGATGGCATGGGAAAAGCAGCCCCAGCTCAGTGGTGCTTTTGTAATAATTACTGGACACAGAGGTCTCCCACCTCCTTCACCCTCCATCCCTCCCCTCCCATCTCCATCCAGCTCAGCTTTGAAAGGACTTCAGGGGCCATGGCTCTCATGGCCATGGCTTCAGCCCCAAAGTATGTGCTAACATGAAGGTGGCTGAGCCACCCATGGGCTAGCTGAAAGCCCCAGACTAACTGAAAAGATTCAGAGCAAGCAAGATTCAGAAAATTGTTAGAAAAATGAATGAAATAATATGTCAGAGAATATTGAATGTGAAGAACTCAAAGTTCTATGACTCAGGATGTCCCTGGAAGGAGACAATAGGGAAACACATTGATTATTTTCATGTTCCTCCCCAACATCTGGTTTGGGCTACTAGTACAGCTAGGATGCTGAGGAGACAGGCACCTCAACTGGACCACAGTGCCTTCTCCTCTGTTCCTTTTCTTCTCTCCTGCATCACTGCACCTTTTGTGCTTCTCAAACCTCCATTATTCCCAGATATTTAGCATAGAGTAAAAGCTCTTCTCTGACTTATCTTCCACACTGTCACTTTAATAAGCTTGACTCCTGAACTTGCTCTTCATCTGGCCACCATAAATCTTACCCTTCAAGCACAATGCTATTCCCTCCACCCTCTCTTGTCGTGCTTGTGCTGAAGGCTGGGGCCAGGAACATCAATCCTGGTTCCTGCTGGTGTTTTTACTCCCTTGTCATATCCTGTTACCTTCTGCTTATCTCTGGTTGGGCTCATTCTGTTCAGTGCCCTACTCCTGCTTGGATGTAGTGGTACACTAGGGGACTTCTTGCTGCACGATGTTAGGGAAGCTGGAAGTCCTCATGGGTTCATAAAGCAGCAATTAGATACATTTGTGGAAGAAAAATCCCTCAAGGTCATTCCTACAGGGACCCACTCCCAGTTCAGCAAGGCCAAAACTTGCAGGTTGGAAGAATCCTTTGATCTGCATGGTTGCACACTTCCCCCATCTCTCTCCCTCCTTCCTGGGCATCCATTTCCAGCCATTGCTCTCAAACAGTAGAGCTCTTATTGTCTTCTTGGGCTCCTTTATTGTCCTGTCACAAACACTTGGCCAGGTGAAACAGGACAAACACTGCACATCTGACAAGTACCACACTGCAAATCGGTTACACACCCAAAAGCACAAACCCACACAATTTTTCATCCAGCAACATCTATAGAGCTGGGAAAGGCCTGCCTGGAACAATACACTTAATAAGATTAAGTTCAAGTCCTCATAACCATCTCTGAATCATTTTGCTCGTTAGGCGTAGGCAGCTCTAACCTTCACATTCTTCCTCACACTATACCCAAGAGCCACATGGCTACAAACATATCCCTGTTGGCATGAAAATTACAGAGTATTGTGTGTTTCTCTGCATCCTGTCTGATACAGGGCACATTCCATTCTCCTAACAGAGTAGAAGGACATCTGAGTCAGCTTTGCAGGAACACTCCTTTGATGGCCATGAGTTTTTCTGGCTAAAAGATTGGCTCAGCCACTCAGAGGTTTCCACGCAGATCCCTACAAACCCTGCAGAAAACTGGGATTGCCCCAAAGGTCCTCCCAAAAAAACAAGCTCATGAGCTCTGTAGCACAGACAACTGGCCACTCTTGTGACCCTCAGATTGATGGCATGGCAGCACAAGGAAATAAAATGTGATCTGAAATAAAAATGATCATTCATATTTTAGTAAGTGTCTAAATTTTAATTTTCCATTAATCTCTACTAATGGCCCTTTAACTCAAAAATTCTAAGCAGACATCTAGGACTAATCGCTCTGATGAAATTCAATATTCAAGCATAAGCCCAGCTTCTGCCTTGTAGGTCAACTTTATAAATCATTAGCACTGCTATCCACCCATTGAACATAGCAACCCTACCACTTGAAAGAATTCATCATCATCAGAAATCTGCCAAATCAGTAGAAGTTTTACCCCAAGTCCCCAGAGAGTTGCTCTTGCTGAGGGGATTCCTCTTCAGGGCTGTGAGAAATCATTTGCCCTGGCTTGGCTAACATTTGACACAGCCTCCCCCATGCAAATCCACCACTTGCCCTGCTCAGTGCAAATGCAGAAGATTAAATTGCTGGCACATTTTCAGGACCCTACCCTGGATAGATGGACAGCAGTACCCCTGCAGGCATGCTCAGCAGTCTGGACTGCCCTGTGCTTGCAGCTTAAATGCAAAGTGCTGAACAAAGTCTGCAATTAGCAGCAATTCAGACTCGTGGAAGGGCCCCTGAGGAAGCCAGGGAACGTAATTCAGGTTACAGGTGCCACTGCTGCTGCTCTTGGAGCAAACCAGAGCTTAGACTTGAGCTGTAAACTCTGGGTGAGAGGGCTGTGTGTTAGGGGAGCTGCAGGAACACTGGCAGGGGCAGCACTGCAGCAGCTCAAGCCTGTGCTGGAGTTCAGTGCAGCTGTGCCACTCTGCAGCTTTTGGACAAACATTTGTTAAAGGTGTGGGAGAGACTAGCAGCATACTTCAGCTCAGCTGCCTGGGGATGAGCAGGGTTAACATCACTGTCATGAAAAGTCCAAGAGGAACCTGTCAGCCATTAGAAATACCTCTGGCATAAAAGGCTGACTTGGCTTGGGTTACACCAGCAGCATCACTTCCAGCTTGAGACAAACCTTTTGGCTGCAATTCATGAAATCGACACGCTCTGGAGCGAGACACTGGGTGCTGTTACCAAACCAAGGTGCCACCACCAGCTCAGGGTCTCTTCCAGAGCTATTTGGTCACCCTGCAGGAGGAGCAGCTGAACTGAGCAAGCACCCAGGACAGCAAACATCCAGGACAGCAGGCAGGCAGGCAAGACGAGGCACGATTAGCAAGGTACCCACGCAGCACAGGCACTGAGTCACAGGCACTGCAGCCAAGGCCTGGGTGATCTGTGCCCACAGTCATGCGGACTGGGTGGACCACGGGTGAGGTCTCACAACCACTTGTGCAGGTAAATGAAGGCTGGCTGGATAACCAACACACCAGCAGTAATCTCTAGATCCTTCAAGGCCTCCCAATACAAACAGTTGGTAACTCTGTCCCCTGGCTGTACCACAAATGCTAATTGTGATCTTGGGCTCCCTTGTAACAACCAGCTTTTTTTTTTTTTCCCTTCTTAGCTCCCAACCTGCAGCTTTTTTGTTCACTGGCAAGTGTGAAGTCAAATGAAAGGAGGTATTCAGGAACTCAGAAATTACTTATAAATCACCCTTAAACATGATTTGCTCAATAAGGACAGCTGGAGGGATTGAAAGATCCTAACAGTAGTCTTTGTGTTCAATTTATTGCTGAAAATACCCTCAGGTAACAAAAAAGTAAATAAAATAACATTTACAAACAGGAACACGCTGCCTTTGTGAGAGCATGCTTGCAGCTGTGGGGGCTTTACCCTCAAAATTAATGCTCTGTGCACAATGGGGAGACCTCAAGACAAGCTGCCAAGATGGTGTTATGACACGGGGCAGCTGTGCCACTGAAAACTGCCCACTTGAAAACCTTGATGAATTTATAAATGGAACACATTCGCTGGCAGGCTGAGCCTCTCAAAATGACAACACAGACATACAGCATTGTGCCAGGACCAGGGCAAGCAGGACATAAAGGTGAGGGCACCTGGCCCAGCAGGCAGAGACCAGCTGCATGCGCTGTACTACTCTGCTCTGGGAAGAGCTGCAAGGGCACCTGGTATTCTCCACAAGCCAGAGGTCCAAGGTCTGGTAACTGGCTGGGGCATTCAGCAGTCACTGTTGGGATTCTCCTGAATGCAGAAAGAGATAGCAGAGGGATACCTGGCCTCTGCTCCTTCTTTCCAAAAATGGGCCAGAGTAATTCCCCATTTGCCTGGGGAGAAGCGTCTCCTCAGTGCTTGGGGATGAAGTGTCTCCTTTGAGTAGGGAGGGCACTGAAACAGCAGAAAAGCTGTACCTTCCCAGAGAGATCATCCTCAGCATCCAGCTGCCTCCTTCACTAGGCAGCTAAGAAGCTTTTTGGAGTCATAAGTGTGGAACAGGATTTCCATCAGGAAGGTCTTGAGCCACACTTCTTCCATAGACAAGGCTGAACAACATCACCAACTTCAAAGTTCTTCCATCTCCCACCAGCCTCTTGTCCACAGGACATGAAAGGGTTAAAGATACCACTCAACTCATGACTATCATGGGAAACCTTTGTTCCAAATTCTCCATTCCATGCTGCTGGAAAACCAACAAGCTTGAAACACCTTGTATTAAGAAGGCAGTTCTGCAGGGCAGCCTGCATTTGCTTTTAAGTCCACTGTTATCCAGGGTTTTCAACTAGTGGACAACAGACAGACAAATTCTACTGCTCTTGGAGCACAGGTATTCCTGCAAACTTTACACAAGATGGTAATGACAAAATCTGCAGGCTTAATGCCAAGCATTAATTTATCTGAATCCTATCCTAAATGAAGATCAGAACCAAGAGGGCATATGCTTTTCTTGCAGCATGTTTGAGAAGTGGAGAGTGAGAAATAGAGCATAAGGCAAAAATGGCAGCAGAGGATTCCCTCCAGGACTTTTCCAGGGCATGGCTGTCTCACTGTGCTCACTTGCATTGTTATTTACATGTCCTTTTCCCCCTTGCACTCCCTGGACTGAAGGAAGGAAGGATGTTTCATAGGAAGGAAGCACTGGCGTGGCTGTACTAAGACAGGACCATGCTATTCCCCCACCAAGCTGCTCCTTTCTACAGAGGAGAGAAAGAGTAGGAAATTCACATTTTCTCTCTCATCTTAGTTAGCAGTAAGGGGATGAAGGTAACCTCAGTCCAGCTCTGATTTTTTTTTTTGTTAGTGTCCAAAGCTGGAGCAGGTTGCTCAAGACTACATTAAGTTGTGAAAAGCTCCAGGGTCAGAAATGCCCCAATCCCTCAGATCCTATTACCTGTCAGAACAATCTCAGAGAGAAAATTATTTTATGTTCAGTCAGAATTTACCATGCTGGAGCTTTCTGCACCTGGGATGGGGCAATACCCAGCATCAGTTCAGACTGGTGGATGAATGGATTGAGAGCAGTCCTGCAGAGACAGACCTGGGGATATTGCTGGACAAAAAATTGGACATGACCCAGCAATGTGTGCTTGCAGCATGGAAAGCCAACAGTGGTCCTTGGCTGCATCAAAAAAACTACAACCAGCAGGTCAAGGGAAGTGATTCTCCCACTCTGCTCTCATGAGACCCCACCTGGAGCACCTGGAATTCTGGAGTCCTCAGAAAGACTACACTGGGTTCACAAGAGGCCACAAAAAAAGATCCAAGGGCTGTAATACTTTTGTGAAGGGCCAAGAGAGCTGGGGCTGTTTAGTCTGGGAAAGAGAAGACTCTGGGGAGATCTTATAGGCCTTTCAATATATAAAGAGGGTTTATAAGAAAGACACAGACAGACTTTTTAGTCCACACTGTAGTGATGGGATGTGGGCACTGGTTTCAAACTAAGAGAGGAGGTAAAGATTGGATATTAGGAAGAAATTCTTCCCCGTGAAGGTGGTGAGTCACTGGCACAAGTTGCCCAAAGAAGCTGCAGATCCCCCATCCCTGGAAGTGTCCAAGGTCAAGCTGGATGGGGCTTTAGGCAACCTGAATCTCATGATACTTCAGACACCATCTCACCAGTACTGAGCAGAAAAGAACAGTATTCTCTTGATCTGCCTCACATGCAGTGACTGCCATACTGCCAGTGCTTTGCTGAGCCTGTCCAGCTGGCTGCTGCCATTCTTGCTTTTGCAGGGAGAGATGCTCTGTGTGCCAGATCTCACACACGGCTGGGCTCCAAAGCAAGGACAGTGCTGAGCTCCCAGCCACATGCCCCAGCAGTTGCAGCAGTCCCTAGAGGCACACAGGGCAGAGATTGCTAAAAAAAGAAAGAAGAGAAAAAAAAAAAAAAGGGAGAGAAAACCCACCCTTTTCTGCAAATCAGCTCGAAGCGTAGGCAGCAGAGGAAAAGTGAATGGAGATGATCTGTGTGTAAGGATTGGGAGCACGTTTCTGTGGTAAGACAGCCAGAGAAAGCAAACTAGAGCATGGGGCTGGCCACTCCTGCTGCTCCAGGAGGGAAATGAGGGGCAGTTCACCCAAGGAGTGCCACCTGGCAGTCAAGGCACTCAGCAGGGCACAGATGTCTCTCGGCACTCAGCAGTGGCTGTTTCTCTCTGCCTGCACCTCCAGCTACCAGCAGCCTGTTTGTGCTCTGCAGAGACCCAGAGAGCCTCCCCATCTTCCCAGCACTGCTGGAAAAAGAGTTCCCCACCTCCACAGCTGGTAGTGCTCCACTGCAGCATTGCTCCTGCAGTCACCTTCAAACACACAATTTCACAGCTTTCCCAAAGCACTGCTCATACTTGCTGTCCCCTTCACAGCATCTCTGACAGTGGTTACAGACAAAAGAAAAAGACTCATTCCAAACTGTGCTTCTTGTGCTCTGCCCAATGCAAAAAAAGGTAACATCCAGAGAATTTTAGAGCATATGCAGGCATTTTACAGTATACTAACTGCTAAAACTCACACAGAAACATCAACACCCACGTTATACAGGATACCTTTATGCAAAGACATTAGTCACACTCAGCAACATTAAAAACAATCCTGATGAGCAGCTACACAGAATGGGATGCAGACAGAAGAGTGAGAGACTTCATTAAGAATTCTCAATTGATTCAAGTTCAAATTCTCACCACAAAGTAGTACTAGTAGCTATTTATTATCATCCAGGAATTATTGTTTTCCCATAAAAACAGACATATTGCCAAATGATTCACACTACCTGAGAAATTAATGTTTTTGCAGCTCTGTTCCAGATCCTAGGTCAGGAATCTCCATTCTGTTCCGGTAAATTCCACTAAGATATCACATGTAACAACAAGTTCTTAGAGAAGTTTCATCAGATTTTCCCTTTAAGGTAACCCACTGCACTCCCACGTGAGGCACAGGCACCTCAAAGGCACAAGCAGCTAAAAGTGCTGCAGTGGAATCAGATGATCAGCACAACCTTGGAGCCTCTGCAGCCTCGGAAACACATCCTGTGATTTTCAAATCAATCCAGTGGGGAAGACACAAAGCCAGTGCTGAACCGTAGATAACGCAGAGCCAGATAATGCGTATAGAAGCAATTTTAATTAAAGCAATTTTGGGAATGAACGTGAAAATGTCTGACAGATTTTGCTGCAACACGTACTGAGGGTGCAGCACTGCAGCAAAAGCTGTCACTCCCATCCGTGCAGAGCTGCAGCACGGGTGGCAGGGCTGACAACAGCAGGCAGCAGAGCCCTTGCTGCACAGCCCAGAGCTACCTTTCTGCAAGCACTGCACTGCATGCAGCAACAGAGGAAAATGAGAATAGTAAGCATTCGAGGTAAAGAGAAACATCCTTGGGCTAATTAAAGCGTTGCTTGAGCTTATGCTCGTTGTGATCAGTCATGTAGAAAGACATTTTCAGCTTAGGATGAAGCTACCATTTTTAGAGGTCGATTAGAACACTGCAACACTTACATGAGAAGCAGGAACAGGGGCCCTACAGTGTCACACAATAACATGCTCCCTCTTTTGCTCCCACACACCTTTACCTAGCCTGGCACTTGCACTTCCAGCACACTGTACTTGCTGTCACTGCTCCAGGACCCTCAGGGGAGATGGGAGCAGTCAAAGGGATCACCTGCTACATGTTTCCCAGTGGGAGTGAAGAGCTGCTGTCCTGGAGCAGAGCTGATGTGTGTCACCAGAAAACACCTTCCTCGGCTGCCCCACAGGGCTGCTGCGCTGTGACACAGGTCAGGCAGCCCTCTCACATCACCTGCCTACAGCCACAGATGCTTTCCTCTCCTGCTGTGCAGCCTGACACATGAGCCCCAAGCTCCAGTGGTTTTGTAATATTAACCACCAAAGGCGAATCCTACCGGGGCTAAGAAAGCCTTGGTTCTCATCTCCTGCTGCTCTGCTTTCTCAGAGGCACGCAGTGCACAATCAGGGATAGCCAACACACTATTTGCAAGGTGTCTGAATGAAATCAGTCCTACTACTTCTGAGCCAAACAATCACAAATACAAGCAAGGAACGTGGGGGTTTTTGCGGCAAAAAAATGTTATTTAGATCAACGCCCCCTCCCCCTGCTCCAGGCATCAAGTTTGCAAGCTGAAATCACAAACCTCAAAACTGGTTGAGTTAATGAGTTAATTCAATACCAAGTAAGGTTTGATACTATGGCCTGGGCAGTGCACAGCAGGTCAAACTATGACTTAATCTATGACTTAAAAAACAATTAGTTAAGTAAATTCAGAACTATAAATGTTTACATGCAGGGGCTTGCCCACCTTTCGTGATTAAAAATCGCCAAAGCCTTTCCCCTTTGTGACTTGAAGCAGCAAAACCACCACATTCCTCACAAACCAGGGCAGTCAGCAAGGAGGAATGACGAGGAAGTATCCACACTTGACAGTGCATGTCTCTCGTAACTCCATCCAGGAGCCCACCTGTCAGAAGTAGGATCTGCCCAGGGAACCAGGCTGGTCTGCCTGCACCTGGAACCAAGGGAGAGGAGTGAGCATGGCTGGGTTGTGGAGAGCTGACAGGCAGGGCAGGGCAGGATGACAGCTGTTATGCTGCAGCAGGCCAAGGAGCAGCCATACGGAAGTTTCCAGCTCACACAAAGTATTTACACACGTGAGACCGGTGCACTTTGCTGGCCCAAGTTCAACACAGCTGCTCAGAGTCCAGATGGTGGGACTCTGAGGTTACTTTCCAATAAGGACATTTGAGGTTTGCTCAATTCAATGAAGCTCTGATAAACAGGGTCAAAAAGATTGGGACTTAATAAATGTAGAAAATTTTCCACTGAAGTCTTCTAACCATGATGTCTCTACTCCTCTGCCCAAACCTGGGCAGCACTTTGCACCAGCAGGAACTTTGCAAAGGTAGCACATCCAAACTCACTGTGACAGAGACCTCAATGCAGACACCAAGGCTCAGATGCTCAAGGGATGCTAACACTGCACAAGTGACCTCACAGACTTTAGACCAGATCCTCAAACTTAAGTTTTATAGTCATTTTCAGGTGGCTCTGCACTGCCCCTGCCTCTTTCTAGCCTTGTACTCCCCTCCCTCGGCCAGAGTAAAGCAGCCCTGCAGCCAGACTGGGAATCAGGCAGGGCTAAAGGGAGTGGAGGGGGAGGCTGATGGTTAATTTTCACCCAGATCAACTCTCTGAACACAGCTGCATGGAGTTTTTGTCAGCTGGGGTAGGGCTAGAAAGGGCATTTTGAGGAGAAAACGGTTAGGACAAGGGGAAAGGCAAACCCACCTCATCCAGGCACAGTGCCCAGCTGCACTGATGTAGCACTTCCTAGATCCATGACTGGAGAGGAAGTGAAAAAACATCTCCCCTCCAACTTGACAAGAGCAAACAGTCACTCTCATCTACTCACTGTCACACAGAAACAAACTTACCAGCTTATGTGTTTTTATACTTTATACCTGTGTATTGGCAACTTTGTTCCCAAGCAAAGCAATTACACATTTCATTCCTGGGGTTATTGCTGTGGATCCTAAGGGGCTTTACTATGAGCAGAGACAAGGCTGCAGAGTAGGCTGAATGCTAAGCATAACATTAAAACTAATTTTTTTCTAAATATCCCCTCTCCTTTCAGCCCATCACTCACAGGGTGCATTCACCCTTCTGGACTGTGCTTCTGTGAGAAATTCAAATGTTCTGGAATACGAATGTTACATTCACTGCACAACTATGGCAAGAAAGCACCAAAATATTCTCAGCTTTCTTTTACAGAAAAGGAAACAGAAACTGCCTCTGCATAGCATTCATGCTTCTGTGCTTGCTGCTGTCACACTTAGGTAAAGCTGTGTGTTGCACCTGCATATCTTACTCCACCCTGGTGAGGGTTAAAGCACACAGGGCTGAGGCATCCTTACAACCTCTTATCTCCCAAGATTAGGGCCTCAGCAGGGGAACATCACTGCCAAAACCTAAGACACCACCAGAGACACAAAAGCATTAAGGCCTAAATTGCCACATTCTGATGGCTGACGTCCAATGCCACACATTATATTTGATCATTTCAAAAACACTGGTTTTCAGGCTGCTGAATCAACCCAAACCTCACCGACTTCACGGGAAAGGCATGCCTGGCATGCCTCCTCAGTCAGGGTGGTTATGAAGGCTCCTAAATCTGGACAGTTAAGGGCAAATGGTTTGTGGGTTCTCCACCAAACTGATTCTGTCACCAGCTCTAAAGCCTCAAATCCAGAGAGATGTGAGTGTCCACAGTGTGTGCAGTGAATGGTTGCAGTCACCACCAGGAGAAGGCTGCCAGCCCCCTGGCAAACAGCTGAGCTTGGACAGGGAGATTAATCACACCTTGGGTGGCTACAGAAGGAAGAAGAGATCAAGTTAAAAGACTTAAACCCTCCAAAGATTCAGCCCATTGAAAGCAGAGGGAACAACAGCACGGAAGGACAAAGCCAACCAGCAGCTTTGGGAATGCAGGAAGTGCTGGCAAGCAACACCTGCTCATCAGCTGTCACCAAGTATTTGAAAACATTCATTTTCTACTTCATATGTGCTCACACAACCATTAACCAAGGCACAAAGTCTGTACTGCAGGCCTTTGACATGTGAGGAGGTATGTAACCATACCATAACCATCACAACAAAGGTTCTCCATTCCAACATGATTTAAGGGCTCCCATGACCTACAGTCCACTAGTTAGTGTGAAACATGTTACTCCTATGAATCACCCTCATGGGAATCTTCCAATCCAAACGACCTCCTAAAGAGATTATATGCTTCATTTTAGTGTAACAATTGTATCAAAATTGTCCTCTTTTTTTGTCATTTCGCTCAGTAATGCCAGCCATACTTTCTGAACAACTTCCATGAGGAAAGAGGCCTCTGGTTCCTCACCAACTGCAGCCCACAGTGGAAAGGAAAGGTTTCATGGAGAACATGCACAGCCTCAGAGTCTCTGGGTACAATACTCTGGTAAGGTCATGCTGAAAGATGTAATCACCAACCCATCTGAACATACAAAATAATGTGGTCTAGATTGCAAAACATACTGGGCTTTTAAATATTACCATTGCTTGTAATAGCCACATTTGAGAGTTCCCTTTCTTTAACAAGAGATATTCTTGCCTACAATTTCTAGCCTTGCATTAAATAAAAAAAAATCAGTAACTTACTCTCAGTTGGGCAATTTTCAGAACACAGAGACAGCCAGAAGGGTAGCAAAAGGTCTACACACTTGTAACTTATTTCTACTTCTTAGGAAGTCAACACTGGTCAGATTGGCCTGGAGTGCAGAAACTTTACCATACAATATAATGCTAATTTCATGGCATCATGAGAAATCCGGGGTTGAAAAGAACTACTTAAATCAGGAGACGCAGGGGTTAGTTAAGGGGGACCTGACTACTCTTGAACTGTGCTGTCCTCCCACACTCCCTTCTGCCCCAGCTCATTTCATCCCCCAGGAACTTTCAGACACGTATCCAAAAGAAACACAGCGATCAGCTCTCCATGTCCTCCTCCTCCTCGCAGTGTTACAGAGGGCTGGCTGCCCTGAGCAGCCCCAGCCACGATGCCGGTGAGGGGGTCCCATGCCCAGGAGGGGTCTTGCCCTCCAAGCTCCTGCACAAATATCGCTCCCTCGGGGCTCTTGCAGCCCCAGCCCTGGGGGTATCAGCCTGCCGACCGCTTTGTGCAGCCCTTAACTGCTGCAGAGCCCGTACAATGGAGGAATTACACTCCCGCGAGTGCCGCAGAGGCAAAACCAGCCCCGGAGCACGCTGTCCCTGCCGAAATATGCCAGCTGGCTGCCGCCTGCACAAAGTGACCAGAGCACAGAGCTGTTGGTTCTGCACTCACACACAGAACTGTAACACTGGGGAACGCCGTCCCCCCACCAGCACCACCAAAAAAATGTCCTGCAGGTCAGCAGATGCATACCTCCGCCATGAGGCTGGAGGCATGCGGTAAATTACTGCATTTTTTTTTTTTCCTAAACAAGGAATGCCACAGACGAGTCCAGGTTGTAAAAAAAACCCTAAAAATCCCCCTTTCCCACTGTCACCGCTCGCCCACCCCAGAGAGAGGCTCGAGAGGCAACAACCCCAACACACGCGGCAGCGACGAGTATTCCTTTCCCCCTGATCTTCGTGGAATATTTTAACAGAATTTACGCACCAATTAAAATCTAATCCCACCGCACCTCACTCGAATGCGCTGATTAGTCGGGATGGTCACTTTAACTTGCGTTTAATTGGTTTAAAGGCTTCAGATGTAGCATTAGAAGGGGGGTGAAAAAATGCAGATTTGCAATGAAAGCGCAATCACCAAGGACAACCAGCAAAGGTTTGCTGTGCCACTGGATTCACATACCAGCACATGGGACACCTGCCCAAACCAAACGGGGTAAAATTCAGAAATTTTCAAAAGAGGCAAAGAAAAGTTTCACAACGCTCCATCAATTAATTCCCTCACGACTTGGGAGCAAAGAAGACTGCAGTGATTCACGAAGTCAGAGCATCAGAAAAGCACGTATAGAAAAGAAAGTTATTAATTATACGATAAACGTGGGCGGGCTGGGAACGAAACGGGGGGAATTCAGGAAAAATAAGCAACAGGAAAGGGGAGTATGTGGCTGCAGCAAGGGGGGAAAAAAAGTGCTTAGCCACAAAAAAAAAACGCGTTAAGCGCCTGGAAACCTCTAAAACCTCAACCAAGCCACAGCCAATGGGTTTAGGAACTTGTGCGCGACAGCGAGCAGCGGCGGGACCGTGCCCTTCCCGGGCGGGGACGGGCCGATCTCCGCTCAGGAAAGCGGCTGTTCCGGTCCCGTCGGAAGGAGCCCGACGGCGGCTCCATTTCCGAGCGGGAGCCGAGGCCCCGCCG
>VWZU01005098.1:270256-296989 GCA_013397095.1 Sterrhoptilus dennistouni | reverse complement strand
CGTGCCCGCCCCCGGCCCTCAGCGAGCCGCCGCCATCTTGGGGGGGTTCGGGGTGCGCCCCGAGCGGGGGGAGAGAAAAACTTTGTGAAAGGTCCTAGAAAAGATCCGGGCCGCTTTGGGTGTTGTGGGTGCGGTACAGGAGTTGCCGTGGGTGTTTTCGTGCTGCAGAGTCTGCCGGATAACCCCTTATCCGGCCCCGGCTCGGAGTCACCGCTATCCCGGGGTTTTGGTGTCGCGGCAAGGCAATGCCGGTCCTGGGTCGTTAAAAGCAAGGCTGAGCCCCGCGCCAGGTGGCACAAGTGAGGTTTTGTCCCCGTGTCCCGTCGCATTCCTCCCTTTAGTGCCATCTCTTGGAGAGTTTGGGACTTGGTGGTCAGTCCAGCGGTGGTTGGTTCCGCCTCTGCAGCCTGGGGACGCCGAGATGGGGTCGGAGACAAGAGAGCTCCGCCAGCACTTGCCGGGAGTTTTTGTTCCCGGTGTATGTGAGCCCTGAGCGGAGCCCCGGCAGTGCTGGCCGGGGGAGAGGCTGTTCCCGGTGTGCCTGGGCGGTGAGCGGAGCCCCGGCATTGCCGGCCGGGAGTTTTTGTTCCCGGTGTGTCTGAGCCGTGAGCGGAGCCCCGGCAGTGCCGACCGGGAGTTTTTTGTTCCCGGTGTGTCTGAGCCGTGAGCGGAGCCCCGGCAGTGCTGGCCGGGCGGTGACACGGTGAGGGACACCGGGGGACTCTGATGCTCTGTACATTATCTGCCTTTGCCCAGCTGAGCCTACAGCAGACGTGGTCACAGAATCGCCGGTGGGCAATTCCAGCCTCTCTCCAGGCAGCGAAAAGTGACAGGCTCAGAACTTATTGCCCATTGTGGGGATATCTGGGGGAAAAAGTGGAGCTGCCTCCTCACCTTGTAACATCCCTCGTTCCACTTGTGCCTTTCTGTACTTTTGTCTGTACTTGTGCCTTTCTGTACTTTTGTCTGCAGCTTCCATTGGCTGCACTAAGCCCCCATCAATAAAAATATTAAAGACAAAAAATTGCTTTCTCTTAGAGCAGCCCCAGCTTCCTTAGTTTTCCTCTACATCATTTCCTTTCCCTGGACAGAAATTTCTAAGTCTCTAACCTCACAGCGTTAAGCTTTTTTCTTTGAAATACCAGCCTGGGCAGTGGCCAGCCCTTGTTGCTGTGGGCACTGCACCATCAGCTCCAGCTGTGCTGTTTCTGTGTGACACAGCAGGCTTGTCTCCCACCTGGATCCAGAAATTTGACATTTATCATTCCCTGGGTTTTCATTCACTCTCTTCTTCACACTGCAAACCCCACCTGGCAGCTGGTTCAGTTGCCACCTTGGCGAGGGGCTTCTTTTCTCCTCCTTTAACAGCTCAGCTCGGTTTGTATCTCCTCACCTCACTCCATCACTCGTGCTGGGTGAGTCAGGACTTTACCTCACACCTTGTTCTGTCCCTGCAGCAGCAGTTCCCTGGGCCAATGCTGCTGGCATCTGGTGGCACAGGAAGCTGAGGAGTGTCTCTCACAGTCCTAAATTTGCACAACTGCATGATGAGGACTCACCAAAGCCTGAGGCATAGTTACAATGCTCATCTCTTGGATTGGAAGGATGAGTGACAGGTTTCCAAAACTCAAAACAGAGTTCCAGCATCACTGGGTAGAAAACTTTCTTCCCAGATGTCCCCACAATGATTGATAGAAAGGCTGTATAGTTCCAAGGAAGTGGGGTGTAAGTAATGTGGGCAGGTGTGATGGGCAAGGGGAGATGACAAACACAACAAAATCACAAATGACATGGGGAAGCAGCAGAACCTGTCAGTGTGTCTGACAACAGAAGATCCATATGGGTGTAGTAGCTTTAAACAAATAAAAATAACTCATGCATCTTATGCACAGCTTGATAACGTGAGAAGTGGATGGCTCTAAGATGCCATGAACACCAGAGGCATGAGATTCTAAAGGCATTAGCTAAATTTACAGAGAGCAGATATCTCAGTGGTTATTAAAAATGTCTATCTGAGTTATCTTCCAGTTCATGAAGTCCCTGAACTGACTCTTCAGGTATTCTTGCTATCCTGTACTCCCTCTGTTTGTACGGTGAATTTAGGTGAGGTTTTTGAGTTGATCTTGTTGCTGCTGATACATGCAGTTGTATGTCCCTCCTAAAATTACCTGTGTGTATGTGCTGCTGCTTCTGCACCAGTTCTGGGATTTCCTTCTTTTTCACATTTCCTTCTTTTTCAGCAGTGATGAAATGTAAATGCAAAATCTGTTACTGACCAGAAGTGTATGGAATATGTGTCTAGTCACTGGTGTTTTCAAGTGAATCATCTTGGCTGTATTGAAAAAGAATTCAAAAAAGTTGGACGAATTTTGCTGGAGCTGTTGGGAACTCCTCACCTGTAAGTGACACGAGGTACTAAGCACCTGTAGTGAAATTGTCTTAATGTAAATTGCGTGGGAACCATAGCTACAGCTGTCTCTCTTTGCATTCATCCAAGGACTTAAAAGGTTTACTGCAGAGAGAGTTGTGAACTCAAAACAGAAAAGCAGGATACTAGTAGTTTCCATGGTAGTTCAAAATTCAAAATTGTCTATCCATCATTAACTGCTACAGAATAGACATGAAAATACAAACCATCAGATCTTCACAGTACCAAAATACCTTTTGCATTAGAATATCAGAGTGGTAAAAAATCTTAATTGTCAATGAAAGCATTCTGACACTGTGTGTTCTGCAAAAACATTTCCATCATGTTGTAGACTGATTACAAAACAGGAGGAGGACTTTTGGGCATGTTTGTCTGTGAGGATGTGATCTCTTCATCAATAGGGCTTCATATACTTAAGTAGTCTTACATATACAGCATTTATTCCTTTGTGCTCCCCTGACAAGGAGCTGTTTTCAGATTTGGTGAGCATGGTGGGATTGCTTCAACCCACTGGCTTTCAGTGACCGTCTTTCTTTCATGCAGCAAGGTTCAGGTTTGTCCTGGGAGGAGTGATCATGTTCCTCTGTCATTGCCCTGCCAGTCTTCAGTCATGGTGACTCCTCATTGCTGACACTCATCCTCTTCCCTGGCTGTAGGAATAACCTGCACTGGAATTTCCTTGCAGGGTGCTGCAGTGAACACACATGCTTTGATATATATTTAGCTATTTCTTCTGTTTTCAATAAATTTTGTATTATCATTGAAATAACTATCTCCTTGGACATATCAATATGTACTTCTATACAAACATAACATGTTTTAACTTACTTTTCTGCTCAATATTGCAAGAGCTTCACTGGAACAGCTCTGAGATATCACTCAGCCCTCATATACCTTCTGTGAAATACATTTGTGTGCTCTGGACTGCAATTCACAGAGCATTGTAAAACATGGTAAATATGGACATTGATCTTTGTGACATGAGAGCCTCCTCCTTTCAGTTCAGAGGCTGTGGGTGTTATTTATCTTTAATTTATCAACATCCCTAGCAAGTATTTTCATCTGCCAATTCCATATCACTGGTTTTTTTCCAATATAAATTACTGAGACAGGCTATCAAATATTTACTAACAATGAGAATGGTGTAATATTAGACCATGTGCCTTTTAAAATTAACCTACAATCTAATAAAAGAAAGGGCCTACTTTGTTTACTCCTGAATTAAACAGTGTCAAAGAAGAGTGGTGGATCATCTTCCTATGCTATATTCTGTCCATCACTGAAAATCTTCAAGAGTAGGAAATACAGGAAGAGAACAACGGCACAGTTGATACAGGCAGAGAACGGACTAGCCAGCCTCTCAAAGGCCCTTCCAGGACCATGATCTGTAATTTTGTGTTTCACACTGAGCAGGTGAATCACCCAGGGATCTTGGAAGTCATCACAAACTGGCCCAAAGGTGAACATTTTGGACTATCATCATAAGAGGAGGGTGAATAATTGACTGCTGCTATAACAGCAAATTGAACAGTACCAGGGACTGGCCTCAGGTGTGGGAATTCAGTTGTCTACACCAGTTAATGGTTCAGGCCTTCCCCTGAGGGCTGTGGCCTGTGTCAGCTCACACATCCCCAGGCAATGCCCCAGCACAGCTCAGGAGTGAGCACAGGTGACACCCTGCACTGACAGTGAGCACTCTGGACACACTTTGGAAGCAGACTGTGTGAACTAGACCATGTAGTGGCACTATCAAAATCTCTTAAGCTTGACAGAGCTAGATCAGTGCACTTTTGGGAGAGTAGAGGAGCCATGTCCCAAACAGAGCCTTAAATACTTCTGGTGAGAGAGAGGACTACTGTTCTACGACCACACAACTCCTCTGTCTGACTCCTGGGGCATCACTTTGTGGACCATCCTCAGCAGAGGCACCAGCAACAGGAGGAAGCTGCAAAGCTGTGCTCCAAATGCAAAGGAGAGGCTGAAAGCTGTGCTGGACATGCACTGTGGTGGAGGAGTGTGTTGGGATGGCCACAGCAGTGGGGATGGTGGAGATGAATTGGAGCAGGCTGAGAGATGGAAGGATGATGGGGTGATTTTCAAAGCAATCTGTGACTCTCATGTTCAGAATAGACATGACACTTCTGATGAAAAATGCCCAGGGACCAAAATGTTGCATGAAATTTGGGCTGCACCTCTTGGTGTGCTGTCTTGTCTGAGACTTCATCCAAGACTTCAATGGGCCAGTTTCCCACCTGCCAAATCAGGGAAATAATCCTAGAGGCAGAGAAGGGCATGTTAGAAGGGACCTGCTTTGTGACTCCAGCAGAGGGTCCTGACAGTGATTCCTGACCACAGTTTGTTTGACCAATACTTTAAGAATTCCAGAGACAGAGATGCCACATCAACCCCAACAACCTTAATTACTAAGAAAGTTTTCCTTGGTGTGTCACTTCGTCCTCTCCTCTCTAATCTCCCATATCTTGTCACTAAGGAGTGAACCTTCTGGCTATTTTATGAGGTCATAGTCATTCCACACTAACCATGGCACTAACCATATTCTGTTTCAGTTTATGCATGCAAAAAAAAAAAAAGACAGAAATATAAGATAGATAATTTTCATGCTATTTATTTTGTAGCATTTCTGCACTGGTTGTTCTATTCATGATAAAATGTGTCATAATTAATTCAAATAAATTGTCTCCTTTCTAAGTTCACCAAAA
The DNA here is from genome assembly GCA_013397095.1 of Sterrhoptilus dennistouni. Taxonomy (NCBI): domain Eukaryota; kingdom Metazoa; phylum Chordata; class Aves; order Passeriformes; family Zosteropidae; genus Sterrhoptilus; species Sterrhoptilus dennistouni. The sequence goes on along the minus strand of VWZU01005098.1, from coordinate 291,841 downwards.
GCATAGCTTCGAATGCATCATTTGTGAAATATCCACATAACTTACATCTGTGCCATGCTGCTCTGCCCTGCTGCTGATTATAGTCAGGCTGTGTCACACATCTTCTGAAAAAATTACAGGTTTTATCAGCTTCACATGGGTAAGATACATACCATAGAAAATGTAAGTATCAGATCCTGCTCTCCAGAAACTTTCTCAGCCGACATAAATGGTCAATAATATACAGCAGAAATATTAACTTCTTGTAAATACACACACAGTTTCCTCCCATCAGGTTAGAAGGCGTGGTAGAATTGGATAATGGATAATGTGTCACACCTTGCCTCGTTGCAAAGGTTATTTCATGTGTCATCGATCTTATGTACAGACATGATCACTGCAGAGACCATGGACAAGTCCTGTTATGGCATGTACAATCCCAGGCAGAAAGTATCAAATTGGCAAGAAATTCCCAGTTACATGCACGGAACAGGGCAGCAGGAGAGATGGCAATTACCACTCCGTTCCTTAGGAATAAAAGCATGGAAAGTTTCAGGTGGGCTGGGAGATTGCACGAGGGTCAGTTACACAAGAGGAGAGTCTCAAGAGGAGCACTTTTTGAAAAGTGTTAGTTTTTGGAAAGCCTGTTTAAATTCTTCATTAAAAGCTGTATAAATGACTGGATTGATTAATGAGTTTAGGTAACCCAACCAGGTAAAGAAGTCCTGTAGGATGGGATGAAACCAACAGGCATCTTGGCAGATTGGTAGGACTAGGGATGTGACAAAAAAAGGCAGCCAGCAGAAAATGAAAGCTCCCAGAATAATCCCTAAAGTTTTGGTAGCTTTCCTTTCTCTCGCAGCAGAAATTCTTTTCCTTTCCAGAGCACTATCTGCAAGTTTTATTTTAACATGACCAATAAATATTGGGGATCCACCTGAATGGGAATGCCCTTCGTGGAGGCTGGCATTAATGGAGCAGAGGGAAGACCCTGCAGAACCAGTGATCAGGTGTGCAGTGGTAAAACGTTTCCCATACAACGGGGGTGGCTTCAGAATCCTGGATCGAGCTGCTGCATAAATCCTACCATACAGTATCAGGAGGAGCACGGTCGGGATATAGAAAGCTCCACAAGTGGAATAAATCGTGTAGGAAATCTGATCCGTGTTCACGGCGCACTTGGCGATTTCTTCGTGAGCCTTCACCTGCCTCCAGAAAAACGGTGGCACCGAGATGCTGATGGAAATCATCCAGACCACAGCAATCATGAGGGCTGCCCGGCCAGCAGTGCGGCGTTTGGTGTATTCCAGAGCATCTGTGATAGCCCAGTACCTGTCCAGGGCGATGACACACAGGTGCAGGATGGAGGCCGTGCAGCAGGTGATGTCTGAGGACAACCAGATGTCACACAGCAGCTGGCCAAAGGCCCACGTGTGGGTGACAGTGTAGGCAATGCTGACAGGCATCACCAGCACAGACACTAAGAGGTCAGTCACTGCCAAGGAGCCAATGAGGTAATTCGCAGGTGTGTGGAGCTTTCTGGTCAGAAAAATTGTTATAACCACAAAAACGTTTGCAAGGATTGTTGCCAAAGTTATGACGGACAGAAGGATTGACAGGGAAATCTTCAGCCCTAAGAGTGTCCTTTCGTCCCAAGACAGCGGCGTTTCAGTGACATTTATTGATTTATTTGCTGAGCTCTGGAGAGAGAACTGTGCTGAATGGTTGTACTGAGTCATCCTCTGCTCTGATTTCACCTTCCAGTGTAATCTTTCTGGGATGATGAAGAAAGATGCTCACTTTTTTTGATAAAATAGAGTTTTTCATACTTTGGTCCAACACAGAAGAATTATTAACTTGTTGAAAACTTCAGCTGACGCAGTAGATGAGGTACTCTCCTATGCAAGATTTTCCATCACATCAATTACACCACTGTTAAAGCAAAATGTCACCCAGACATGAGTCCGGTGAACAACAATGAAAACAGTACAATAAGTGATGGGAATTTAGGTGGTTTTCATCTTGAAGGAAACTAAATAATCCTTTATTATCTTTTTTTCACACTTCCCTTCTGACCTAATCTTGTGCAAAGTTGCATAAATCAATATTGGAGGATAAGAGATGGAAAAGAAACATCTGGGCATGCAGTTGATGCCCCTTTTCTTGAGACAAAGCTACCCTCAAGAGTATTTTCCTTTTCTCTCTACTAGCTGAGTGTCATGTTTTTGGTATTTTCAAGGGACAATTTAATACTTGAGTACCTAACATATAAAACAATATCACACCACTGCAAAAGAATACTTCTGGATTCCTTCTGTAAACATAATTTCTGCCAGATTTGCCTTCTTCAAGTACAGATCTCCATTTTTATTTATTTCTCCAGATTATTCAGGTTTTCAAATGCTGAAGTCAGGTGTTGGGTACCAGATCCCAATGCACTGGTGCACATTACAGCACAGTATGCAATCTACAGGCTTTCCATGCTTTTCCTTGTATTCACCAGGACTGGATTTCCTGAAGTCTTCACAAACCCAAAGGAAACATCCTAAGACAGATTTCCATCAGGTCTTTCACTGACTTCTAGCCATGAGAACCAGAATGTCACTTATATTATGCCAGCCCAACCCTTCTTGGAAGAGATCTTGAATGTGGGTCACGAATGGCTTTGAAGTGTGCTAGGAGGGCTACAAGGAGGAACATGGAATTTCTCCAAGGAGATAATCACCAGGCCAGCCCTCTCCCAGCCATCCAGGAGAAGTGTCTCTCTCAGTCATCACTGGTACAATTCATGCCATCCAATGCAGAACAGGGAGTCACTCGCTTGGGAACCTGTGGAGAAAGAGGAAAATAATATTCTACATGAAACATTAGCACTTTGAACTCAAACAGCCTCTCTTAAGCTCCTAAATCCTAATATAAGAAGCAACACTTTTCAGTTTGGTGTGTTTGATTTTCACAGAATCACAGAACCACCAGGTTGGAAGAGACTTTCAAGATCAAGTCCAGCCCAGCCCCAACACCTCAACTAAACCCTGGCACCCAGTGCCACATCCAGTCTTGTTAAACACACCCAGGGATGGTGACTCCGCCACCTCCCTGGGCAGACCATTCCAGTATTTTGTCACCCTTTCTGTAAAAAAACCTTTTCTTAATATACAACCTGTATTTCCCTTGGCTCAGCCTGGGGCTGTGTCCTCTGGTTCTGTCAGTGCTGCCTGGAGAAAGAGACCAACCCCAGCTGAGCACAGGCACCTTTCAGGGGGTTGTAGAGTGATGAGGTCACCTCTGAGTCTTCTTTTCTCCAGGCTATATATTTTTTATATATAACCACCTTCTGTGAGTCAAATCTTTTCAGACATGCTTTTTCTTTTGAGGTGTACTTTTCTAATGAGGAGACACAGAAAAGTCTCGTATTTCACACTAGACTATTACTTTCTTGATTTTTTTTTTCTAGAAAGGGAAAATCCCTGCCTCATGGCCATTTTGTGATACTTAGCAAAGGTTCAATTTATAATAATTTTTGAATTTAAAAATGTTTAAAAGTGACCAAAGTCCATCAAATTTAGTCACCAGTCTCTGGCAATGGTCCACACATTCAGCTCAACCCTTTTTCCATTTTCTGAAGTTTTCTCAACACTGATATATTTTTTTTAGAGACAGAGACCAGAAACACAAACAGTTGTTGATGTGGACACACTATGGATTTATACTTCAGCATAATGGTGGTTCCTTTTCTCAGTTTATTTCCTAATGATTTCTAAGAGGTAGTTTGCTTTTTGAATCATTGCACAGCACTGATCTGATGTTTCCACAGAGCAGTCCCAAGTAATGTAATTCCACATACCTTGACTGGTAATATCAGCTTTTTTTTTCCCCTGTCTGCCCAATTGCTGCATCTGTGAATATTGAATTCCTTCTCCCAGTTTTTAACTAAGGCTCTTTGCAACTCTGCACAGTCAGTCCTTGTCTTTAATACTCTGAAGAGCTTTGTTTCATCATCATCATATGTCATCACCACACTATTCATGGACTTTCCAGATCACTCAAAATCTCTTGAGAGTCTAAATAATTTTATCAATTGGACTTGGCTCACTCCATGTACTCATCAGCTTTTCTTAATTAATTTAACAGATTGGTGAAGCATAACTTACTTTAGTAAAGTCCGAACTTTACTGACTGTTACCCTAATCACCATATTTACTATGTGTACATAATTTTTTGTAATTTCTGCCAACTGGCTGTAAGCACAGATTTTGGGTTATGGCTCAGCAGCTGCCCAGACCTCTTTGGGAAGCAGCACCACAGTGGTTTTCTTGCAGGTGCAAAGGAGCTGAAGTGGAGGCTGAGCCTTGCTGCTGCCACCATCACACAGGATCTTCCAGGGTTGCCTGTAAAGGGAATTGAAAGGCATCAGTTGATTTGCTAATACTTGCACTTACATAAACAGGTATGCCTTAAAAATACAAGCTGTGATGCAGACTGTAATTCCATAGTGCAGCTGACACACTTTCTGAGGATGCTGAGCTGCAAGGAGAAGGCTTCAATGCACCCCTGCAGAGCTGGGCTGGAGCAGGATAAATAATGTGTGCAAAATAGGTATGTTGAAATAAAAATACAGAATTTACTCTTTCACTAAGTAGAACAGCAAAAAAAAANAAGAAAAAAAAAAAAAAAAAAAAAGGAAAATGAGATAAAATGTCCTTTAGTAAGTTGCACATTTGCTTTAAGTTCACACTGAGGTTAGAGGAATTAAAGAATTCATTTTCTTCTCTTGAAGCTGTAGAATTGCAAAGGGATGGCTGAGGACAGAGCTTAAGTTCAGCAAACTACTGAAAATTCATTTTGTAACTGATTCTCACTTTTCATTTAAATGTAGAATCCACTAAATAGACCAGGTCTATTCTGTCATGCTGAAAATGTGATCAGCTGTGAAGCTGCTTCCAGTGAGAGCCAACAGCAGGTGGCCAGAAGGCAGGACAGGAGGTGGCACTCTGGCCAAGAGGAACCTCTCTGAAGGCCCATTTCAGAGCAGAACTTAAAAGAGGGAACAAGTTTTGAGTAAATTCTTGCATATTTGGGACAATTGACTCAAGCTTGCATCGTAGAGTAGGTGTGGAGCCCAACCTGGAGACAAAAGCACTGTTCAAACAACATAAAATACATTTAGACTTAACTCCAGGAATGTGCCCATCCACCAGAGATCATAACCAAACCTGGATGCAGCTCCTGGGAGAAAACCAGGCAAATGCTATAGAGTATTGCACTGAAAAATCAAAGGTACAATCTATGTAAATTCTGTTTGCATCGGAATTTCTGGCCAAGCCCAGCAGTAGCTGGGCCCTTTAGGGCTGAGCATCTCTCTTCACTGCCAGTGAGGGGAGCTGGTAGAGAAGAGTTCATGTTTCTGGAAAAGAATTCCTGACTCTGAGAGCATTCACTCCAGCACAGCTAGATGTCTAATCATTGCCAGGATCATTGTGACTATTTCCAAGTAAATCAGACATTCCTATTTTGTTCATTTGATATAGAGAACAGCATTCTAGATGAGAAACTATATACAAAACGTTTCTCATTTTAAATAGGCAACTATAGTAATTGGCAAGCAAATGTTAGTAATGTTTAACACCTTCACTCTCTTCTCCCCACCTTCTATTTTCACTCAGCTCTTAAATTATTGGTATTTTTCCTTTCTTACCTTTATTTACACACCATCAATATGTATTAGCTATCTAACCCATTGTTAATTACCAAGTTCCAATTGCTGTTACACCTTATAACTAAATATTGCTTCTCAAAGAGAAAGTCTGGGATTTATTGGGCAGTGATTCTGGTAAATACTGCATTGCAAAAACAGACTCTATGATATGTTACCAGTAGGTTCTTTGGGGGGAGCACTTTGCTCTCAGCCATAAAGTCTCCGGTGACAAATGTCCACCAATGCAAAATCCCCAATTAACATTTTCCTTCTCACATTTTGTCTCCCATTACTCTTCAGTGTCATGTAATCAGTGGAATTTTAAGGGCCAAAGAAATACGGTGGGGTGTGAGTTTGTAATGCCAACTGTGTCCAGGAGCCTGCAAGGTGGGATCTGGAACAAGCAGAATGACACTGACTCTGATCTGGCTGAGCTAATTGATACAGAAACTTTGATCTGACACATCTGAGTGCTGCTCATCTCAGGCTCCATCTATGGGAATTACTTTCCCTTCATGTTCTAGAAGCTGTTTAGTGGTGCCCATTTATTTCCAGTTCCTGAAAAGGACACCTGGAGTGTAAAAGCCCAACTTGAGCCTACCAGCCTTGCCTGAAGTCTGGAAGCAAAGGCAGATGGCAGGAGAGCTGGGGCAGAGACAGGACATCAGCTGGGATCTCCCAAGTACCTGCCCTGAGGTACTAGAAAGAAAGGAGAATTGCTGTTACAAATTCCTACAGAGTGCCTCTAGACTGTTCTCAGGCTTGGGGACTTTTCTGAGTGTCTAATGATGTTTAAATACCTTTATTCTTAAGTCGACAAAATGTTATCATTCATCCAATGGAGCAATGGGAATAAGGCTCACACTGAGTGCTCTGGGAAAGTCCAGTGCATTCAGAGTGCTCAGGGCTCAAACCTTCAAATCTTTAAAATCAGCTGGAATCTATAATGATAAATGCTAGAGAAACCTGCAAAGAAGAGAAAGTTCTTGCAAGTCTCATCCACATCATCCTTGCTTGGTTCAGCACTTCACTCTGTGCTCTATGACTCTTCTGCTGATGCTTTACTGAATTCAGTTTCAGTGTGCACAGCCACCTCCATGAGACTTTATCCACGAGCACACTGATCCATTAAGATTTTTCAGGGCTATCCATTTGCCGCAAGTTTAACTTTTATGCTTTGGCCATTATTCTTTGCCTGACTTTTTTGCCCAGTCCAGAAGCCAAGAGTTATATTTTTTCCAAAAAGGATCTTCCAGGGTTGCCTGTAAAGGGAATTGAAAGGCATCAGTTGATTTGCTAATACTTGCACTTACATAAACAGGTATGCCTTAAAAATACAAGCTGTGATGATAGATCATAATTGGTCTAACTATAGACACTGAATTAGAGTGTAGCCCTGATTGCCAATAATGAGGATGAGAGAGCTTCAGAAGGCTCCTCCTGCAGCACTTCCTCACTCAGTAAATAAATGAATTTTTGCAGAAACGTGATTTACACTTCCTGGAAGTAGCACCCTGCATCCTCTTACCCTCTGTCCTGAAGGCAACTCAGGAAAAAAATTGGGAACAACTTCTGCCTGAGTGACCTCTGGCTGCAGGAAGTGTGTGAAGGAACATCCAGGGATTTTACCTGGACAAAAGCAGGATGAAACATATTCTACTGTACAATTCTACAAGTCTACTAGCAATTTTACCACGATAGGAACGAGGAGGCCCAGTAGTTGGAATTCTCAGGTTTGGGTGATGGTTTAGGTGATGAAGATGGTGTGTTTCATCCAGTGGAATGACATTGCTGGGGCTCCAGCTAAATCCAGCTCCAGACTAGGGAAGAGAATTAAGGTTAAAGTTGAGTTTAAGGTCAAGTATGTAGTTCAGGTAGAAATGAGCAGTTCCTCTGCTGTGTGATGGAGAGTAACCAGCTCAGCAGAAGCTCTGCACAGTGTGGGATCAATGTGCACTGTCAGCAGAGCCTGTGACATTGTACCAGAGCAAAACAGCAAACACCTTGGCGAGTGTGTAACTGGGAATAAAGCCTTGGATAGATCTTGTTCTGTTCATTCTGGAGAAGGCCAAATGGCAGCCTGGCATTCAGCTTTGGGCACTGTTCCCAAGAAGATACAGACCACGCAGCAAGGGATCAGAAGGAAGCGGCAGGAATCATGAGAAAAATATATGGGAATAAACTGCAAGGGAACAGGGATGTTGGGGTTGAAAGAGCACAGCTGAGGGAGATGTTCAACAGTCTCTCTATGCATGAAAGCCTGCAGAACAGGAAGGAAGAGTCTGTTCCCTGTGGCTGTGACTAATATCACTGAAAGGAGAGGGGTTTAATTACAGCGAGGAAGACTGAGCCATTAGGAAAACTTTGGAGAACTCCTGGAAGGAGGAAGCTACAATTACTGGCAAAGTAATCCCACTTCTCTGAAGTCAGTTGTCCCCTTAATTTTGCAAAGGAAGGTTTTTTTCCTGAGGTTCTGTATCAGGCTCACAACTGGGAAAGGGACTGTCTCTCTGGGGAAACATTTTTCTCCTTGAAGTCCATGTTCCAGTTTCATGCACTGCTGCCCATGTTACACTGGAAAAACCAGACTGCAAATGCTGGCAGTCCTTGGTTTTGGCTGGGTCCTGCTCTTTGCTGCAGGACCAAAGCTCATCCCAAAAGTGGTTCACATCCATCACTGATGCAACAGGTGAACAGGTTGTCTGCTGGCTCCAGGTGAGAAAACTGCATTTTAGTCCTGAAAAGCCTGGCTTGCATCCAAGCAGGTACAAACAGGCGTGGATAGGGAGGATTCTGAGGGTTCAGTGTTACACTGAAGGCAAATCCTGGCTTTGCATTAGCCCCTCATCAGGGGTGACCTTTGGCCACCATCATACCCAAAGCAGGAGTGAAGAAGGAATCAGGCAGCTGTTTCGTGGAATACCAGGATAATGTGGGATAATAACCCTTAAAGCTTTCCCCAGGGCAACCCACATAAAATTACACTCCTAAAGTGGTCACTCCATTTACACAGCATTACCCTGTACCTGAAGGAAGAGACCTGCAATAAGCATTTAAAGCTCCAAACCGCCCGTGAGCTTCTCTCCAGACACACGGCAGCCACAGGCTGTGCCTGGAAACCTTCAAGGTCAGCTTGGACGGGGCTCTGAGCAGCCTGACTTGGTTGTAGATGCATCTCATGCCTGGGGGGACGGACTAGGTGACCTCTATTCACCTTCCCACCCAAACCACCCGGTAATTCCGCGCCTGGAGCTGCGGGGTCCGCGCTCTCCGCAGGGGAGCTCAGCCCGCCCCATCCACCGGTACCCGCAGAGCCTGGGGGGGAACGATCCCGGCTGATCCCGGCTGATCCTGGGGAGATCCCGGGGGCGATACCGGGGCTGATCCCGGGGCGATCCCAAGGCCGATCCCGGCTAATTCCAGGGGCGATACCGGGGGTGATCCCGGCTGATCCCGGGGGGCGATCCTGGGTGATCCCCGGGGGCGATGCCGTGGCCGATCCCGGCTGATCCCGAGGGGGAAGCGATTCCAGCTGATCCTGGGGTGATCCCGCCTGATCCCGGCTGATCCCAGGGGCGATCCCAGCTGATCCTGGGTGAGATCCCAGCTGAGCCCGGGTGAGATCCCGGCTGATCTCGGCGGCGATCCCGCCGCAGGCCCCGTCCTCCCCCTCCCGACCNAGCCCCCTCAGCGCTCTGTGCCCGGGAACCAACTCCAGCCGGGGCCAAGCGCCCGCCCCGTCGGTACCGGCAGCACTCACCCTCTGTCCCTGCTGTCCCCGGTGTCCCTGCTGTCCCCGGTGTCCCTGCAGTCCTCCTCTTGCCCGGTTCCAGCAGCGTTTTCCCTAAAACACCGGCGGCTCCGGCCGGGCTGGTTGTGATGCCCGCGCTGCACGTCCCGCTCCTTCTCTCCTCTTCTCTCCTTCTCTCCGCTCTCCTCCCCTTCCCTCCCCTCCCCTCCGCTCCTCCACCCGTCAGCGGCTCTCTGTTCTCTGTTCTCTGCCCGCCTGTGGCTCGGGGCTCCGTCCCGGGCTGTGTGGGGTATTTTCTCAGCCCCGTCCCGGGATTTCCCCGCTCCTCTCCCCGCCCCAGCCCTGCTGTGCCTTTCCCCTTTGCTGGGCGCTGTGGAATTTGAGGATGCGGGCAGGGAAAGCCTCGTGCCGGTCGATTCCGGGATCGATGGCTCTCAGGCACAGAGATAATGAGCGCAGCGATTGTAGATTCCCCCGACAAGGATAGAAGAAGGTTCTGAGCGCCCCTGGATGGGTTTGACACAAGTGATGCTTCAGCTCAACCTGGGGAGTGCACACCCTCCCAGCACAGCCCTCCTGCATCCTCAAAGAGCCGCTGTTCATTCCAGCATTTTAAAGCAATGCAGTTAGTGGATTTTACCAGTTTTAGTTGCTAATTAGAAATGAATATACTTTTATTTTTATTTTTTTTTTTAACTATGTTCGCACCAGACAAAAACTTTAACATAAAAGTAATTCAGATCCCAAGGTCTTGGAACAGAAATTTTTAAGCCACAGCCCCTTTGCAGCATCATTTGGCCTTAAATAGGTTCTAAATTAGCCACTGCCAGCTGTCTCCGTTTTCCTCTGGCAGCTAATTTACATATTGGATTACTTTCAAAATACAGATAATCTCATGATTTTTTGCACACTTAATACCGTTTATAGCCTGGCTCTGCCCTCTCCTCCTCTGTGTCTCAGAAAATGATTTTTGACCTTGAGCCTGAGTCTGCTGTAGCTGCTCTCAACTCATTCTCAAAGAAGTCACACTCTGAATATCTTAGAGGATTTTTGTCCCAACTTTTCAAATAACTCCCAGAACAGCAGCGTTTTACCTTTTCTCTAATGGAGAATGGGTTTGAACCCGGAATGGCTGTAAATCAAAGCCTCACTTGAGACTGAGAGGAAAATACAAGCTTTTTAAACTGCAGCCACATGGTGTGAATCTTACACAAAAAAAAAAATAATAATTCCTTGCAGCATCACTTCATTCCCAGGCTGGCAGAGGACACCCGGTGAATCTTCTGAGCCTCCAGAATTTCCCACTGAGACAAGAACAGCTACAATAGGTTTTTCTCTGAGAGTCTGAAGATGCCTCTCCATTTATTTTCCTCCCAAACAATGTGGGTGCTGTTTCTGTGGGTGGGAACGTGTTTGATGTGATACAATGTGCAAGGAAAGAGGTTGGCTCTTTTATATCTCCAACGGAGGAATAAATTCTGCCCTTGGGGTGGAGACACTCCATGAAAACCTTGCAGAGATTTGCAGCAGAGTGCAGGTCTGGGCTCTGTGCAAAACAACTGCTGCTGCCCTGCAGTCCCTTGTCAGGAGAAGAGACTTTGCACCCCACAGGCAGAGGATAAATTCCTTCTAGAATAATAAAAAAAGGACTAAAGTTGCTGTAAAGTTGTTGTCTTCCCATGCCAGGACTTCACAGGTGTCAGTTATTTTTCAGAGACAGTAATTCCATGCTGAAAAAGGAGGTGGCTGGTGGCTTTCCTTAGGCTGACTGGGAAAATCAGAGAAAATTTCAGGGTGCAGACTGGTCTTCAGATATTAAAAAAAAAACAAAAAACTTTTCCCTCTGACTTTGATCCTTCAGATAACTCTCTAATAAGAGCTCCAGCACTTTTCTCTCATGCTTTACAAGGTCAAAATCAGTATTGTATTTAATATCCTGTGTTGAACATCCTGCTTAGAAAATTAATGCAGCCACGCTTTTGAGATGGATTATCTTCATTTTGGATGGAGCAAGGGCACAGAGAGAATTTGTGCACAGGCCCAGAGCCAGTAGAAATGTGCACCAGTGAGACAGACAGATCTACAGATACAGGAGTTTTGAGACCAGTCTGCTCTTTGGCCTGAGATTAGGGAAAAACCCCCACAGCTGCATTGGCAGAGTCACAGCAGTGATGCTCAGCCTGTAGATCCCTGTGTTGGAGGTGTTGGAGCTCAGGCACATTTGCATCCGCTTGGTGCTGGGGGTGAAGATCAGGATTCCACACACAGCTTTTAGTAATTTTCTTCCTTTAATCCACTTATTAAACTTTCACAAGGCTGATTTCATTTTTTCCTTTTTAATTTGAGCCCGTCTAAGCAGTCCCACCTCTAATTTTGTTTCCTATCATGTTTGACTCCCAGAATTTCTCACTGCTGCTGAAACATTTCCCCAGCAGCCTGAGCCAAAGTCCAGATGCAGCTGAGCCTTGGGTCCCCAGGCTGGGGAGTGGTGGAGAAAGGGTTACAGGCAAAGAGAATTAAATTCTCCAAGGAGAATTAAACCTCATCCAAACCTCCTTCCTCAGAATCCTGAGTGAATGCCTCACCTTATCGACCAGACCCTTGATTGCTCTAAGGGGGTGAGGAGCATCTCCTGGGTGTCTGATTTCACAGGGCTCAGGGTTTTATCCCCTTGCTGCAGAAGAAAGGCTGAAAAAGTTGTTATTTTTCACAGCGTGGGAAACAGTTCCCTTTCTTGGTGTAGCTGGAGGGCCACCAAAGACAGAGCTGATGCTTTTCCTTCTCAAGGGTGTTGCCTGTCCAGACTGTCCCAGAGTGAGCACACAATCTGTGCTCTGAGCCTTCCTCTGCTCTGATCTAGTTCAAGACCAAACACATTGTGGTGATGTTCCTTCCCCTAATGTGGCTACCCAGGGAACAAGATGATAATTAACTATTGACCTTTCCCAGAAATGCTGGAGGAGTGTTTTCACTTGTTTGAGCTGGCAGGAGGGGTGACACTCACTAATGAAGGGCTCTGCAGGACTGTGCACAGGCAGGAACTCATCAGGTTCTGGTAAAAGTCTGCTGTGTCACACTGAGAATCAGCACCACCAGCACAAGTAGAGACAAAACCTCTGAGACCAGAATTATTTTCTGCCCTGGTTGTAGCTTTTTTCGAGAGCTGGAAGGTATCCCAGTCTCCCTGTCCAGCACATGGGAGGGACAGTGGACTGAGCAATGAAACTCATATGAAAACCTTCATTTGAACATCCTCCTCAGAAGATGGGAAATGACATTAAAATGGCTGCACCTCGATGATGCTCATGTAAAAATCCCTCCTTCATCATCAGCATGGCTCCCTGTGAGTGCAGCACAGTCAGAGCCATTGCTTATGTGAACAGAGATGCTGCTTTTTCTCTTTGTAGGTCTTGCCAAGCCCAAATTGGAGGAGAGAAGGCTGATGTCATCATTGGTACTACAGCAAGTGCCTCAAAACTGCTTTTGCTCACCATTAAACTGTGGTGAGAACATTAATACAAAAGACCCTCCTAGTTTTCAGTCTAATTTCACCCACTGCTAATTTACATCTATTTCTCCTACATCCAGCAGGACTTTCCTTGAGGTTTACCCTCATGATTTACCAACCAGCTCTTTTCTGAGGCAGCAAAATGTACTGGCTTCTTTGTCACAGAAATTTACTTCAGCTGAGGAAGACATGCATCACTTGAGGTCCCTCCTTTTGGTTCAGGAATTCTCTTTGCTTTTTGATATTAGATATCACCTTACTTTATCATTGAAAACTTAATTAAAGACCCAGACATTCCAAAAATGGAGGAAACTCACAGTACTTTTTTTTTTTTCCTACATGAGCCATTTTCTTCTGAATTCCACGTTTTTGTCACATTCCAAACCTCACACTTACTTTCACGCTGGCATATGGAGAATCCTGCAGGCACTGCTTCTCTGCAGAAGGTGTATTTTGGCTCTAAAGCTTTATTCTCAGTCTCACAAAGGAGCAGAACCAAGAGCTGAGCCAGTGCTTCCTTCTTCTGGGCCTCCTCTCTTTCCTTTCTCTCTATCCAGCAGAAAAATGCTCAGAAATTGGTGCATAGTCAAAACACAAACCCTCTGTTCTAACTGCTGAGGTAACTTGCAGCAGAGCCTTGAGCTGCTTGGCAGATGCTTTTCTCAGAGTTCCTCGAGCCTGCTTTAACCATCTGATTTGTGCAGAACATGGCTGAGAAAGGCAGGCAGCTCCTCAGAAGTTGTGTGTGCTCACTGAGCTCCATGAGGTCTCATTTAGACAGTAAACAAAACAGCATTGTCATAAATAGACATTAATTTTCTCCTACAGAATAGAGGAATTCTCCTGCTCTCCCACTGACTCAGTGAAGCATTTTTCTGGACAGAGTATATGATCCTCACATCAGGGCTGGAGACACTGTGTGAGGAAAGACTGAAGGACCTGGCAAGTTCATTTTGGAAAAAACAAGGGGGATTTAGATCTGCCACCTTCAGTTAACTAATGGGGTTGTGGAAGGTGCCGGAGCCTGTGTGACATCTCCATGCACGCAGTGGATATTTTGCTGTGCCCAGCACCCCTGGCTGTGTCTCATAAAGCAATTGTCTGGCTCGGTGCTCATAAAGCAATCATCGCTCCCAGCTGAGGTGAGGAAAGGGCTGTGAACAGGCTGAGTCAGCATTTAGTTCTTTTGACAGTGATCCCTGCACGCTCCTGCTGAGAACCTTGGGGTTTAGGCTGACATTCAGCTCTGATGTGGTGGCAAATCCTCTGTGGAGGAAATGTCTACCTGCCCCTCGTGCCTGTTATTGGGCAGGCTACTGAATAAATATTTATATTCTTGATTGAAAGTGATAGATCTGTATCTGTTCTTTGCCATCTTTCCCTTGCCTTACAGCCTGTTATGAATTTAATGTGCGTGAAGAGAAAAAGAAGGGAAAATACTGCAGCACAATACACTTTGATTTTATTTAAAAAAAACCCCTCACTTGTCCCTATCAACTCCCATGATTTTCCTAACAAGGCGTTTTGCTCAGAGGAGTTCAAACACCCCAAAGCTGTGAGAAAAAGCAGCCCATGTCCCCCTGGTCTCCTGCAGGCAGGATGGTGCCAGCAATGCGACAAGGCAGGCGGGCAAACAGCAGCCACACGTCCCCTGTGCCCGTGGCTCTCGTGTTATTTTCATAAATGTCACAGCCTGAAATAGGCTCTGGGTATGGAAACACGAGTCAAATCACTCGTGTGGAGAACTGGAAGGGATCCCTGGAGGTCTGTGGTCCAATCTCCTGCTGGAAGCTGGGAAGCCTAGAAGCTGTAGAGGAGGTTATGCAAAGCCCCATCCGGCTGAGACATGAAAATTGAAAATTCTTCATCAAGAGTTACAGTCGTGGGATACCAGGGGGGTGAAAAAGATGAGGGAAATGTTGCCTTGCAGCTTCCTGAAAGGTGGCTGTGCTCAGCTGGGGTTGGTCTCTTTCTCCAGGCAGCACTGACAGAAGGAGAGGACACAGCACCAAAGGAAATACAGGGCTGGATATCAGGAAAAAAATTCTTTATAGAAAGGGTGATAAAGTATTGGAATGATCTGCCCGGGGAGGTGGTGGAGTCACCATCCCTGGATGTGTTTATAAAAGACTGGATGTGGCACCGGTGTCATGGTTTAGTTGAGGTTAAGGTTGGGTTGGACTTGATGATCCTGGAGGTCTCTTCCAACCTGCACATTCTGATTCTGATTTTGGTCCTCCCTGTGGAAGCAGTTCCTGAGAAGGCAAAAGCACCAGTGATCCCAGTGGCCCATTGACACATCCCGAAGGATGGGAGCAGGATGTTATGGAGAGAGGATTATAGCCCATAGCAGAGGATGGAGATAAAACAGATCAAAAATTGAAGCAAATGGAATGTTCATGTCTTTAATGCATATTTCAAAATTGTGCATTTGATTTTTCTCAGTGGCAAAAAAAAAAAAAAAAAAATCGGAGTAGAAAAAGAGAAGGATCAGCCTGAGAATGGAAGATCTTCTGTTCATGATTCAGTTAGAAGAACTGGTCTTGTTTCTAGTCAGGAGAAAAACAGAATGTATAGACATAATAAATAATTCCTCATATTTTGTGAATTTTTAGGTAATTACACATTAGAAACCATATGGAAAAAGCAACACCGAGGGAAGAAAATCTCTACATAATTTCAATTTTGTACATTTGGAAAAAACAATTTTTTTACATTTTTTTCCAAAATCTCATTAAATTTTTGAACATTTCATTAGCTGTTATTTTTTGTTTTCCGTCTTCTTTTTCTCCTTTGGTCCAAAATTTTGAATGGATTTTTGTTACTTTGGCTCCATCTTCTTTTCCTTGAATTTGACATTGTCTCACTGGGTTTTCTGTGGGCAAACTGAACAGTGAAGAAAATAAACTATTTGTGCTCATCCAGATCCTGTCCAAAAAAAAAAAAAAAAAAGAAAAGAAAATGAAAGAAGGGAGAGGATAAAACCCATCTGATCAGATGAAATAAGGACAACATTCTGCTTATTGACCTTTGTGTTATATTTGTTCAAACCTCAGCATTGGAGTCTGAGCTACTACTTGCTATTGTTCATGGATGTTGGTGAGAGGCTTTTACTATTATTATCTCCCTTTTTATAACCATGGAGCTCCTTTCACTTTAATATCATATTTAGATTCCGTGCTTTCAAAATAATTGCTGCAGTATCTGTCATTGTCATTACAGGAAGGTATTTTGGGTGTTTCCCCTGGGTCTGATCCAATTTTTTTCCTGAAAATTGTAGCACCCCCATCCTCACTGAGGCAGTTCACAATAGAGTTTTAGTACCTAAGGAATTTAGTAATTTACTTTTTAACATTTTAGCAGACAGCCAGAGTAGATAAATGCATTTGCTCGTGAAGCTCAACAGATAAAGACATTGTTCATTTTCGTGGCACTGGATAAAAATACCTCAGAAGCTTCTGAGGCTGGCAGAAAAGAGCTAAGCATTATAATGACATTGAAATAGCAAATAAAGAAGCAGATACTGTGTAGTTTGCCTTTGGAATAGAAGGCACCCCCTGGCCCACAGCTCCTCAGACAGGGATGGGCAGTTGAGGAGCAACTTGAGGAGCAGCACCAGCAGAGTAAAGGGAGAATCCAAAGACCCTGGAGACAAAGAAGCAGATCCAAACCCAGACAAATTCCAAACTCAGAATTCCAAACTCAAATTCCAAACCGTGCCTTCTTATTTCCTATCTGGGAGAGGAACTGCAGCTTGGCATGGCACTGACCCCTGGAAGGTGAATTTCTCCTCTTGGCTCAAGCACTGATGAAGATGAGCCTTGCATCAGATCACACTTAAGGGGACCATGATCCAGAACAAGGTCTGCAGGTGTCAATCTCAGAGAATTGCAATTGCTGAGCTGAACCTGGCCCAGCAGTTCTCTGATCACTTAGAGAAGGGTTTATTTCATCTGAATATTGCCCAGAAGCAAAGTGAAATCCACAGAGCAAAGCAGAGCTGGTGGACCATCACCAGCTAAATGTCCAAAAGGTATTTACTAATTATTTTACTTCCTTCTTGTATCTGATATGCCTTACCCCAAACCCCTGCATACACAGCAGCCACCTTGACAGCAAAATCTGAGAAATGGGTGAGCTGAAATGGCTCTGGAGTTCCCTTAGGTCCAGGCATCCCTCCCTCTCTGTGGGAGTACTGAGGCTGCAGTCACATATTCAATGTCAATGGCCACATCACTGGGAAATGTTCACTTTGAAAACTTTTTGGACCTTGCAGGCTGCAGGAAATCTCCTCAGTCCCTCCCCTGTGGCTGTCTGAAGACACTTCTGCTCTCACACTGAAAGGATCCTCTTGGAAGTGCTTTGAGTTTCCTTACAAGTTGCACAAAGTAGAGAAAATTGGAGTGATGCCTCATTTCTCTCTTTTGGTTTCTGCTTCTAGTTAGGAACAGAACTTACCAGAAGTCTTTCCTTTAAAAGGAGCTCTGGCATGTTGTGAGTTACTGCTCTGTACTGAGCACCTTTCCCTGCTGAGATTGTAATTCATGGTCCTTGCTGTGGGTGAACTCACACCCTCCTTGCTTCCTTTTTTTGTCTTGTTCTGCTCTTTCTTTTTTCAACTTTTTTTTTTTTTTTTTAGCTTTCCTCATGAAGCAGAATTTGCATCACTTGCTTTAAGCCTCCACATTGCAGCTGTCTGAATGAGTCACCCTGGAAAGGCAGGAAAAAAGTAGAGTCTCCCAGGAAGTGACTGAGGTGATCCTCCTTGGGTTTGGGCTAACTGCACCCTCCAGTGAGTTTGCTGCTAAAGGGAGCAGTGGGCTGGACAAAACCCACCAGTTTCATCCACACTGCAACTGGGGCATCCTCAAAAATGCCTCTGACTCCAGCAATTGCCCTGTAGGAGGACAGGAAACCCAACACCCACCTTCCTTTGGAGCTCTGTCTCAGTTAGGGATACAAAAAGAACCACACTCACTCGTTAGGTAGAAGCAGGGAAAAGAAGGTAGTTTATTATGATTTAGGGTTTTTGATAGTATTAGGAATTTGGTTGAGGATTGGTAGATGAGAGGAACACTTTTTTGACTCTAGTGGTTAATTTAGAAGTCCATCACCGAGAGGAATGAAAACAATCTACATTGTTTTGAGAGACTTCAAAGGAAAATGCGTGAACAATTATCAGAAGGCTAAAAATTAAAGCAACAGAGCTCTGCCTTTGCTCCAGCACTTTAATGTGCCCTCTGGGGACTGTGCACCAAAGGGACACATCCCCCCAGAGCCCCAGCCCACCAACCATCCTTGGCATCACAGCAAAGAGTGTCAAACTAGGACTGCCACCTCAGATGGGCTTCTCCTGGTCATTCTCCAGAGCTCCCAGCAAACACTGGCCACAGGAAAACACTGCAAGGCAGGGAGCAAATCTCCATGCAAGGCAGGGAGCAAATCTCCACTGGGGAGGTTCAGCCTCAGGGTGCCAAAGTGCTGCTCAGCCTGGAGCGTTGGTGGGCTGGACCTTCATCCTGTTCCTCCTCTTCCCTGGCCAGGCTTTTATTATGTGGTACAAAAAGCCAAGCCCATTGCTCTTTCCTGCTCACATGAGGGGAGCCACAGCCACAGTTTCCTCAGATAAAACCACTCCATTCTCCTTCCATGGGAGGCAGAAGATTCCTGGTGGAAGTTTCCCTTGGGTGAAGCTGCAGCTGTCAAAGCAAAGGGGATTTTGGCATGGAGAAGCTGGTCCACAGCTCTGAGTTAGAAACTCTGTGATGCCTGTGGCCATGAGCTCTTCCCTGATGTCCCAGTGATGCCCCAAGCAGATGTGACACAAACACCTCTGTTTGCTCACAAAACTCACAGAAATGTGCAGCCTGTGGCTGTGGAACAGTCCTTGTTTTATCCTGAGAGTTGTCATGACTCGGCGGGGAGTTTGAGCTGCTGTAATTCAGGGGAACTTGGCAACATCCAATTCACTGAACGTTCTTGAGAACCCATTTATTTTCCTCTTGTGGTTGTGTAGCCTCCTTCCTACTGTTAAATGGAAAGGTGGAGATAACAGCATGTGTTATATTAAAAATACATTGACTTTAAACTTCTAATTATACAATGACCAATTTACAGAAATGTCGTATTTTAATCACTCTTCAGCATGCCAGAAAAAAAATCACTTCTAAAAGGCAGCTCTAACTGCGTTTTCATGGCAGTGGGAGAGGTGCAAGCCAACATTTTGTCAAATATGCTAAATCTCACGAGGATGGGGCTGCATATATCTTTAACTGAGGATGTTCTGTGAGGAAGGGCCTGAGTCTGGAGAAGCCTCTGGCAGGGAGCAGTGAGGGATGGGAATGCTTTGGGCAAGAACTACTGGGGGGAAAAAAATAATTGCAAAGCAACATCCATCACAGCTTTGTCCAAGAGCAACCCCTTGAGACTTCGGTTCAAACCTGAATGATCAAGTCATTATAGTTTTCTTCGTTATTTGTTTATAAATTGCAGAATTACTGAGTGATATGAGATTTCCAGGGATGACCTGATTCAACCAACCTCCCTAAAGCAGGACCAGCTTTGAAGGTGAATTCGTTTACAAATTAATTCAGGTTGTTGAGGGCCTTTCATATTTAATATCTTCAAGAATGGGGCCTCCACAGCCTCACTGGCTTCCTCTTCCAGTGTTTCATTCCCCACTTTGGTGTGGAACCATTTGATATTTAGAAATCTGGAGACAATAATTCATATCCTCCTAACAGCCTGAGCAGGCAAATTCCAGACTGTTTGACAGAGCAGAAAAGTCAGCAAGGCTCACAAAATAGTTAATAAGATCAAAGCCTCCTGCTCCTGAAAATCCCAGTCAAACAGCCTGTTTTTCTCATGTTTTTTGGAGCTTTTTCAGCACAAACCAGGTGGCACTCATCCCCATTATCAGTTTCCTGGGCAGAACATGTTAGCCTGCACTTGCTGTGTTCTCTGGAGATGCCTGATGCAATCCTGAGCCCATGTGCTCTGACTCACTTGCTGGAAGAGACCGGGGGAGCTCTTGGAGCCAGCTGATTTGCAAGCTGCTTCACTCCTTTTAATTGATCCTCTCTGCCTGTGAACACGTTTGTATTCAATTTAAGACATCTTTGATATGAGATCCAGCTCTGAACACCCCATGACCAAGTAAAGTGAGATTCTGTGTGTTACCCTCAGTGGCACTGAATGATGTGACTCTGAGAGGCCCATCTGCCTGGCAGCACAGGAGCAGACAGGCAGGCTGCAGATCCAGCCACTCTGCAGTAATGTTGGCAGACTCTGGGATGTGTAGGTCTGTCATGTACAAGGCAGGAAAGTCTGCACAGGATGTGGTTTCATGGGAGCAAAACAGTGAGCCAGCAGCTGAGGGAGGCTCTGCCCCAGGTTTTCCTGGAGCTGGGGGTGCCAGTTCATCCCCTGGGATAATATTTCCTTTCTGAAGGAGCCACGTCCATGCCACGTCTGTGTGGTCCCAGCTGCAGTGTTTGTCTGCACAAGGTCCAGAACAATTCCTGTTCCAGCAGGAGGAGGTGGGAAACACCTGCCAAAGTTGTCTGAGAGGATGAGCAGACTGCTGGCAGTGTGTCCTGGGGTGTCCCTTGCCATGCAGCATTAGGGTTAGGGTTAGGGTTAGGGGTCTTGTCAGGTCATTTTGTCCCTCCCTGGCTGCTCCCCACTGGTTCTGTTCCCCCCTCAGCACTGGGATTCATTCCACACAGGGACAGCCCAGCCTCTCCTCTCTTCCCACTGAACCCTTCCTGCAGCACAACTTTTGGCAGCTGCATCCCTTCACTGTCCTGCCTTCCCTCAGCACCACAACTTGCTTTTGAAGGTTCAGGCATGTTAGATGAGAGTTTTGCAGCCCCCAAAAGGTAAAGGTCTAAAGGTAAAACTGAGACTCTTCCCCTGTCTGGAAGCACCTGCTGGAGGTGTAGGGATTGCATCACCACACAGAAAATTCTAGTGCTTCTTCATAAAATCAGGGGTGTAACTGAAACCCCTTTTCCTTATTGGGAACCACCTGTTCAGATGTGGGGTGGACTCCTATCCAGCCCCATTCTCACTGTCAGGATAAGACCCAAAGTATCCAAAGTCCCCCAAGGGAGGCTTTAGCCAGGGAAATTCTTGCTGCTTAACTCAGCGTCAGCTGAGCCCTGCAGAGAAGGTTTCCAGCAGAGGCGAGTCCTGTGATGCAGCACGGAGTCTATATTTGTGCACAGATAGGAAAGTTCACCCACTCTATGTATAGAAAAACCCTAAATGTGTCATATGTGTGTGTTAAACTGCATTTTCTGTGTGTGCTCACACCCTTCTGGGACAGATTTAGGTTCCCCAGAGCCATTCCCTTCTCTGAGACTCCTGCTGATGTCTGGTGCCCACAGGGGCTGCACTGCACAGGGGAGGAGAACCAACACAACCATTCCCCAAATTGTGGCTACAACTAACCCTACACCACCCTCTGTGAGTCACAATCACCCATCTCACTGCACAAAAGAACATTTTTGACTCTGTGGTCAATCCAAGCATCTGACTGAAAATCGAAATGAAAGCCCAGCAGAACTTTTAAGGAGATTTTTAAACTTTTGAGTAAACCTGGAGTATTTTTCTCAGGCTTTATAAAAGTTCACCTTTTATTATTATTAT
>VWZU01005098.1:241810-270203 GCA_013397095.1 Sterrhoptilus dennistouni | reverse complement strand
TATTATATTCAGCTCTTTCACTTACACGAAGCTCATTTTCCTAAGCAAACGTTGAATATTTTCATTCACTTAAGAAAATTTCTGCGCCAAAAACTTTACCAGTTTGTCTTCTTCTGGCCTCAGGATTTAGCCTGCAATATTGAATGTAATTAAAGAGATACTGTGTAAAAGAAAAATTTTAATCATCCTAATGATAATTTAAACAAGAAGCATATTTAATAAACAATAAAGAAGAGAAGGAAAAGAAGGAAAAGAAGGAAAAGAAGGAAAAGAAAAAGGGGGGTTGTTATATTAGAAGAGGGTCTGTATTAGGTAATTTGGGAGGTCTGTACCTCTCAAGTGCCTCAGTCAATGGGGAAAAATAGAGGGAAATGTGCCCAGGAAATTGGGATAAAACCAGGCTGTGTCCTCCAACAACTTGAGACACCCCACGGGAAACGCCCCATGGCCTCTCTCTTTATTCCAATAAAGTTCCAGGACTCCTCTGTCTCCTTTTTTGGGCATGAACCTCTGGTGTTTGTGGATTAATTTTCCTGACAAGATCTTTTGAGCATCAATCTGTCTCCCCATCAGCACAACAGGAAGAGAAAATGTGTGTTTTGGTCTGTGGGACTTTGTTGTCATCCACCTGCTGTAGGAGTGTGTGTGCTCTGCTGAACTCATCTTGTCTTGATACAAATGACACTTTTCCCACTGCTAACCAACTTTATTGCATGATCCTTACCCTGGTTTTCTCCTGATGCTTTCACACACAAGACATGTGTGGAAAAATCCAGTCAAAATTGTGTGTCATGAAACGATTTTCTCTGCACAACCCGAGCTATGTGTGAATGAAATTATTTCTGGTGCACATCCTGGCCCAGAACAACATCCTGGCCCAGAATAAAGTAATGCCTTAATTCTCTAACACATACAAAAAAAATATTGTTGGAGAGTTTTTTGTTTTTCCTGCAGTTTCGGTGACGACCTGAACCTGGGTGAAACTTTTTTTTTTTTGTGCTTACTCAGATTGACACCCAAAGCTGTCACAGAGGTGGGAATTGATGCTCCCTTTCTTTGCAAAGCACTATTCAACTGATGTTCTGTTTAGCCACTCACCACCTCCACAGCCATATTCCTTCCTGGTACAGACACCCTCCTACTCCTCTTTTGCACATTAATCTTCCTATTCACATATTCACTAAGTCAATGTATGGCACTTGATGCTCAGAAAATAGGATGGGTTGGAGTACTAATGGTGTCCTTGGTGGTTCTGTTATTTTCTTTCAGCAGCCATGCTCATGGAAGTTCTCAAATGGACTACAGAGGTGGTATCATGAATTTCCTAGGGAAAGATTTATCATCTTTATTTTGATAATAGCATCTACAGTTATATAGATACTTTTAAATTTAGTCTGAAGACCGTAAAGTCAAAAATCACCGATTTTGGCTTGGATATGTGAAAGACTTCCATTGTCATTTGAGTGGCCACAGAGATGAATTAGCCTGTCAAGAGGTCCCGACTGGAAAAAGTCCCTAACAAGTTGTTACAACTGGTTCCTTCCAGGTCCTC
Organism: Sterrhoptilus dennistouni; assembly: GCA_013397095.1. Taxonomy (NCBI): domain Eukaryota; kingdom Metazoa; phylum Chordata; class Aves; order Passeriformes; family Zosteropidae; genus Sterrhoptilus; species Sterrhoptilus dennistouni. Next base: position 268,651 of record VWZU01005098.1, on the reverse strand, counting down.
TCATTCTCTGATTACATGATCTATTAAACGGTCCTTTACGGTTTGTGGAATAAAGTGACAGACGTTTTTGTTAGCATTTCAAACGCAATCCTGAATTTTCAGCAGCTCATTAAAGGGCTCATTAAAGCCGGCTCAATGAGTGCTTTGAGTTGTTATTTGCATCAGTAAAACAGGAACATTGAAACCTTGCAAGGAGAAAATGGGAAATGACACAGAATGCAAAACACAAGTGCTCAACTGAGACTGTGCTCTTTTCAGCTAAAGCAGCACTCAGGACCAGACTTACTGAGCCTTTTCCACCCAAACCAGCTATTGGCACTAAACCAGCTTTCCTGGAGCTCTTAGGATTTGTTCTTCAAGCATCTTGGAGACACCCTGTGCCTTGGACTAAGGTTGTGCTGTGATGCTTTAGGCAGGACAGGAAAATCTCATGCCAGGAGCAGAGGTGCTGCCTCTCTCTCTGCACAGGCACAAGGAGCCTGTGTGGGCAGCAGGGTTAGAGCCCTCCTCTGCAATGGGAACTGCTGAACAGGTCAGTAACCATGCCTAGTCTTGCCTTGGACAATGGGCCACAAGCTGAAACAGCAGGACATTGGATGACTTTGTTGTGAAGTGAAAATCCCGCGGCTGCTCCTCAGGCTCTAGTGAGGCTGTTGTGCAGCAGGACTTTTTAGGGAGCTGCTCCCCAAGCACTTGTCCCCTACTTGTCCTGGTTGCATAGAGTTATTCATGCCATGGGCAGGAGCAGATACTTTCCTGTGTTAAACTCTGTAAGGTCCCTATTGACCCGTTCTTCCAGCTTATTGACACATCTCTAAATGGCAGCTGCATTTCCTAGAGCTGACTGCACCACTTCTGACACATTCCTGACCTATTGGCATGGCTGCTCAGTCCATATTAACTCAGATAGTGGAACACAGCAAGGGTTGTTTAACCCTGAGCTCATTTGTTTAAACAGTTCGTGGCAGTGAAGATGTGGAGAGGTGCAGAGAGGGTTTGCTTTGCCAAGAAATCCTGCAGGGATGGGGTGGTGGTGTCCCTGCTGTGGGAACAGGAACAGGAAGGAGCCCAACCTGATGTGGAGTACCAAGAGTGGGCAGTGGGGAACCCACAGGGAAAAAAAAGGACAAAACCACACTGAATTCCTGAGCTACCAGCAGCTCTCCCTTCTCCCAGCACTCACCTCTGCTAACCTCATTCCTCTGAGTATAAATATTCTCCCTCCCAACGCCAACATCCCAGGGCATGGTCCCAGCAGCAGGCAGCCACTTTCCCTCCTCCATGAGCATCCAGTCCTTGGCCAGAAGGAGAGAGGCACTAGGGAGGACAACCCTGTGTCCTGGTGAGCCCTCCAGTTTACACCTTGGTTTTGCCTCTTGTTTCAGAGCTCTGGCAGTGCTGTGATGAGCTCAAAGAGCACCAGCCAGTTTCCCATCATTTTTCACATCCCTGCCTGCTCTGTATTCCATCTCCTACACCAGCACTGGTTATTAACAGGAGTGGATGAGGGGTGAACCCACCCAGGCTGCCCTTTTCCAGGCACCTTTCTGCTCTGGCCATGAGTGTCCACCCTTGGAGTGGAGCTTCTCCACCAAGAGCCTGGACAAGGGGCACTGACCCTGACAGTGCAGGGACTGGGATGGCTGAGCTGACCAGACCCATGTCCTGCCACTTCCCTCCTCTCCTCCTGGCTGCTCATTCCCAAGGTGCAGCTCTTGGGCCGTGCCCTCTTTCATCCTGGGATCTCCTTCAGAAGCTTCCATGACCCTGAGGTGGTAACACAAACCTTGGAGGGCTCCAGGTCAGCACTGAGCACTGAGGGAATGATAAAACCCCCTTATCAATCCTAAGCAATTCAGAGATACTTACTGGCTGTCACGGCACTTTCTAGTAAGGGTAATGTTACCTTCATCAATAATTTAACTCAATGGCTGTTCCCTCACAAGAAGCCAAGACATTATGTTGAAAAATTACACAATAATCTTATTTTTAATGCAGAAAGAAATCAACAGTGACTATATATAGGAAGAAGCCACATTAAAGTGGCAATAACTCTAAGAAATTCTCATGAAACAATAGCAACTGAGTAACATGGGGAGGAAGAGGGTCAGAGAATGTGCCACAGATGAGAAAGCAATCAGGAACTAGTGCAGACAAACCTTTTAAAAATTAACTTCCATGCTGTCCATATGCTGCATTATTTAACATAGTGTGGTTACAATACACCTTCATTTATCCAAGCTGTCATCTTAGAACCAACTTCCTATGGCTCTGGAGATGTCTGGGACAGAGGAACATTGTGGAAAAGATGTTAAAGCTGCTGTTTGAGGAGTGAGAGGGTTGGGTGTCCTCCAGGTAAGAAGTGGCTTCACACACATCTCTGCAGCCTGGCAATAACACAGGTGAGGCACCACAGGTGTGGTAGGGCAGGATGTGCTCAGGGCTGGTTCTACCCAGGCAGGGCACAGCCTGGAAACACCTTTGCACACCTTGTACCCCCACAGCCAGTGGTGTCTCAGCTAATCTGGGTTAGCTGAGCCCTCCATTCTCCCTCTCTCACACTCCTCTTGAGCCCAAAGGGGCAAGTTCTCGCCCTCATCTTTTTCACCCATCTAATGTTTGCATTTTTGTAGTAGAGTTTCTCACTAATTTTCAAGTAAACAAAGTAATATTTTAAAAGCTGTTCTTTTTGTTTATCATTCCTGTCTCAAAGAGGGACAATTAATGAACTTCTAGTTTGACCAGTATAGTATCATGAAGGGAGAACTTGGTGATGCTTCCCCAAAGGACCTTTCCCTGCAACCCATGTAGGGCTCAGGGGTTCCTGGGCTGGAGATGTTGTCTGTGTAACAGGATTTTCTTCTCAGATCATTTTCCAAGAACTTGTGAGCCCTCACCCTCTGTACTAACCCAACCAACTACTCTGTGTGCTTCACTGTGTGCCAAGAGAAGGGACCAGCTGTGGTTTGCTTCACATCCACCAGTTTCTCCTGACATCCCCAGCTCTTACTCTGAAAGAGGTAAATGGGAGATTTGAACCCTTCAATCCAAATGGGATAATCCTGAACACACTTCTGAAGGATCTTCTGTGCAGTTTGAGCTGTCCTGATCTGTTCTGCCACTTCTCTCACAAAAGTTATTCCTTAACTTCTGTTATCTTTGCTGCTCCTTTCTGAACTCCTCCCTGCAAGTTTGCCTGCTTCAAACAGATGCTACAGACAGCACCACTACATGGGCAGGCCAGAGATTTAAAAGCATTGCAAACACATATCTTATATTCTTTTTGAGCACTTTTCTTAGTCTATAGCATCTGAGTCAAATTTAGAGCCCCTGCTGTCTGGGTAAAATCAGGATCACTTTTCTTACACTGCTGACATCTCATTTGCAGTATCAGGGCTTAAATAAAAAAAAGGCAGAGGAGTCCACTATGTTCTCTTCAATCAGGCTTCAGACCTTCTGTAAGTATTGTACCCTGTGGTTTGTTCTTTTGCAACATCTTTAACAAGACTTTTTGTTTTCATTTTTCATCAAACACTTCTGCATGACTTTGTCATTTCACTGCCCCTGCACAAGGTGAATCAACCCTCTGCCAAACCAGGCCACATCAAAAGCCACTTCTCTTGTGGGTTCCCTATTCTCTGCTGCACAAAGCAGCCACTTCTCTTGCTTTCAGCCATTCCAAAGTCCCTCTGTTTCCTGAGCCAGCTCTAAATGTTCCTTTAGCTTTTAGACCTGTAACTTCATTCCAAAAGGGCCTTGTGTTATTTGTTGAACCATTTATTTGACTAATAGGACTCCAACATTCCCTTAGCACACGGCACCACACGACACTGACACTGGGGATGTGTTACTTATCTTGCATCCCAGCCTCAGTGCCTTCCTCACACCAGGTGGCTGCTGTAATGTGCTTTCTGCTGTCCTCATTTAAAACTAGGATTTCAGCTCTTCTGGCATCTGTGAGGAAGGATGAGACACTTCAGGGGCTACTGGGCCTTAAATGTGAAGCCTCACAGCTCCTGTAACTTGGGATTCTGTTATCCAAGAGCCTCTTGTGACTGTCTCCATTCCATTGGCCATCATGCAGTGCTGCTCATAAATCAAATAAGTTTTTTTAAAATCCCAGTGGCTGACTTTGAACTACAATCACATAAGCTTGTCCTCAGCATTTATCCCTCCCACTTGCTCTGCCTAAAGCAGAGCTAACAATTTCTGTAGCATAAGCAGCAAGAGAATTTCCTCCCTGCAACCATCCTTTCATTCCTCAGTGCAGGAAATCACAGCCACTCCTTTATCTCCCAGCACCTGCCAGCTTTCCAGCACAGCAACATCAACACCCCAGGGCGACTTGACAAGTACCTGCCTGGGATAAACATAAGAAGTGTCAATGCCTTGGGAATAGAAAATAAAAACCCTCCCACTGCTCACTAAGACTGGCCTAAAAGGTGAAGAACAGATTGGCATAAAAGGTGAAGAATGTGTGCCCTGCTGAGGGCACAGTGCTGGTGTTGGAGAGCTCTTGGAGGGCTGCATCTTCCATGTTTGCACACCCCATCCTGCTGCTTCCTTGTCTGCTTTACATCAGCCTGGATCCAAATGAAACCTCCATGTGAGTTTGTCTCCTCTCCCACAAGGAAGCTTCTTCCTCTGGATGCAGCACAACCCTGTGCTGTTCAAGGCCTGACTTGTGGACACCTCCCAGACCAGCCCAGGAAGTTCTTGCTGGAAGGTCTCTACAGTGACAAGTCAGTCACTGTCCTCCCATCACATCCCTGCAGGCACCAGAGCCAGGATTCCCCCAGTCCTTGTTGGAACCACCAGGAGCAGAGCACTCCAGACCAAACCACACCTGAGCCAGTGGGACACAGACCAAGGGGACAGGTCTCTGTCCCTGTCCCACCAAGACAGACTCGTGCTCACAGCAGAAAGCCAGTCTGAAGTCCTGAAGCCCATGGCCAGACAATGACCAAGAACAAGCTGGCACAAGACTAGCAGAGGTGACAGAACACCTGAGTTGTCCAAGACAGTGACAGCAAAGGTCTCCTTTGCCCAAGTGCACCCAGCAGTCTCTCCCTGAGGCACACAGCAGCTACAGGACAGGGAAGAAAAATGTTTCATGTTTCTTTCTTCCTGTTTCATCTGCAGCTAATTCTGCTGATTCCCGCTTTCCACATCAATTCCTACACCTTTTCCATAGTTTGCCAACTTGTCATCTCAGGAGCAGCATGTGGGAGGGCATGGCTCCATCAGACAGGCTTCCTCAGCCTTCCTGTGCAGCTCCAGCACCTCCTTGGCCACAGTCCCAGTTTGTTCCCACTGCAGGTGCTGCTCAGGCAGAGCCTTCCTTATCTGCTGCTTGACATCAACCACTGAACCTTCCCACGAGCTCCTCAGGATGCTCCCAAGGGTCTCTGGAAACCTTAGATCAGGCAGATGTGCCAGGACAAAGATGGCTGTAGCAGGAGCCTTGTGGGCAAATGCATTTTATAACAGTTTTCAGAAGTGCCTTTTTGGAAGGTGTCACATTCCAGACCCAGGATGGTGCAAAATCACTCTGTGAAGGGACCACTTGGCACATTTGCATTTGTCCTACTTCTATTCCTGTAGACCTAAAAAATCATCAAATTCCTCCTCCCTGATACGCAGTACCACCCTCCCCAGGATGCTACACCACAGCATTTGAGCAGAATATGTCAGGACTACACAGAAAATATTTTAAGATCCTACCCTGCGTCAGGAACTCCCCCAAACTCACGTCTGTTCTGATTTCACTTCACCCCAAATCACCTGGACAGCCAAAAGAAGAGACAAAATATGAACATGAACAATACCTGTTTTATTTTACAGCTTTTCTGTAAAAAAAAAAAATATATATATATATATATATATTAAAAAGCAAAACTTGAGGCTGTTATTCCTGCAATGAGCATTGCCTACAGCTGGCACAGCCCAGCTGACTGCAGCCAGGCTGAGCTCTGCCTCACCCCTAATATGTATTTACCATTTCAGAAACCAGTAAATGAGAGCAAAAAGCTGCAGCCAAGGAGTGGCTTGTGCTGAATTCCACAACCTCTGAGCAGTTGAACAGGTGGGTTAGTGATTGCCACAAGCTGTGAGGACCCAGGGACTCTTGCAGGAAGTGTCACAAATCCTGACAGCCACCAAGAGCACAGATGGCCAGTTGTGTCCTGTTCTCTGCCTCCAGGGCAGCAACAGGACAGGGCCTCTAGTCACTGGTCTATAGTGCAAGGGTGATATTAGGTTATCCTCACAGCAGCCACCCTGCACAGTGCCAGGGTGCCTGGCCCTGCAGGCCACAGAGGTTTCTCTGATTGTGTGTCCTAGGGAGTTTGCAAAGTCTTTCCCCTCGCTAGGAGCAATCATTGAAGATTTCTAACCAGCCAAAACCGGTGGATTTCTCTAGCCCCACTGTCTTGGGTAAAATGGTATTTGTCACAGCTGGACAACATCTGTGATGTGATGGCTGCAACAGTCCTGCACAGATGTTACAGGGATAATGAACATGGGACTGAGGTTGCTGAGTCCAGCCTACTCCATCCCTCTCCTCCCCACAGAAGTGTTTAGTGGGAATGCCTGGGAAAGCAGCAACAACCCCAGGTGCTGCTGACTGAGCCAGTCCTCAGGAATGAGACCACCAGGACGTGTCTCTGCTTCACACAAACCTCCCAAAGCAGGAGTGTGAGTTCCTCCAAGCCTGTAACAAAAAGGCCTAGGGCAGCACAGGGCTGGAGCCCCTCTTCTCTGCCCTGGAGAGCAGCAGGAGCAGGAGTCCTGTGCTCATAGGCCAGGGAGATGCCAAAGCCAGCAATGAAAGTGTCTCTGAGAGGACACACAGATCCTGTGCACACCTCTTGTCCTACTCAGAGGTTTCTGAGTGTGCCAAGTAATCAGATCCCAGGTGAAAAACCTTCCCACTCAGTTCCCTTCAGCGGCTCTCAGCCTGGCTGGAGAACACAGAGTCATGTCCTGCCTCCAGCCACTCACTGGAGTTGTGTGTTCAGGTCACAGCATCTCCATTACACAGATCTCCCTGGAAAGACCATCATCACTGCTCAGATTATCCCATAAGCAATTCCCTCCTGCGAGGACCCTACTGTTCTGGAGGAACCAGCAGTCCAGAGCCATTCCTGCAGTGCCAAGCCCTCCCACAGCCACGTCTGTGCAAAGGGATACATCTCCACCAGGAGAGGGAGAGAATCCTCCAAGAGTCTGCAGGTGGGAACAGCTGTCCCCAGCCCAGCCCCTGAGCAAAGCTGGTCCTTGGGGAAGAGATCTGGCAGGCTTATCACTGGCTGCATCTGGACCAGCAGCTGTAGGGATATCCCTGCTCAGGAGGTGATAGTTGGGTCCTGTGTTCATCCTGCAGGAACACAGTGTGTCCCATACTTCTACAAACACAAGGACATCCAGCCCACCCAGCCCACCGAGTCACAGAAAACCACAGCAGAGCTGAAAGGGAGCACACTGGAGAGGAGGTCCTTGCCTGCAGGGCCTGGCTTGGGCAGTTCTCCAGGCACAGGCTCCAGCTGGGCTTTACCTGGGACAGGGCCCTCCCTGCCTTTAGCACATGCCTATCAAATCTACATATGAATATATTCACCTCTATCTGGGCAGACCCTACAGCAGCGCTGTGCCTGCTGCAGACACAGGCCATACTTTCCACTCACTGGGAAAACACTTATTTGTGCCAATAAGCAATAAATAAAGAGAAAAACCAGAGCGGTGGCCCCAGCAGGGATTTACTCTGGGGCTGGGGTGGGTCTCCCCAGGGCTGCTCTCAAGGGAGCCCAGCTGTGAGCTGGGATTCCAACCCCTCACAGCACCAGGCACTGCTACACAGGGAGCATGAAACTCTTCCCACATTGCACAAGGAAGATGAGGACAATTGCACACTTAAATCATAATTGCCCAAGTATTTTAATGCACTCAAGGGGCCTCAGGATCTCTAATCTGATCAGACACTTGCTGCCCCAGAGGAGGTGGCTCCAGTTTGCACTGGGGTGCAAGGAGCCAGGAAATCCCCACACTGGAGGTTCCCAAAGCAAAAGGCAAGGCAGAGCTACAGGTCCCCAGCTGAGGCAGCTGGGAAATAACCAGATTTCACAGAATTTCAGTGTGAAGGCCTCCCTTGAAGGCTCTGAAAGTTTGGATGTAGGAGGGAGCTCAGTGATAGAACTCAGATGTGGGAGGCAATGACAGCAGCCGTGGCAGACAGATAATGAGCCAGATCATCACAGCAGACAATACTCAGGTAGAGGAGCTGTCCCGTGGATGTGGGTGGTCTCAGAGAGGGGAGTTCACTGAAGTTCAGGACCACACCTGAGCAGGGCCCAGGGACACCCAGCTCCAACACTTTTCCAGATAAGGGAAAACCATGGATGAAGGGTGCACCCTGTGTGCCAAGGCAGGGCAAGCCCTGGAAAACAGATGTGGTCCCAGTTCTCACCCTGCATCACAGCATGTGCCCTGGCGTGCCATGGCCTTGTTTTTGCTGCTTTATGCATTTGTCCTAAAAATGCACAACACACTCCAAATCTCCAAAAGCCTTCCTCATCCAGGAGAGCCCTGAGTTCCTGTAGCACACACAATCAGAATGGTTTAGGTAGGAATGGACCTTAAAGATCATCTCATTCCACCCCCTGCCATGGGGAGGGACACCTTCCACTATCCCAGGTTGCTCCAAACCCAGTCCAGTGGCCTTGAACAGTTCCAGGGATCCAGGGGCAGCCACAGCTTCTCTGGGACCCTGTACCAGAGCCTCTCCACCTTCAGAGAAAAAATTTTCTCTCCAATAACCCATCTAACCCTGCCCTGTGGCAGTGGAAACCCATTCCCTGTGTCCTCTCCCTCCAAACCTTTGTCTAAAACCCCTCTCAGGTCTCTTGGAGTCCCTTTAGGCACTGGAAGGGGCTCTAAGGTCTCCCTTAAGCCTCCTCCAGGCTGAACAGCTCCAGCTCTTCCAGCCTGGCTCCACAGCACAGGTGCTCCAGCCCTCAAACATCTCTGTGGCCTTCTCTGTATTCCCTCCTCACCCAATCCAGCCCATCTCTGGAGCCCCTGAGGGACAGGGAGAGGGGTCTATAGTAACTACTGCTAAAACCTGAGCTGTGTAAAGGTGAGGTCATGACCAAAGAAATTTTATTACTTTTTTGTGTTTTGCAAGACTTTGTAGGAAATCCATTTCATCATAAAGCAAAAAGAGGCTGCATAGAGAGAAAATACAGGAAAAAGCATCAGAAATCAGAAGCAGAAACCACAGTGAAGTCTAAGGCAGAAACCAAGCATCAATCTTTGGAGCACTGGGAGTGACCACAGGGCACATGTTTAAAGTAGATCACAACTGACAGTTCATGGCATTATCAACACAAAAATAATCATTGTCACCTGCTGTCCTTTGGTTTAACATTTTTACATCAGTTGGAGGTGGGTCAGGTTCCTCCAGGCCATCCATGCCAGGAAACTTTGCACTCACTTTCCTGTTATGCCCCCAGGTCACAATGGGACAAACTAATTTTTAGTGATCCTGGCCAGAGTGTGCTTCCCAGGCACACCTTCCACAGTCACCCAAAAATCAACAGCACTGACATAACCAACTCCCAGTGATCCAGGCTGTCAGCAGCATTGGCTCCTGCAGAGTCTGACCAGTGGAGTTAAGAGCAGCACAGCTCAGGAGAAAGGATTAGCAATAAATTTATACTGCAGAGCGGTCCAGTTCCATTCCAAAGCCCCTCTTGGATGAAGGGCAGGCCCAGGCAGGCAAAAATTCCCCAAATTATCACCAAGGCTGCTGCAGTTGTCTGGAAACATTTGTTTCTGGAGCTGCAGGTCAGTTTTCCAGCACTGTCTCTGTGCTGTCCCCACTCCCAGCACTGCAGCCCAGGCTGCATCTGCCCTCTCAGCTGACAGAACTGACATTTGCACAATATTTTCCAATTCTGTCTACTGTCAAAATTTTCTGATTTCCTTATAAAATTCAAATATTGCCCTTCAGTTGTTTTCTCTGTTGATCTTTACAAACAAAATGATGAGTCAATGAGTGGTTTGGTAAGGGACAGGTTAGCCTGCATTTCTTTAAGTACATCTCTAACCATCATCCAAGGGCTTTTCAGGTAGCCAATATATATATATTTTTAAAAAATCTGAATTTTTATTTGAACTCCAGCAGGTGGCAATAAAATCACCTGTAAAGAGCTGCTTGGTAATTCTTAAAATGCAAGAACTGCATGCCATGAAGAATTTTCTCTATGACTGATCAAGTTAAATTGTCACGGGTAGAAAAAAAGTAAAATACTGAGAATATAAGTCTGTTCTAGCTCTACTTGGAACCCCTTTATGCAGGAAGGGGCTCTGAGGTCTCCCCCAAGCCTTCTCTAGGTGAATGTCTCCCAGCCTGCCTCCAGAACAGAGGGGCTCCAGCCCTCAGAGCATCTCCATGGCCTCTTCTAAACTGTCCAGCAGTTCCTTGTCCTCCTTGTGCTGGAGATCTCAGAGGGGGAGGCAGCGCTGCAGGTGGGGTCTCACATAAATACAACTTACACGTGAGAATAATTTCCAATTATACAGGTGCCTTTAGAAAAAGCAGGATTCACACAATCAAGCACAAACAGAAAACAAGTTTATTCCTGTTCTGGTGGACTCGCAGGGCTGGGGATGGCTCCTCATCTGTAGCCAATGATTCCTTCAGGCCAGTCCTAGTTGAAAAGTGTCTCCTCTCTCCCCAAGAAAGTGATTTGCTTGGTTATTCACAGGATAAATGTTTTCCATAATAGGAGACATTCAGTGAATTTTGACTGAATGGAACATCACACCATCCTGTGTCCAGGGATCAAAGTGCCTGCCAGCAGAGCACACCAGGGGCTGTGCTCAGGGACTGCACACACAGCACTGACACTGCAACGGGCCAAAATGAGACATTCGAGAAGATCTTGTTTGTTTGAGGAGGGTTAGAGCTGAATCAAACATCAAAACTTCTGGAATTTAATTGACAAACATGTTTGGTTTTGGATGTTTTTTTAAGTTGCCAAACATATTTGTTATAGGATTAACTCTAATCCTGTTTTCATGGCCAAGTCTCCAAAATAACCTCATGCCAGCTTCTTAATTTAAACTTCTGTAGTAGCTGTTGTTAGGAGACTGTACATTCCTGCTATTCAGCAAGTTCAGTACAATGCTGCACGTAAAAAGGATTAAGCACAGGGAAAAAGAGTGTGTTTCTGAGGGATTCTGGTAATGTCTGCCCAGCTGAACTGAAAAACAAAGCCAAACTGATCTCCACGACATGCCAGAACACTGCTATAGAAAAAAAGGGATTTTGAAGTCAATACACACATGCACATGAATTTTCACCTCTTGAAAATGGATCTCCACGGGCACACATGCTACCTTCCATCCTCCCCGGAAAGAACCAAATGGAGGAGTATTGAAAACACACCACTGGGTGCATCCTACTCTCTTCTCAGTCCTCCTTTGAAACAAAAACTATCAAGCCAAGGTAAAGCCAAACTCTTGGCATTCATTTAAGTGCAAGGTAGCTCACTTCATATGGCTGACGTTTCCCCACAGGCTCTTCACAGGAACAAAAGCCCAAGATCACAACTTCCCATTTGTTTCACCGTAATTTCCCAAACCAACATTCACAATTAATTTTTCTTCGTGAGAAATTTCTTTGATTTTGCTTACAACGGTTTTCTGTCTGATCTTAAGCATCAGGATATTCCCAAGAAAACACTCAAAACAGAGAAACTACTAGCAAAGGTCTTGTGTGGACGTAGCAGCTTCACATAAGGTTTTTATTCCAAAGCAGTTATGAGTTTCTCTTCTCCTCCCTGCACGATCTAAAGAATACATCAGAAGGATGTACCTAACACATGGGAACTTGGACCCTTGGAAATCAGCCACAAAGCAAAGGCTTCAAAAGATGTTTATTAGGAAAAACTGGACATTACAAGAGGGCCAAACAGATTGTACAAGGCACGTGCAGTTTCTGATACAATGAAGGGAACAAGAAAAGTCTGCAAATACAGGTAACAACACACCCACCTGAAGCGCTACCATCAGTGTTCAGGTCACTTGCCATGAAAGGCAGGTGCTGGGGTTCTTCAGGCAGGCAGCCAATCCCCTGGGATGTTTCACATTTCCTGCAGAAGTAAAGATTGCACACAGAGCTTTATTGACCATTAGAACAAAATTGCTAGTCAGGAATTCCTACATCCAAGTTGGGGCATTAATATACTGTACCTCGTAAAATGTTATTTGTTTGCATTTAAGGTCATCTAGATTTCATGTTCTTATAAGGCATTTTTCCTCACAGATAATAAAACTTTGCTGTCTACACATGATTCTGCCTAGCAAAGCACATCCGAGACTGCTTTCTTAGCTAAGAAAGAGATCCAGATTTTATTACCTGTCAAAACAAGGTAATTCAGATGTATTGACAGGCAAGTCCTTTATAACCCTCATCAGAGAAATTGAGATACATGTTAGCTCATGCTTTTATTAGGCTTTAGAACAAACATGTCCTAAACTTTACCAAATCCAGGAATTCTTGTTTTTAAAGCACAGCTAACAGCAACCAGCAATCCTCCATTAGAGTGGAGAGCAAAACTCACTGAGCTCAGCAGAGAAAAATGAGCATGACCAGCTCGATAGTTTCTAGCAACAAGTATGATACTAACACTAATTCTCAATGAGGAAAATGAATAGAAAAAAAAAATCTCACTGAACAGATCTGTGAATCTGCATCTGTGTCTGTATCTTAAAGGACAAATAAAAACTGCAAGAATGGTTAAAAATCTAATTCTCAAATTAGTCTCTTCTCCTGCCCATATAATATATAATAAATACCCTGTTTCTTGCCGTTTTGTAATGGTTTTAGCAGCTGTCCGGTCTATCTGACAGATGTCCATAAATTCAACATCTGTTCATAAACTTTAAAGATTGTATCAGAAAAAAACCAAAACAGATTAACTATCCAGAGCTTGGCTGTCAACCCCTTAGCCCCCAGCCCCAAGCTCTAAACTTACCTTCTCTGTTGCAACAAAGCTGTTGGATATGCTATAAATAAAGACAAACATTTCAAACAATGAAATGAATCAATGGAGAAAACCACAGCTAAGACACACAGCACCTAAACCTCCCTCAGACACGTCAGACCACCAGGACCAGATAGGAGTACCTGCCACCAGAGTGCACACTTCAAGTCCGTGCTTTAGTGCCCATCACAGTGTCTATCCTTCATCATCTAAAAACAGACCAGAAATAATGGTATTTCAAAGAGGAGAAAGTTATCAAAACAAAGAGCACAGATCCTGCAATTCTAGCCCATGGAAAAGAGGGAGCTGGCGTTCAGCAGATACAAAAGCAGCAAACATGAATAAAACATAATTGACAATCTCAGGAAAGGCTCTTCATGAATGTGGTGAATAATTTGAGATTGCTAGGTAGTAATATTAATATGCAAATAGTTAATCAACTCTCACACACACTGTTTACAGAACTGCAGTGAGCATGAGCAGGTGTTACCTACACCATCCTCCTGCCTCTCTATAAAACCAAAGGTAATGGAAAGAAACTCACCTATTTCACACTCCACCAAATATCCCAAATTACTGAGGTAGGCTTGGAAAGATCCTTACTGGGTTTTTTCTAAAATAAGCTACAACTCTTTGCATCATACAATTATCTGTAAGCTAAATCTTGACTGAATCTGGAAACAAGAATGCAAGTGATGTTCACCTGAGCTACTGCTTCAGCTCACTAAAGGAAATGTGACATACTGCCAGAGCTGATTTCAGCTGTTTTTACACTCCAGTTTTTGAATACCAGTTTAGAGGTTTGGTCCACGGTAAGTAATGAATATACACATTTATTGACTTTAGCAGTAAGGATTTCTTCTTTTGAATTCTGTTCCTCCTGCTATTTTTTAGATGCTTCTCTTAAGCATTCAGAATAAAGAGAAATCCCAGCTGTTGTGGAACAGATCATCATCTTTTCTAAACTGGCCATTAAGGAGAGAAACTGTTCAGAGATGGTTCAACCTGAACATCCTGCAGATGAGATAAAATGCAACAGTCACTTCACTAACATCTGCTCAGGCAATCCATAGCATTGTGCAGCAGTGACATTATCTGGTGTTTGCTTAGTCTCTTTTTAAGACAAGGCAAGGACTGAAAATCTTAAATTATTCTGATGTACTCTCATGAATGACAAATAAGTGTCTGCAAGATTTTGTGTTGTTTATGCAAGTGATGTTACCTGTCAAGGTAACAAGGTGCTACTGCAGGAGACAGTGCACTACCACACCCCCAAGAGCCTCTTCTAAGACTAACAGCCAAAAGCCCTGAACACAAAACAGCCAGTTCCAGAGAAACCAGAGATTTTAAGATTCAAGAATTGTGATCACAACATCCCATTTCTCTAAAAAAATGAATGAAGCCTGAAGAGATCAAGAGGCATGAACTAAGCCAGGCTGATGATCCAGCACATGCCAGAGACAAGAGATCAAAGAACCCAGCGGAAAATCTTGCCTCAAATGGATGCAACCAACAAATAACTGTTGCAAGAAGCTGTGAAGGTTGATAAGGTCCTGCCATCAGTGTTGCTGATATAAAGCTCTAAAGCTCACTCAAACCAAGCTGACTCCTGGCCCTAAAACTCTTGGGTGACAAGACACGCAATTTGTATCAGAAAGGGCTCAGACAACAGAGCAAAACCACAAAGCCAAAAAAGGCTTGATCTCATCCCTCCTGGTAATGCTCTGGAAGATGAAAACTCTTCCAACTCAGCAGTGCTACAGAGATGGGAACACCTCAACAGAATGGGAAGGTTTTTCAAGTCAATGAAGCAGAATCACCTCTAACAACATCACCTACTACTGCCACACCTAAGACATTACCCTGGATTCTGATATCAGGAGATCCTGTTCATGGACAAAACCCACCAGAAATGAACAAAAGAACTGTAAATATTTTACTTTTTGTGAACATAAGCCAGGTAGGAGGCTGGAAGACCAAGCCTTGAGGAGCCATCATGAAAAGGGGAAAAGGTCCAAGCCCAAAGAGGAAAGGGTCACACATGAAGTGGAAACACAGACAAGCACAGACTTCTGTGGCAAAACATATAAAAGCTGAAAAGCTGCAGGCAAAGCTACACTTTTTGTTTAGATTTTGGCAAGACCAGGAACTTTCCTGAGAGAAACTGGAAAGGATGCAGTTGTATAGGGCCTGACACCAAAGAGAGAGAGGCTGCAGGCATAGGTCAAGCACAAAGAAAGCCAAGGCTGAGCAAGGAAAAGGTGCACCAATGCCTTACCTCTCTCCAGCTCTCAAGGGCTGCCCTCCTTCAGGCAGGTCATGCAGCTCTGTGCTGCTCTTCACCAGGTATCAATGGGCAAAACGCCACAACTTCTCCCAACCCAAATCACAGGTGAAAAAAGCAGGCACTGAGCTCCACTTCTGAGAACACAACTGATTTTTATCCTCCTCTGCCTCTCTTGTGGTGTCAGTCTCACAAATATTCCACACCTGAGCCTTGCAAAGCAGCAGATACCTGAGAAGGCACTGAGAGTCAGGCAACACCCAAAAAGGCATTTTCAGACAAATATAATGAGCAGTTACACAAACATTTCTCTATCTCACTTCTACTAAAAGCTCATTAAAACCCAGCTTCCTAATCACTTTAGTTTAAAATATAGAAAACCAGGAAGATGTGAAATCCCAATTTCTTTTTTTTTTTTCCTTTCTTAAATGTTTGCAGGGAGAATCAGTTCTAAACTGTGAGGTAAATACGAGCCAAGCCTTCTGACCCTGCTGACTACTGGTGCATGATGAACCATAAGAGATTGAGAGGGACAAAGCCCGAGTCCAGGAAACGTAGAAAATACCTAGAAAAGGAAAAATATTCAAAAAACGTAGCAATAAGTATTGCAAAGAAACTAGGGAGTCATATAATCTTCTGTCCAATTTCTCTACTTGTCAGTTATTACTTCTTTTTTTATTTTTTCCCCAGTGTAAGGTTGCAAAGGGGCACTGAGCAGCCATCTACTGGTATGCCCAAATTCCTTCAGTCCAGATTCAGCTGAAAATTGTGTGCAACACTGTAAGAAGCAATTATAAATACTTCAAAAACAAGTTTTGCCTGAGCAGTTTCGATTCAAAAAACACTGGGCTAAAAATAAACTTGATTTAAGTCGCGGAGCGTATCTTGATTATTCCAGGTATTGTTCTAACAAGTTTAAGAGCATGGTACCCAGGCCAAGAATCCAGGATGTGATTGATACTTGTGCTCTAGTAACCCATTTCCACCTGTTTCCTGTTCTGCCAGACATCAGCCAGCAGCTCCATGAGCCAGGCAATGAAGAGCAGCACTGTCCTGCAGGCTACAACCCACAGCACTGCCACAGGACAAGAGTCACTTACAGGGAAATAGGAATTCTGCTAGATTTTTGTACATTTAAAAGCATATCCAGGCTCCAACTGACTTCATACTGTGCCACAGCTTTAGTATCCTAGTGTGTGTGCAGAGGCTGTAATATCTGATGGCATAAATGAAGCCCTGAAATCCTTTCAGGAAAGCCAGAAATCAAACTTCTCCACATGTACAAGGAGAGGTAACTTACCAACTCAATTCACACAACACCATGAATGTTCTTGAGGGATTATGAGATGGGATGAGAATGGAAGCTAAAACATTATTGGTAGATAAAGGGGTCCAGGCTCTTGTGTACTGAAGATATAAAAATGAGTTTTAACTTCTTCAGAGCCTGATTTCTGATTGCTGTTAATAACTGTAGTTTCTAAAATAACTTATTTAGACAACTAATAGAGGAAAAAAAAGTGTGCATTTACACAGCCATAGGCTTTTGCTCCTCCTTTCATTCTGCCACCAGCCATCTTCTCACAGGCAGCTGTAAGACACCTGCACTGGCTGAACTGTTTTAATGACAGGACTGAACCATGAGTGTAACAAGCAAATGAACATCTAATCATACTTACATCTCAATTTTCATCAAGCAATCCTATCTCTGTAAGTAACTGCAATCATTCTCAGGCTCTTGGTATTAAAGTCTGATTGTGGGCTTTTTTTCTCATTAAAGGTTTTGTGGTCTCAGTTTGGAACAGGGAAGAATTTTTTGCTAACATAAGCTCTGTGCATCAAAAAGGAGTCTGTCTTTGCTTGAGATCCACCTGGCTCTGCCAATCCCACGCTTCCTCCTGGAAGTCTTCCTACATATTTATACACTGCAGTTCCTCCGTGCCCAGGGGATTAATCAATTCAGGCATCATTATCTAATTTTCACCTACCAACACAGTACCTGACAATAGAGAATCAATGTGAATTATGTACCCCATGTTTCTGTTACATCAAGAGCAAAGTTCACAGTCTCTATGGCCAGATCCAGCTCAGTATCTGAAAAACATGTATTTTTAAATAGAAAAAAATAGTTACACCAAACATCCTTGCGGTCTGTCCTGCATTAACTTACTACTAGAGGCTTTGCAAGAAATACACAATGATTAAAAAGATGTAAAACACACAACTTCATTGCACTTCAAGCTTGCAGGAGCTCAAAGTGAAACAGCCACAGAAGACAGCACAGATATAATTTAGTGTTAGTACTTCCTACTCCTCTCCTGGTTACCCAGCCTACAAGCAAGTTGCTACTTTGGGTTTGGATTTCATGCAAGGAAAAAGCTGTTCCACTGCTGCTGTGAGTTTCACCATACACTTGTAAAGCGGTTTTCTCCTGTATCCTTTCTCCAAAGGATAAAATCCTAGTGGGACTAAGTGAGCTGAGAGGAAGAGATGAAAATGGAAAGATACAGCCCACTGCAAGCATTCTCTTAACAACAACAACAAAAAAAGCTTATGTTACTTTCTTAACAAAAAACCCCACAGCTTTACCAGCTTTCTTCTCCCTACCTAAATACTGCTATTTTGTATCTAGTCACCATGTTTAGAAAGATTTAAGACATAATGACACAGAAGACCAAGACTACATCAGATTTCTTTTACTGCAACTTTTACATTACTGCAAGTGGTCCTTTAACTGCCTATGCAAAATTCCTCTGGAAACTTTTACTGCAATTCAGGGTTTTAGACTTCACATACATTTTTGCTTCAAAAACCTGAGATGGCTTTATTTGCCTGATATGCACAGCTCAGAACTGGAGTCTACTGGTCTGTGATGGGCACATTTTCAGGAAAGCAAACACAACCCACTCCAGAAGCACAGCCCAAATGTGTTCTTCAGAGATATTACAGGGAGATTGAAGTCAAACAGCAAGCTCCTCCAGCATGCTGCCTGCCAGACACATCCAGAGCACACCTGGAACAGTCCTTCAACAAGATCCTGTAAGGCACAAGGGGTGCCACCATCTTTCCAGTCTTTGAGTGGAAGTCCCCACTTACTCACACAGATCTTCACTCCCTGTCTACAACTAGTAGAAACAGCAGCCACTATCTGCACCTCATGTGCATCACTCATTTCTCCTTGTATATGGGCATTATCACCAGATTATTTTATTATTTATAAGGAAAACCTATAAATAACTTGCCAGCAGTTGTCCTCAGCTGGGGAATGGTTACTACCTGCCTATATCTGAAGCTGTACACCTGAAATAATTTTACATATTTCGCTGTTTTGCCCTTTCTGCTCAACTCCTGGAATTTCCATTCTTACTTACTCCTCAGTCAAAGAAGAGGTGGAGCTAATCACAGCAATTAAGACCTGAATAACCACATTAATTTTCTTCCATATGTGTAAATAAACACCCTGCCCATCCCACACTGCACACCAGAAAAATCACAAGGAGCTACTCAGATACTTGCACATCTGTATCTCACTTCAGCAACTTCTACTGATACAGCCACACATTTGATGCTCTCGAGCTGGTTCTATTTTAAACTTCAGCCTAGCTGCTAAAAGGATTTTTCAAGCTATTTCCAATGAAAGGAAGATGATGACCTACATTGGTGGAGATACCTCTCTCCCACAGGTGCAGCCTTCACTGCAAGGACCCCACTTTGGCCCAGTGAAATAGATTTAATTTGTGACCTTTAGATTTTTCATGCTACACTGCAAACCCTTCTGAACCCACTCCTCAGACATGTAGGTGAAAACATCTATTCGACATTTGAGAGAAAAGGCTAGAACTTTATAACCAAGAGTCAGTCAAGTAAAAAAAGGAGAGGGGAAAAAAAGCACATTTATTTTCTATGAACTGCCACAAAAGAAACATAGAAAAGATTTAATGTTTACCAGAACATTAAAGAAAATATATGTTCTAATGCTTCACAAACATGATGAATGAAGAATGATGAATTTTTTTTTGCATAAAATGACTTTATGAGCAAATTAGCTCCTAAGTGCATGCCTACATTTCTCTGCAACATCTATCATCTAGAAATGCTGACAAAATTATTAACTCAAGTTCTCATACTTCATGTAGATAAGGAATAATATTGATGAAATTTGAAGAATCCTGCCATATTTTCATCTTTACATACCACATTAAAAAATCATTTGAAAAACAGCAAGGTCCACTCAAAAAAATCTCAAACCTTGCAACAGGGCTTTGCATCTGCACCAGCATCTTGTTGGCTCAACAGATCCGTTTCTCCTCTTTCTCTCTACATAAGGAAATGAGTACAGGTGAACATCCAACCAACAGTGGGAAAGGAAAGGAAGAGTAGAAGCAAAAAGCTACAATGGTACCATTAAGGGTTTAAGCACCCTCATTTCTCAGGAGCCTTAAATTTAATGTCTCTACTCAGAATTATTGGTTTGTACAATGTTAGAGTGGCAAGAGCTGCTTCCAGAAAGGAGCCTTGCTGTATCAAGGGGAGCAGCACTGATGGTCAAGTATCACTTTGGATCTGAATGAGAAGCAGCTCAGAGAGAAATCCTGCTGCCAAGTTCAGCAGGAGAACTGCTACAGACTCACTCTTCAACCTGAAATTGAATTTTGCCTCTGACCTGTACGCTCAGCTCAGCAGTGCTCTATCAAAAAGCCTACAGACTGCCCATTAGATGTAATGCAATGTATTAGCATCCTGCAAATGTACAGCAATTTGGAAAATCAAAGCTACAGAAACCTAAAACAACATGAATGGCATAAAGACTGACTAGGTATTCATTAACAGGGTTTTTGTAGTGAATCCCTAAATAATAGCTGAAAGAAAATTGGTGGGGCAGAAAAACAAATGTGACAGAAATGGTTATGGTTAAGAGTCATCTTTAAAGCTGTGTCTACCAAAATTTTTAAACCGAATCCAGAACTGTTTGGAAACAGGAGAATAAAGGTGGCTCCTCAACTTTCTGGAGTAAGCATGACTCCTTATTTATGAGCTTACTGCTCAGCTATCTGGTTATTAAAGGACCATTTTATGATCTACACTCCCCCAGTTTTTGACCCTGTTGAACTTGACTTGCAGAATGCTAGTGTGCTGATATTCTCCTGGCTTAATCTTAGCACTGCACAAGATCTCTAGATTCCCAGCAGAGTTCTGTGAACATCTCACCACGGCCTTTTCAACTCTGACCTTCCTGATACTGCATCAAGGACACTTCCAAGGTGGGAAGAGGACACCCACTGATGCATGAACAGAATTACAAACTATCTAAAAAGTGCCTGTAACAACAAAAACAGAAAGCAAAAAGAATTCACAGTTCTTTTCCTGGAGCGGCACACTTTAATAAGAGGTCCTAGATCTGATGTAGGACTAGAGCCATCCCTGCCAGTAACTCATGTTTACTGAAAAATGATCCAGCTGTTCCTGAACTGCTGCATTAGTGGGGTGTTTCCCAAACCTGACCAGCTACCACCTACCTGCAAGGACACTACTGCAACTCCTCTGCCCTTCCCAGGGGGAGAAGGAAAAGGTGCCCAGTCTGCAGGGTGCTGTGGGCACAGCTATGCTGGCTTTCCTTGTTTGGGACTTTGGGGTTTTGTAAAGGTTGTTTGGTTGGTTTTGGCTTTTTTTAAGAACCACAAGTATTTTTAATCACGGGACTTTCAGCCCATGCAGCGTTTCATTTCCCTTTTTGTGCAGCAGTTAAAGCAGCATAGCAGGGAACTTCAGAACAGAAAGAGGCATCCATTGCTAAGACAGCTGAATGCTCTCCAGAATTAGATTCCTTTCCCATCATGAAATTAATGCTTACACTACATCTCCTCTGAAATTCCAGCTGGGTATGCACCTTCTGCACACCAAATCTGAAATGTCTCAAGGTATGTCAGAAAGAATAATGTCACTGAACAGGTGCTGATGCAATGGATACTCATTCCTTGAAATTAAAACAGAAATACGATCACCTCTCACAGGCTGCTGTAAAGATTTAAAAACAGAGAGAGAAAAAACTGTGTATCCTACATTTATACAAGCTTTGCAGGAAGTTCAGCAGGAAAATCCAATGAGAAGACTGTATGCTCACTGGTGCTAAGGAAGGAAAAAAGTGAAGCTTGTGTCTGAAGCAAGGGCAGAACTGGAATTTGGTCTGCTTTTCATTTTTCCCTTTTTTCCCCTGCATTTAATGCAATTTGGCAGCTTAGGATCACATAAATATATATTGACATTGTGTTTTGAACTCATAAACTCCACTACAAGAGTGATGTTGTATGTAAGGAGCATGTCCCATTTCCGTTATTTATTTCTATTCTCTTATTGTAAAATCTCAAAATGTGTACAAGCCAATCCATTCAGTGGTTTTTTCTCCTGTAAGGACCTTGCCATCTGCTTCCTTTCCCAGAGACAGGCCACCTGAGCATGTGCATCACATCCTACTACACTCACTATCAGCAGCTCTATGGGACATGCAGATTGGAAAATCCAGGATTAAGAGATCCTCTTCTTTCTGTTTATGATCTCTGAAGTGAAACAACATTGATGACTTGGTGTGATCATCACTGTTCTCAGGTTGGGGTATGCCAAGTAAAGTTTATCTGGAATTAAACAAACACTTCATTTCTGAAAAATCCTTACAAAATACCTGTACTCACCAGGCACACTTCTTCTGCAGTTGGTGTCAGAACTGGCATGCTATTCAGTCCCACGGAAAACAATGACTGCACCTGGAATGCTCCTCTAAGCCTAGTAAGCTTTTCCAACTTCTCTGCTCCTTTCCAAGTACTGCATGAACGTACAAGCAGGAAAAGACAAGTCTGCTGGCTGAGGAAAGGCGCAAGATGAGCAGCTGCCATGGAGAATTCAACATGTCCAAGTATTTGATTTGCAAACCTGTTCTTCAGCTTTTGGTATTTGTTTGTCTAGAACTAACATATGCCCTCCACAAAAAGAGATGATTATTAAAATCCAGTGGGATTTTATCATGGGATCAACTACAACTGTCCCTTGGTATAAAAGCCATTCTCTCTCAATTAGTGCCTTCTAAGTATTATCATGTTTAATATGTAAATGATTCAAACTCATGATATGCCAGTTTTGTTATTTCCAAGGCAAAATTTTATTATCTTCCAGAGATCTACTTGGACACATTTCTTAACAGCATTCTTAAGCTTTGAAGAAGTGTGCTGCAAATTCTTTGCTTTTCCACGGTTGGGGAAAGAAATCCAACCCATACCTGAATTTAATTAGAGAGGAAAAATTTAAATGTTCAAAATGTTTTATGCTTCCAGCTCCCCAAAAAGAGCATCCACCTTTCTTCTGAAGTGCAAGTCACCTTTATTTTCAAATTAATTTCAAGAACCTACGCCACGCCTCTCTTGAACATGGACAAATTTAACCTCAACCTTTTACCTTCCACAACTCGAAATCTCTCCATGGTAATGGCAGATTTTGAAAGCTATTCCAGCGGCTCAGGTCTGTGGAGCTCATATCCTCCCTCCTCCCATCCCACACCAACCCTTTGACCTTACTGAAGGAAATGAGAAAGAAAGTTGTCTTACCGATAACTCCAAGGTTATTGTCCCCTGCGAACCCCACCTAGCAAGTCGACATCATGACATGTCAGGTCAGCCTCAACCACGCTTCCCTGATAGTCAGGTAAAAGGAAGGAGTTAAAATACAAAATTGGCACTTGCAGATTTCTGGACATCAGAAAATATATTCTGAACTGTCTTTCAGAGCTTCTGGTAACCTCCAAGTTGTTAAAACATTTCTTCAGAGGGATTCTCCTGTTCTAAAATTTCAGAAGTTCCTGATCGATAACCAAGTATTGCAGATCCACCTTGACTATTTTATTTGAATGAGACCAAAAGCTTATGGTTTCCCTTTAGGACAAGCAGGGTTTTTTTCTCCCTACTCTACACATTTTATCAACTAATACATGCTCAACAAAACTGCTCTGGGTTTCAAAGGACAATTTAAGCCAATAGACTACAACAGCTTCATTCAAATTCTAAGTTAACAGAAGCTCTAACTTCTTTTTCTTGTTGCTTTAGAAAAAACAGGAACACAACGTGGTACACTCTTTCTATAAGGCTCTGAGCTGCTCATGGACTTCACATGAATGACAGAATTCCACTGACAGCCTCCACCATACAAGCAATCCTTAATCACACACTTATTACACCTCAAGTCATGCATGATCAAAGATTGCTGCTGACAGATTTCTAGGATAGGTCCTTGCTGTTCTATGGATGGGCCACCAGCAATTTTTGGATAACAATTAAGTCTTGCTGAAAATACATTCGTTCAGTAGGGTCTATAGATCTTGGGACCAAATATTTTTGTGAGGTTTAAGACTTTTTGCTCAGCACTTCACACTTATTTTTCTCCTAGCCTTATAATAAGAGTGCCCTCTGTATTTTTTTTCTGTGTAGTTCAAGTTACAGAAATGGGCTTAATGTCCAAATGTAGAAGGGACAAAAAGTGGTCAGGTTTTCATACAGAGTCACCAAAATCATGCGGTGATCTTTTACTTCGAGTTTATTTTGGAAAGGTTTAAGCAATGCAATTGTCATTCTTTAATAATCAGACTACAGAAGCTGAGACTTAAAAATAAACGACTGCTAGAAAAAACTAAACCTTTAACACTTTGAAAAAATGCAAACTATGTTGAATAAAATAGTAAAATTATAACTTGAGTTTAGCAAACTGAGTCGTTAATAAAGTGAAATTAAGTATATAATAACACAGTAGCTGTAGAAGTATTTTGCTCAAGTTTTGGAACTGCTAGGAATCTGGTAACTTGCTTCTTAAGTCAAACACCTTATCAATAACAGACATTCAAGCAACTGCTATAAATGAGTGATCAAATGATTATTAAAACTCCATTTCATGGCTCCTCCTCCAATGCCAGCAGGACACTCATAAGAGCTGAATATTGGTGTGCAAGTTGAAATCCATTTCCAACATATTACGGAGGATCTTTGCTAAGTTATACTGAAGAAACAATCAGAAGAAATGCACGAGAGTAAATTTAAATTTATTTTTTAACTAGATGTCAAAATTGTGCTGAGAAATTCTTCCCTTGAGTCAGACATGATAGTTTTCCACTGTACTACATTATCTTTGCTTGATAATTTATTTCCATCATTTCATTAAGTTCTTCAAGTTCAGCACACACCACTATTCAAGTAAGCTGTAGCACACCTTAGCTAAGGATTGAATTAAAATACTGCTGCAAATTTAAAAGGTGAATTTGAGTAGCCATAAACCATATAAATCAAAGAACTTGGTATATCTTGTAATTATAAACTTCTACAGAGTTTAACTGTTATGATTTTCAATTATAAAAATGTATAGCTCATTCCTGATATTTAATAAAATTAGTGGTATAAATGGTGATTTGGGCAGAAGTAAATACAAGATGTAGCCTTACAGTTCTTGAGGAAGACAATTTTAACATTTTTGTTTCTGAGCTGTTTTGGAACCACTATAACTGAGGTGTTTCCTCCCCACTCCCCCCACAGCATTCACTAGCACCTCTCCTAAGCTACCATGTGAAATATGGGAACACTACCTTCTTCCAAGATGGAGAGGACTTGAAACACGATTCCAATTAAGCTCCTTGTACTAGACCTCTTTTACAATGAATACTGAAAAGCCAATACTTATTGGGACTACAGGGTTCTGCTCAGCACTACAAGAACTACCAGAAAGTCATATAGATAGGGCAGATAAACTTTGTGTTAAAACAGAATTAAAAACCACATCCTTATCACAAGGCAAAGCCTGAAATATATTCCCAGGCAATGGCCCTCTGAGTTAACTGCTCAGGTAAGAAACAGCAAGGACATGATTTGGCCCCATTTATTTTATGAAGTGGGGAAGAAAAAAAAACCCAAACCCCAAAAGACTAGATATTGATTTTTTTAAAAGCCCTTTTAAGCTACTTATGACCAATTCTATTAATTGGAAGAGCCTGACTTAGGCAAACCCATTTCTGAGAAGCAGACAGACATCTTCGATTCAGGTCACAACTGAAACCCTGCAATCCCATTCCAGATCCATAGCAGTGTAGGGAAGCTCATCTTACTGGTTATATTCTGACATAACACACTTGAGACACCAGACAGGAATAGAAGACAAAGGGAGGAGTATGACCACTGAAGTTTAACTTCCTCAATAGTCTGTGTTTGGAATGCTGTAAATCAAGTATGAGCAATGTACTGGATTTGGATATTTAGAGGTCCGGCAATAGTTTTCTTTAGAGAAAGTATAAATCCGTTTGTTTCTCTCTTTTCTTGAGAAGCAAATGTTCTTCATTGGGGTACAGAATGGCTTAGATGCAACACAAGAGTAATGTCATGATTTGCCAGTTAAAATTGACATCTGGGAATGTCCAAGACAAGGGTCAAAGCAACACATAATATAATGTAACTAGCAATGCCCTCAAAAGATAAAAGTCTTAAAACTTTTTAACAGCCTTTATTATAAGGCAGGAGAATTCTAAGGCAAATTGTTCATCATGGCAGAACATCAAATTAAAATGTCAAGATAGAAATAAGCAGAATCTGGAGAGTATGTTTGTGTTATCCGTAGCAAGAATTTAGTGTGCCATAGCACCCAAGTTGTAATTCTCATTCCTAGTCAAATATCATTTTAGATTAGATTAAGATGCTTGAGATCAAAATAATTTCCCTGTGTGTTTACAAGCTCAATTATACAATAAGGCTGGATCCTACCAGAACAGCCTCCACAGGGACTCCATAGGACATCATCAAAGGAACAAAATTAACACCACTGTAGGATCTGCTTCCTTCTCCACATTAGAAGACTAGATTTAAATTTGATCTCTGTGAATACTTGGATACAATTCAACACTTTTAAATAGGAAAAAAAAAAAGGTTCAAAATTAGATGCCGATAAATTATTGAATAGCGATTAAACAGTGAGTGCCTTTTGGGCTGTCTGAAATTTCTCCTAGTTTTCAGTCTGATGTCCACAGTGCTACATGTTGGAAAGCACAGGAAATTTTGCATGAATTTGATCACTCACATAGGCAGTTATACTTTGAAAACAGTATTTTTCACAAGAATTACCAATGAAATAATGTTTTAGGACACAATTGAATTTGAAATAGGTAATGTTTTGAATAGATTTTTGAGTTTTATTGAAATCTTACATGAACAAGAAATTGGAAATACAATCACATCAAGGAACAAATTGCCACGGCTTTGACGTTTTAAGCCAAACAAATTTTGTAGGGCAGATTTTCAAAAAGGTGTGAAGTTATAACAATTTAAAAACACAGTTATCCTACTTCTAGGAATGCAAAACATACAATCATGTTATTTTCAATACAAGAAAACTTAATTTGTTGTAATTTCTTAAAACTACTAAGACAAAGCACTAGCTTTTACTTTTATGTACAGCATACTCCTATGTAGTCTATCCCAAATCCAAAAAAAAAAGAAAAAA
>VWZU01005098.1:221721-241094 GCA_013397095.1 Sterrhoptilus dennistouni | reverse complement strand
CCCCCCCCTGGCTCCTCTCGGCGGTCCCATGGGTGCCCCCCTCTGTGAGTAGCCAGCTCTACCTCTTGGTGGTGGTGCTCCCCGCCCCCTAGGTGGTGGAGGGGCACCTCTCCCACCCCTTCCTCCTCCTCCTCTTCCTCTTATAGCATAGCCATCATCATAGCCGTAATAGGGATCTTCGTAGCCACCACGGTAGTCATGATAGTCATAGCCATAGTAATCATCGTAATAATCTTCATAGCCATAGTAATCTGGGGGATAGCCATATCCACCTCTTCCTCCACGGCCTCGGCCTCTCATAGGAGGTGGCATGCGAGGTGGAGGGTAGTAATAATAGTCTTCATACCTAGTAAGGGAAAAGAGACACAGAATTATCCATCTCCAAAAGCAAGCCAGAATGTAGTGTGCTGTCGCCCTGATTTTTCAGCCTTCTGATAGCTTACATTTCTGTACTGGAGTTTCTCACGCATTGTAAGATAAACAAAGAGTGATGTTTTGTAAATATGCATTCCTTTCCAGGGGGAAGGACAAACTGATGGACTTCTGGCTTGACCAGTGGGGTCTGAGAGGTGTCAACCTCGTCTCCCAATCACTGGTCCAAACCCTATTTAAACCCTAAACCCAAAAATAAACTTCTTTCTTTCTCATTTTACAATCTGACGGGTGTGGTGCTTTCATGTCCTCTGGTGACAGTGTACATTTGCTCTTATTTGATGTTGTTTTACACCACAACGACATAGACTCCAAGATTCAGAAGGCTGAAAATTACTCTTATTTTTGGGATGTGTCTCCCTTTTATACTATTTTACACAGACCAATTTGATTGGTGAAACAAATGCAAACCTCTTCAATCACATTGGTCAGAGCAGAGGGACAGCAAGGAGAAGTCCCTCCTGGGAAAAGGAATGAATAACAAAGGTACAGTTACAAAAAACATTTCTCCTGTTTACAGGAAATTCCCTGGGAAAAGAATTTCAGAAAACAAAAACACCTCAGGCATGGAACCAGGGCTACACTTATTGATTAACAATAAGCAACATGGAGAAAAGTTAAGCCAAGTCATTCAAGTTCTTCTAACCCAGCCCCTGTGTGACAGCAGCATTACCACGGTGCGAGGGTGACACTCACGCAGTGCTCCGGGAGGCCTGTCTGGCAGCCTGACGTTCTTTCCTTTTCTTATCCGGTGGCTTTGCTAATACTATTTCAATTTCTTCCCCTTCTATCTCTTTCCCATTCATTTCATTCATAGCCTGTACAAAAATTAAAAGAAAAATAACTAAAAATTTTTTTTTCCGTTCAAAAGGGGAACTAAAACTTACTGCAAGAAACCAGACAGTTTGGGCTGCTCCAGGCTGAGCTGTGCCATGTACTTCGCTTTTGTGCTACATAAACAGAATGTTACACATCACTTCTCAAAGTCCCACTTTATTCACCAGTTACAGGGAAGCAGTATTTTTTTTTTAAAATATGCTCTTTATATCATAAGATAAAAAAAGAGGATTGAAACATATTAAGAATTATTTTTATAAAGTCAGACATAACACCATCAGTTTTTATGTTCCTGTATCTCCTAGGAGCCTTTCAGAAATACTCAAGTTCTCACTACTCACACTGACATAAACACTTACTGCACTTACAAGCCTGGTAGAACATGTGCATACCAAGAGAAAAAACTGAAACTTTTGGGATTCCCAGGCAGCTGAATGTGAGAAAAGTGACTGACAAAATCAAGTAGCTCTGAGGACACATACTTGAGGAGAAAAAACCAAAAAAAATTACTGAAACTTGGTGATCTCATGAAGCCAGCCCTGAATCCTCCAGAAAATTAATGTGCAATTTTTTACTATCAAATGCACCCATAAAGAGAACTTAATACACAAAGTATAATTAGGACTAGACCCCCCAGTTCCTCACCAGGAGTTATCTGCTTTGCATTTAACTTTTTTGGGTATTAATATTTGCATTAATGAAGACTTTATGTGTCTGTACAGCTACAAGCCTCGAAAACAATTTATTTCCAAGAAGGTGTGAAAAATCAGTAGACACTGAGAATCAATGAGCCAGTTCTATGTATTTCCATACACATAAATACCATAACAATCTTATTGAAAGCCAAAACATGCCCATATACAAAAACATCTCACAAAGTTCATAAGCCAATTTAGTGGCCATGAAGCAGTTCACATGGGCCAGATGTGGCAGTTTCCAGCTTGAGATGAGGATTAGTGATGCATTTGATCTGTCTTTTTCTCAAAAGTGCATTTAGCAGGTAATTGTACTGGGAAGGGCTGGAGAGTGTTTACAGACATACTACAGAAATCCACACCCAGAGGTGTTGCTGACTTATCCCTTGTTCCAACAATTTCCTGTCCTCCCTTGGACATGGTCTGAACCTACCCAAACCAACCTCAACCTCATTAAATATAGTGATATTCATCCTAAAGCCACACTCAAAGAGTATCCTGAAACCTAATCTTGTGTGTAGTAAAAACCTAAGCAGTTAAATGGCTATAAAATCATTAATAAGAAAATAGAGGACAGAGCCTTTGAACTTTCCATGTAGCCACATACAATACACCTGCTTCAGGACTCCCAAATGTAAAATACACCTCCTACTCTCCTTCTTCCCCCCATGAACCATGGATTTAACAGATGGAGTAATTTCTACAGAAGTCAATACACTGAAGCACAGACAGCAGATATTAATGACCTTCTCAATAGTTCATGGACACACAGGAAGAGAACTGTGAAGCTTACAATAATGATCTTCAATATTTAACCAGTCATTGAGAAGAAACCTCGGGTGAACACAGTTAAAACAGGTAATGCTTAAAGAGCTGCCAACACCATTTTCTCCTCCTTCACAAAGGATTTTTTAATTACCTCCCACTTTCTATTTGATACTTTTGTCACTCCAAAACTACACACAGCCCTTAAATATGGGTCTTTGAGAGACAACTGATACCTTCTGCCAGTGTTTCCTCAGAAAAATTGTCTAGGTTGATCTTTTTTTTATTCCTCTTCTCTAGACTCTCCTGCATTGCTCTACCACTCTTTTCCAGTCTACTTGTTAACTTGCTACAGTTTTGCTCTTTCAAGTTTCACATCCTCCTAGCTACTGAAATCACAGGAACAAAATTATTAGCATTAAAATTCTCACAATGGGAACCTTATTAAATGGGCTCTATGATTTGTGGTATTGAGGTATTTACTCTAAAGAAATTTCCTAAAACCACTCACACAAAATAAAGTACTCTCACCAACTTGGCTAGGAAAGAATAATCAACCTACCTTCACTGCTGCACCTCTGTCCTCAAAATGAACAAATGCATAATCCTTCAACTTCTTTACTCTTTCCAGCTTTCCAAATTCAGAAAAGGATTTCTCAAGAATTTCTTCTGTCACAGTAGTGGCCAAGTTTCTTACAAATAAAACTTTTACCTGGTGAAAAAATGAGAACAAAGCTGTAATCTTTAAAAGTCAAACCTCAAAAGAAACTACCAACTAGGAAGATATTATTCCCTTCTTCGTTGCATTAAGAAATTTGGGTAACTTTACTAATTCTGTAACTGTTTAAAAAAAAAAAAAAAGAGGAGTGCCTTGTAGTTACCTTCATGAAGTTTCTACAACTTCTCTCCTTCCACAGTTCCCTTCCATAACCAGAAGAATATCCAACTTTGATTTTCTGCTTCTGGGATGCTACAAATCCCAGCAAAATTGTAGTAACAGACCTCAAGGACAGTGAAGAGTTACCCAAAAACACTGGGATAAAGTGCATCATTCACTGAACTTCACTTTCATCTCACTCTGGAAAACAGTCTTATACAATACCTACCTGGCATTGATTACAGCTAAAGCAGAAAATGACACATCAATCCAGCAGGATAACCCTGCACAGGACTACTTCAGATGTTCACAACAGTTAGTAATAACACATTTCCAACATCTTTGAATGGCAACTCATCTACAGTGCTCAGACCACACTTTTTCCTTACTGTGAAAATGCTTCTAATTGCTTTTTGTGTCTCAAAACTAGCCTTGCTCAGCTGAACACACATCTTTGTCACTATGGCATAGAGAAATTCCTCCTAAAGCACAAGAGCATCTAGTGAAGCCTTTACTGACCTTTGCCATGACTTCTGGATCAGGTTCCTCTACTGGATCAGCCCATTCCACTGTAACAACATTTCCCCAGACTTTTACTTTCCCGCTCATCAGGCGTCGGCGAGCTTGTGCTGCTGACTTGTGATCCTCATATTCCAAGAAGCAGAAGCCTCGATTCTTCTTTTTATCATCAGGTTGATGATACAAAATTACATCCACCAAACCCTCTGAAAAACAGATCTTTAGTATTGAGCTTCAAATGGAATGAAAAAAGTCTAGAGTCTACACTAAAATGCCTTGTGTTTTGTAGTGA
Organism: Sterrhoptilus dennistouni; assembly: GCA_013397095.1. NCBI lineage: Eukaryota > Metazoa > Chordata > Aves > Passeriformes > Zosteropidae > Sterrhoptilus > Sterrhoptilus dennistouni. The sequence continues at coordinate 236,677 of VWZU01005098.1, read as the reverse complement.
ATTTGAATTTTACACCTGAAAGGGAGTGGGAGCACAAGAAAAGTGAAACAAATAGCAGATATCCATCCAATTTACCCAGAAACACATCACCTAGCAAGTGAAATTCTACAGAACAAACTTACCTCACAATTAAACTCTGTGAGTTGATGTTTTGCAGAGCCTAAGTTTTCTATACTTTTTAAATCATTTTTACATCTTTGAAAGGCAGCCAGCACTAACACATAACCTCTCCCCTGCCTCCTGCAGGCAGGAACCTAAAAGGAACATGTTCCACATCTCTCCAAAAAGAGAGAACTAAATGAATATTCACCTTCTGTTTTCACCACTTCCCTGAAGTACTTATAAATAGCAATCCTAAAAAAGAAGCAGGAGGTTAAAGCTTTCCTACAGGAACAAGAGCAAGTGACTCAATCTCTTATCTAAGGCAGAAGCACCCTTTCAGTGATGAGCTGACTTCTCTTCTTCCTACTTGCTGCCCATACTGGAGAATGCTGAAAAACTGGGACAAAAATTAGTCTGTTATTAACTATTTCTCTAATAATATTCCGTCTAAACCGATTCAGTATTCCCTCTTCCCCTTCACTGCTCAGGAATACATTTACTTCGGGCTCTCCAAAAACTCCATGTTGACAGCAGAACCTCCTGTAGATCCAGCAAGAAACACAGAGCCTTCAACAGAAAGCTAAAACAGGTAACAGAACTGGGACCTTCATTTTTTGTGAGTTCATTTGAGCTGTTTCCATCTCTAATTGTAAAGTTACATCATCATTCATTTAACAATCACTAAAACAAAACACTAGTTCCTTTACACTCTACCTTAAAATACAATACATACATAAAATTTCTAACAAAATCAAACTTGGAATCAAACTTGAAAATAGTTTAAATAATACATAAACACATTTGTCAACCAACTAGACCTACAAAACAGAGACTAAATGGTATTGTGGGACTCATTAAGTCTTACCTGTGACTTTACCAAACTCTTCCAATATGTTTTCCTTAGTTTTGTTCTTTGGAATTGACCCAACAAATAACCTGTTATTTGCCACGGAGATGCATACTCCAAGGTGCTTTCCAGGACGGATTTCATAGTTGTCACACTGAAAAAACAAAGTCACTGATTTGCTTTATCAATATAATACAATACTATACATAAAAATATCATACAATCAGGTATTTTCGTCATCATCTACTACTTTTATACATAGTATATAGAATTAGCATTGCAAGAGAATTCCTAGAACAGCTGTTTTTGTGTCAGCATTCACTTGGAAGTACAATGCCAAGCTTAGGATTTCCACAAACTTCAGAAGTCCTGTTAAATGGAAAGCTACAAAAAACAAAACAAAACAAAAAAAGCAGTAACAGGAACAGCATGAGACATACACAAATTGCATGGCATAAATTTCTTCACCTACTGTTTAGCTCAGACTTGAAAGATCTTTCTAGCAACTGGTTACTGCTTCCTCTGCTGTCAGTCAACTGCTGCTGCTATTATCAGTAAGCAAATACATGGCATTAAAGATACTGGGAGCTCTTCCTCTTTCCTTGGATAGCTTTGAGCACTGAAGGATTGCCAAGACAATCAACAGTCTAAATCAGTCTGTGACCTGCCTTCTGCCCCACCCCCAACAGCAGGAATTTTTTTGACTTTGTACATGATAGGATTAAAAAACTTTACTGTCAAAATCTAAACTTCCATTAAAAAAAAAAAATCTTAGGAGATACACCCCAGTCTGCCTAATTCTGTTTCTTCCTCCCACGCAGAGGCAAGGCCCCAGTCAGAGTGTGTCTCTCTTTGACCTCCTATTGCTCCTTTCCCAAATTGTCTAGGTGCATGCATGGCAGCTTCCAGGCAGTGAGCAGACTGAAAGAACAAAGGCCACTGGAAACAGCCAAAGGAACTAACTCAGAGACCTCCTCCATGGCAGCAGCAGCTAAACAAGGCACTTCCAAGTAGCTCTTCACAGTAAAAAAGGTGATGAAACTTAAAACACACTGAAGCTTAAAAAAATGTGTTTTCTAGCTGGAATCAAGTAGGCTCCTAACAAGCACCCAAGTACTCTGATCAGCCACAGTAAGGCACAGCAGATAATAGTCTTTTTAGTATCTGTACTTACTAATGAAATCAGGAGGCAATTTTTAAGAAAATAAAATTTTGAGTCTGTCAATGGATGCCTTACAGACTTCATTATTTAAGAAATTACCAACATGTCTGCCATTTACTTTGTATTGAGCTGTCTGGAAGTAAGTTAACTCACCAGTTTGACTGCTTCTTGTGCTGCATCTTTACTACAAAAGGTAATGAAAGCGTAACCTCTGTTCTGACCAGAAAGAGGATCCATCATGAGACGCAGATCCCAAATTGGACCAGCCTTCTCAAAGAGTGGTACCAACTCATCTTCATAAAGGTCTCGGGGAATTTTACCAACAAAAACCTAAAAAGGAAGAGGACACTTGAAACAAAGCTTTTTCAGAAATACAAACGTCTTTTTAACACTTGGAAATTCCTGGGAAAGGAAGAACAATGCAGATGAACCAGCAGAGCAGAAACATTGCAGTCACCAGGGCAGCCTTTACAGCAGCTGATGTAATTGTATGTCCCAAGTGTTCTAATCCTCCTGCCATCTGTACAAGGTTTTACACACAGAAAACCTGAGTTTGTTATTTATATTGAAGAGGCTGTGAATTTTCCCTGCTGAAGAGATAAATGGTTCTTACCTGGTTTTAATTTTGGCAGTTAAAAACTAAGACCTTACAAACTATCTAGTTGGGTATCATATGTTAAAGCAGGCCAAGCACTTCCTTGCTCTTGCAGTATTTTCAAATCCCTCTGTAAATTAATCTTCCTTGGAAAGCTACAGAGATGGAAAAATAATTTAATAATAATAATTTCCATTTAATTGCTTGATGCATGGTTTCCACTTCTAATATATACTGTAGTATTGTTTCTCATCTGCATTTGTTTCAGCTTCTTTGAAACTCTTCCAACTATCTTGTAACTTTAAAAAGAACAGCAGATCTAACACAGGGGAAGAAAAGGCAGAGTAACAAAAGACAGTAGAAATTTTAAGCAGAACAAAGGAGCAGTGCACAAGCTCCTCAGGATAAGCAGTTATCAATGTGTGCAAATGCAAAGGACAAAGTGAGTGTAATGAGAGAAGGAAACACCCAAATAACTGCTTTTATTCTTGTCAATATACACCCCAAATACCAAGCAGCAACATGATGTGACCTCACTATAAGCACAATGCCTTACAGTGGAGCTGCAAGTCCTTCAGTAAAAGGAATACTCAACATTATATTACAAATCCTATTGCCATTATTTTCTTCTTTAAAACCTTCTGCACAGCTGTAATTTTGTCTTTATTACAGAATCACATTCCAAAAAAGTCCAAGTGCTCTTAAAGCTCACTCACTTTAAAAAAAATACACGGGACTGCTTCACCCACCTAATCCTTTCAGCCAAGTGTTCATTGTGCCAGTCTGTCAGTGTTCAACATGCTGACCACCCAAACAGTTTATTAATACTTCAGCTTTATTGCATAATGTAACTTTAGCTCTCAAGATGTTCACCTACATCTTGAGAGCTAAAGCTACAGTTAACATGCAATGAATTCCACTTTATGTTTTAAAGATTAGTTGATGTACAGATATTTACAGTAGAAAGACCTGATGCATCTTAGAGGGAAGGAAGTCTACCTAGTACACATCCAAAGGAATGCTTCCTAAATTTTTTTTTATCCCTAACACTGGAAAAGGAGCATATACACTATTGTATAACCAGAAGTGTCAGAAATAAATGAGAAGTGGTTCTCAAAAGCTTGAGAAAAAAAAAAAGGAAACAAAAAAACCACAAAAACCAAAACCCCACCTACCTCATTGTGGCAGAAAATGCCCACAATGATCACACCATTTATGTGCAAACATGCTCTGCCTACCACCAGATCTTAGGATCCTGTTTAAATTGATCGGAGCTCAACAGCAGGAGCTGAAGTCTACATTTCACTGAACATACATCAGTTTCAGCAACATGTTCAGTATCTCAGGCTGTCAAACCAAACAGCATGTCTAAGTCAGTAATCAGCCTTTAAACCCCACAACATGCCAGCAATACATTCATTTGGTAAAGGTATCATTTCTAGAACTAGCTGGCTGGGGTTTGCTATAGATTTTAATGCTGATTCAAGGCAGAAATATTTCTGTTAAGGGAGTTTCCACAAATTACTTGTTCTAGCTTCAGGAAACTTAAAAATATAAAATTACGTTCTTCACAGAATGAAAGTGCAGCTAAATTTGTGGCTTTGCTGTGAGCTCCTAAAGAGCCAAACCCCCAGTGGGCAATATACTTAAGGGCAGTAATCAAGGACTTTCAGTATGAGAATAGTTCACTGTAGGAAGGGACCTACAATGATCAGCCAGTCCAATGGCCTGTCCACTTCAGGGCTGACCAAAAGATAAATCATGTTATTAAAGGCACTGTCCAAACGCTCCTAAACCCTGACAAACCTGGGGCACCCACCAGCTCTCTAGGATGTTCAATGTCTGACCACCCTCTCAGTAAAGAGATGCTTCTTTATGTCAGTGAGACATGGTGCAATTAAATAACACTCTATACATCACATAATTATCCTGGCAACATCACTAAGTTGGTAAACAACCTCTAAGTCACCTTTCTAAATGCAAAAATAAAAAAAAATAATAATAACAAAAAAATCCCCAAAACCAACAAAAAACCAAAACCAAAAGCCTGAAGCTACATGGCCTCTTTTCAGTGTAGTAGTTGTGTTAGTTTCTTTATCAGTCCACGCAACCATCAAGGATTTTTTCATATAGATTGAAACAAAAGCAAATAAACAAATCCTTAATCATTACTAATTTCAGCTATCTTCAAAACTTTTATGGGAGTACCTTCATACAACACCCAAGTCTTTTTCATTTACATGAAACCAAGCTAGTGTTGCTTAAATTCAATTTCTTGTAAACAGCCTCAAATATCTGGAAGTGACATGTTTACCTACTCATGCACCCACAGTCACTTTTCAACGATGGACTATAAACTTTAGGGTGAAACATGAAGTCTGATGATTTAATTTTAAGAAATTTTGCCTAGCCTTTCTTAGTATATTCCACCTCTTTTTTCTCCACTTTAACCTATCCTCCTGTCTTTTGCCTTATACTGAGGAGTAAGAAAGACTGATTAAGACACAGAGAAGAATATTTTCCTCTACAAGACCTTAAACTTTTACCATAGTTTATTTTCAAGTATTTCCTATTTATGAATTTGCATAAGTACACATAGCAATGATCAGATTAGTCTGTATGTACCAACCTCTGTCCCAATGCCAGGCTGAACACCAGAATATACAGTATCTGGAGGAGGACCCCCATATTTCCTCTGTCCTGTGGTTACATCCAAAGTGTAACCAGTCCGCTCTAGCAAGGCCTGGGAAAAAAAAAAAAAAAAGGTCAGACTAATTACAGGAGAGAGGGCAGTAGGTTAAAATATACAGAACAAAAAAAAACCATTTCAAGATAAGCAATTCTTTATCTGCTCTTTGCCACACTTGATAAGGTATATATGAAGAGATAGAACCTACAAAACCCTGTTGTTTAGTGGGTTTAAAAAGCTATCATAAACAGCAACATTTGTTTTATATTACAAGGTTGCTGGGAAGAACTTGTTTGTCTTCTCCCTTACTTTCCATTTTATGTGTAGCACCCCAAGAAGTGCAGAACACCAGACAACAAGGCAGTTCTTCAACAGATATCAATGTTTTTACAGAGCTTAAATTTGGGCAACTGTGTGATCAGAAAGAGCTGCACTTCCAACAACCCCTCTCTTAAGAACCTCTATTATGCATTCACTTCTTCAAAGCAAAGCATGAATATACTTATCCAGATGATATTGATGCTTTTTAAGTTCAAATTCAGGCTGTGTACAAATAATATATCAGCTAGTACAGAATAAATAGTAACTCTAAGTGTTACCTTAATCTTTGCTTCATCTGGTCCCTTCGTTGATTCCTGTACTTTGCTGCCTTGTTTCTCTCTTTGCCTGTAGGTCTTCATAACTCCACATAAAAATGCACTTTTGTTCTGTAGATACAATTTACAAAATAATTCAATTGTGTGTATGACAAGCCCTGGGAATCCACTGAATCTTACACTCCATACCATGAAGTCACTACTTCAAGTCAATGCAATAAATCAAATGTCAAAAGAACCCTTCAGGAAAATAAAACAATCAATTGAACAAACTTGTCAGATGGAAAAAGCCATCAGATTCCAAACAGCGTTTTAACCTATTTTCTTAATTGTACACATACTTTTATTATCTGGGAACTTTTGTGCTCAAATACCTACACATTTAAGGCAGTTATTAACAAACTTGTTATTTGGGGTTGAAATATAATACAACAACATCAGTGAATAAGTTACAAGTCTCCTGCCAGTAGTGCCAGAACACTATTTATACTTGTGCTCACACTCCTGGGGCTCTCACCTTACCTGTACATGCGACAGGTCACTTTCTTTAAATTGCTGTAATACAGAGAGGGCTCCTTCTTCATTAAATTCCCTAAGAGCATCAATTGCTCTTTCATCAAGATCGACATAAGCTACCAACCCTAAAAGTTAAAGATAAAGAAGTTACAGATTTCCATTGAATTCCATACAAACTAAGAACTATGCAGTTTGCTTTTAAAGCAAAAAAAAAAAGTTACATTTCATAGCAACAGAATTAGACATTTAATTATATATTCCTACACAAGTATATGAAAGAATATGAGTACAATGAAAAAGTTAAATTAAAATGTATATACCTAAACACTAACTGACATGCAAGATTATATCCCATGTGTAACAGTTTTCTAGCATTCAGGAATGCAATCTGATGCATAAAAGCAGTATTACACACCAGGGTCTGAAACAATGAACTCTGGCTCACTTTTAATAATTTGAATTTTGTTTGTTTTTCCCTCATTTTAACTTCCACACTTCCTTCTCTTGAGTTGAGCTGTTCTAGAGTAAACTGACAGGTGAACATTACAAGTATCCTATCGTATGGGAAAAAGGAGCTGCCCAACTGATGATCAAATACCTAGGAAGCTGTACCCCACAAAATATTAGGAAGCAAAAATTATTTGTTCGCTCTTTCCTCCAGCTTCAAAAAAGCAGGAGTCAGTGGACTTTGTGTGTATCTTAAACAGTGTTTGGGGTTTTTTTACACTCATTTTGTTGCTCTATGCAGTTTTAAGAGCTAAAATTCAAAAAGGTATTGTTTTGAGCCCTGCTATGTACCCAAAAAAGCTAATGTTAATTTTACAGGTACAGACTCCCCCAAGAAACACTGGACCAGTTCTGAAGCATTTTCTTTTCAAGGATCTTTACAAGGTTTTGGGTTGTTTTTTTTTTTTCCTTTTGTAGTGGACTTCCATCAGTTGTGGAGTCAGACATATAGACTGAGATTTACACTTTTAAAATCATACATCCAAATTTAGGACAAATACCAAAAACTCCACACACTTAGCAACAGCTTGATCTCCAAAACACACAGATTATTTCACTGCTACTTGATTTGGAAAATGCACAGTAGTGCCAAGCCCAAGGACTACATTTCAGAAGTGATCCTGCATATTGGAAGGCACCTGTATCTTTTTTAGAAGATTTCAGCAGATAAAAAAAAAAATCACTAAATTCAACTCCAAATTTGGCTCAAGTGTCAAAAGTAGCTTGCTTCACTAACAAACCCCTCCACAATGCAAACATCTTCAGTGGCATTAATGAAGTGTAAATAAATGTTTTCAGGTTACTCATGCAGTGGAATTATACTTGGTAATCAGGCTCTGGGCTGAAAAGCTTTTAAAACTCCTGAAGAACTCCTCACAACACAACCTAACTGCAACACATGTTAGAACCCCACGAGTTCCTCTGCTCAGTTATTTATTTACACCTTCTCTCAGACCATCAAGTGCTCGTCATGGTGACCCACAGCTGGAAAGTGCATCTCTGTAGCCAATAAAAGCTGGTAAAGGCTTGAAGAAAGCTCACTGTGAATGACTTCCAAAAGACATCACCCACAGGAGCCAGTTTCACAATGAGGATTGATAAGGTATTGGTTTTGAACTGTCTTCACTTGGACCAATGTAATTTTAACTCTTTTCAACAAAAACTGTCATCTTGCCACTCAGGCATTCAAGATAAACACATAGAGCAGTTCTACTGCTTCTTGTAAATCTGTTCACAGAACACACTCTAAAAAGGAAAAGAAAGCCTCTGTCTATAAGATAAAATAGGGTGGTTATAAAAACAAAATAGGAAAACCTCTGTATATAAAGAAACCTCTTTAGAAGTTGCAGAGACACTTGCTACCAGCAAGGTATTACTCGAGTTGCTAGATAGCTTAGTCCTCAACTTTGTTAGTGTCAGGCTGAACATTTCAGTGTAATAACCAACATGGATTAAACTGTCCACTCAGAACTAGAGAGAACAAAAAATCCACAGGCAGACTCAATTCAAATGTAGTCCCAGGCAAGACAAGCTAGTTGCTTCCCTCACTAAGTCACCTATCCAGCCTTTGAGTGTTTTAGAATCACTGTGACAGTGACAGTAGAAACGTAAAAGCAAAACGATGATTCAGACTGAAGGAAAAAAAAAATGTACAGTTTAGTATGTGGAAACATACATCTTCATTTGACGTCTAAGAAACTAGTGCTCTGTGCCCTAAAGCAACTAAGATATCACATACAACTCCAAGGATGTGGCAAGTAATTAGTCAATGTCAAACCCAATTTGCCTTTAGGGAAATCAAAGTAGCAAAACATTCAGAGCTACACAGATCAAAAAAAACAACGAATTTTTAACTCTTAATCTATAAAAATTTGAAAATGGTATGCCCTCACTTTCATAACCAATCAGAAACAAGAAATGCATATTATACCTGTCTGAAATATTTCATCAAGTCTCTCTGCCACCTTCTGTGGGAGGCCTGCCTCTATCAGTGTCTTGTAGTGTTCTGTGTGAGTTACACTGGAAGTATCCATTGGTTCTTCCTCTTCTTTTAACTGTACCGCATTACCATTCACCTGATTAGCCATTTTATTATGCTGCTGGAAAAAATTCAGGAGCTATATTACAATAAGCCAGAAATAACTAGTTTGTAGGACAATGCATGATTTATCTAAACTAATTTGTATACATGCTGCAAAATCACCTGTATCAAGTTTTATTTAATACTTTTTTGGATGCAGCTGATCTAAGTTTCAAAAGAAAGTACAACCCTTAATACTGTGGAAAATGTACATGGAAGAATTTACATAACTTTAAAAAAAATGTACTTCATGTACATAACAATGTCTAAACTCCATCTACTGATTGTCATTAGCTGGTTACCATAGCAGCTAGAATTTATGGGGACACAATAACATCCTTCAGCAAAGACTCAGAAGATCTAGTGCTATTTCCATTCCCCATTCCGCTACTTTTCAAACAATCGTTTAAAATGTAGTGAACACATCACCCTGCGGAGTAGCTTAAGGTATAAAAATGTTAATACTTGTTTCTTGTCAATACTTATTTCCACTTGCTTGGCTTGTTGCCATGTCTTCCTTCAAACCCAACATGCTGCACAAGGCTATAGCCACACGCTCGCTCACGACGCTGTCAGAGCTCAAGGACAGAAAGAGAAAAATGGCACTTTGATGGACATTGTCATTTGAAGCTGTAACGCAACAGTTTCCATGCTTTTCAGTTTCCCTCAAATAGGAGCTGCACAAAGCACAGCTACTATTTCAGTAGTATGTACCTTATTGGTTTAAAAGGAAGGCATGACTGCAGCATCTTCAGTTCTTTATATTAATAAAAGCACTTGCTTTCAGAATGAACAAACTGATTCCAAATACGTGCCCCGAAAAAATGCACAGCTATCTTCTCAGACAATTCCAGCGGGCTTTGCCCAATTCATTAAAGACTGTTTCAATTTCCCAATTAGTCAGCCAGCTGATATTCAGTGCTTTCAAATAAAAAGGCTGACAAGAGACAATTCAACTACCCGACGGAGAACATAAGGATGATCAGCTGTTAGGTTCAGAAATTTAAAAAGCCTCAGGCTTTAAATGATAGGGCAGAAGTTGATGAGCAGCAGCGAAATGATAACCAGGTAGACAATGCAGCATGGTTGGAGCAATGCAATTAAGTACTGGAATACAGGTATGAAGATGATTCACGAACACATTTTTAAAAAAATGCTGAGGCCTCGAGCTATTTACTACACTGCAAAACAAGTCTCCAAGCATAAGCACAACTCTAACAGTCCCTTGAACACCCAACCCTTCCAGACTACAGCTCATGAACTGGTTGGAAGATATCCTATGAAGATTTGCAAGCTAGAGCAAGGGAAGAAAAAAACCAAATAATTTTTCTTCAGACAATAAAGATTTTACTAAAGCTGTCTTATCTTGAAGGGCAATTTTAGAGACATGTAAAGCAGCCTCACACTTTCTGTCAGATGCCACTTCTTTAAGCCATTAGTGTGGAAAAGAAAGGAAGTTTTCCATAGCTACATGGCATATATATAAACACACACATTCTGTTACTTGACAAAGAAAAACTGCTTTCTAAGCTAAGTAAACCAGTTCAGTTTACTTAAAAGCAACTAGAGCCTAATTACAGCAGAAAAACAAATGCTACCTGAAGCTACAATAATGCTTACCTATCCTTAGAGGTATTAACTATCAAAACACTACTGAACATCAATTTTCTGTAGGTTATGAACATCACAGAAGGCAAAACTCAGCTACATGTCTGCTTGCTAGACAGCCTCGGTAAGAATCTCAAATTTGAAACAGTGCAGGGCAGAGGGGGTTTAATCACACCAAAAATGCTTTGGGTACAGTACCATTCTCAACCCTTCTTCTCAAAAACTCACAAGCTGAGACATACAAAAAAGATATAAAGAGTATTTTTGTGTTCACCTTTCTACCACCTTATAAAATCATTTAATTACACATATACTGTCTTCTCTGTACACAGGAGAAAAAAAAAAGATAAAACAGCCAAAACCAAACCACAACAAACTGAAAGGCTACAGCAAGAAATAAATACAGAAAATTTACTTGAAGCAATTACTAGTTACTTTCTGGACTACAAGGGCTTACTTAAGTTTTTTTGTTAACCCAGAACAGCTTCCAAGCGTCACATACCCAGAAATTCAACAATTTTTTTCAGTGTTGCCTGTAAGTGAACAAAAAGTGGACGAGCTGTGCTGTGCCCAGGTCAAAACATCTCCTCTGGAATTCAGTGACTCAAACTTCTGACAGGCAAGATCCACAGCATGATAAGATATCAGCCTTCACTACAACCACACACCAGTGTGGGGAGCAATATCTAACCCTAAGAATCAGATTACTACACAGCATCACAGCTCAAAGGCTTTTTAAAGTAGGCGTTTAAGCAATTTAAATTCATACTCAGCTTTGTAATTCACTAGCTGTATTGTTTATTTTTGCTTAAGAGTTAGTATCTTCATAAAGGACTAAAATCAAATGCAATGCATGTTCGGTTTGGGTGTTCAAATTTTAGATATTTCCTGTCACAGGAACTTAATTTAAAAGGTTTTCCGAAAGAAATGTACTGTAGAAAATTCTCAAGTGACACAGCTGCCAAAATATTCAGGTACCAAGAGCATCCAGAAGACATATATTTCTTCTCACAGATATAGCAATAGATCCCCTAATGGCTTGGCAAGCTTGCCCTGAAATTTGAGATTAAATTGACTTTTCTTCCACCATCACCAACAAGCAAAACTGCATCTCTTGTAACACTGAATCTTCCCTCTGAGTTCAGCAGATTTGAGAGTGACAGTCATAGCAGAAAAACTCTGTTTAGCTCTCCCACTAGGTAACATCAGTTAGTTGTAGCTACCAAGAAAAATATTTTAAACTGAATTTTGTCTAGTAAGCAAAACACACAATGATTACTTTAACATTTTTATTCTCCTCTAAAAAATATGAAAAGCATGTTAAAGAGGAGTGTTATCTCTGTTTGCATGCTCAGTGTGACTCAGCCTGTGACAGACCAGGCCGTGCAGAGGAGCACCCACATAAATTCACTTTTTCATCTGTACTAAAAAAGATATTAAAATATCTATAAAAGAGGGAGACTGGTTGATTCAGGTGGATTATAAGTAAAGAATTATTTATATAAGTACATGTGGGATATGTATTTGTTTTTAAAACAAGCAGAAATGGATGAGTTTAGAACAATGTACACAAAACCATGCTTACTAAATGAGCAGAAGTAATAAATAGATATTGGGGACAATTTTACATGGGCAAGGAGAATTCTCACCAGTGCCTAAGATGTCACCTCCCGTCACCACCTCCTAACTGCAGAGCAGGAAGGGTCTTGTTTCAAGTTTCACACTGTTGCAAACAATGCTTTTCTGAAGACTGTAAATACTTCATGATAAAAAGCATCGTTTTAGCTGTTCACTATCTTCCATCCAAAATTCCTGCACCTCGAGAGTAATTTATAAAGTTACTAGTCTCTTTTCTAAGCTCTCATATGGTAAGTAGGAAGTTAAAATTACAAGCGCTCCCAGTGTTTCATAACTCAAATGGTTCAATTAATTATTTTTCTAGAAAACAAAAAAATTAAGAGGTGTGGTCCTGACATCTTGAAAAGAGATACCTGATCACAGCCTTAATTTGACAATCACTGGTTAAACAGCCATGATGTTACTATTCCCTTTATCTCATACCATGCCTCTAACAGAGGTTGCCACCTACAGACTATCTAAGTATAACTCCATCCAATTAATTATAAATTCAGTCTAGTTAACTCAAAACATGCTTGGGAACAGCTTAATTGAGAAGGAACAGAAAATTCCTGGCAAAAGGACAATATCTAAAACGACCATAACAAACTTCACAGTGATTATACACCAATACTGGTTTTGCTGCTGAAAACTTAAAGTTTCATGCAGGAATTGAACTTGTTTAGCTCAGTGGCACAGGAAGCCAAAGTAAAACATCCACAAAAACTCTGCACCAAAGTCATTCCACTTGCTCACTCCTTCTAACCAATGTATCATCTGTATCAAGCAGTTAAGTTAAACCATGTTAAAAATAACATCAAAGGAAGTTTGGGGGACATTTGTTTGGTTTTGTTGTTTTAATGGACCACAAGAAAACAAGTGCAGTCCCTACAGTTATGCCTCACACTCCAAGGTTCTTGTCAAGGAAGGAAGATAAATATACAAGTGGGGGGAAAATAAGAATTCCCATTTAAAGATTTAACTGGGGTTTTATTAAAACCTCACTGGCTCAGAAACATTTCTGTACATGAAGACATGTACAGAAGGCTGGGCCCAGCAGATAGTACATGAAGGCATTACAGCCATTTCCTCTGTACCTGAGCTCTTCAATCACACAAAGCACATTTTAACAGCTTAATTATGATATGCTAAGTGTTTCTTAGCATGAATTACAAGAAACCTTACTTTGAAGTCATCACAGCCTGAAGACCTTTACAGAGCAGCCAGGATTTCTCACTACCTGTAAGGCCAAAATGCAGGCAGCACCTTCAACCTCTCCAGCTCAGCCTCTCTCACTCCACATCCCCCTAGAGAAATCTGAGAGCCTCCAGTAGGATGCTGAGCAAGAGAACAGCACAGCCCACAGAGAAACAAACTCTGCTTTTCAGTACCCACACAGCTAGGACTGGGAGATGGCTTTAGCACAGCAGGTTAGCAACGTGCCCATCAGTGCAAATAAAAACCACTGATTGCACCAGCAGCTCCTGTGTTTTGCTAACCCAAACCATAAAGTCTATCCACGCTCATCTGGTTATCTAAACAACAATCCTGGTACTCCAGTTCCAAGCAACACTTCGACAAAAATGAGCTCTGCTCTGAAGAATTTGTCCTCAAAGAGTTTTGCAGATGTCTGTCTGACAAAGCAAGGGATTTTTGACTAAAATAGGGACTGGAGTGTTAGCAGGAGACTCGAGGATTATTTCAACAGTGTTCACCTAGACAGAAAATCTAAGAGGTAAGGACATATAATGCTTGTAGGAAATACAATTTCAAGGATGCAAAATTATCAAGCAGACGCTGCTCATTCACAAACACTATATTTTATAAATTACAGGCTACAAAAACCTTACACTGCGAGATGCAAAATTCATTAGATTATTTTTACAAGTAAAAAACGAAAAACCTGTATTAAAGTGTAACCTCAAAGGAAAAATAAAAACAAAAAACAATCAATGAAAAACCCAAAGCACCAGCTTCATGAGCATCAATGTCCTGCAGCACCAAGTGCCGGTGGGATCCTTTAGAGCCATAAACGTGGGAAAGGGAACCCAACACACTGTTTCAAAAAGAGTAATCCAGCACAGCTAAACAGCCCGTTCAAATTCTGACAGGTAACAAGGCTGCTCACACCGACTAAATAAAGCCTTAAACTCTTTGCAGTAATGATGCATTTCAGCAAAACTTCTCAAGATTTAACAAAGATCTTTTGACAAAAGTTAAATTAAGAAAAACAACGTCTTAACAACAAAACTTTGGCCAGTTTCTCCTTTACGCACTTGACAAGCGTTATTTCCTTAATGGCAGCGGGAAGCGCAGAGCGGAGCGCTGCGGGTGGGTGCAGCTGTCCCTCCCGGCTCCACCACATCAGGCGCTACCTAAGATCTAAAAGCGCGCTGCGACAGCGACGAATTCGCTGCCGAGAGCCTTCTTCTATACCCACGGGCACAGCCACAACCGCCAGGGCTGGCGCGGCTTTAAGAGCCCGCAGGGCCCGAGCTGGGGGACGCGACCCGACCCACATCCCCGGGAGAGGCGCGTCCGCGGCCGCCCGTCACATGCAACCCCTGATCCGCACGGCTGGGCTCGGCTGGGCGGAGCGGGCCGCCCCCCCGTACCCCCCACCCGCCGGCCGGGCCC
>VWZU01005098.1:192628-215213 GCA_013397095.1 Sterrhoptilus dennistouni | reverse complement strand
CCTCGTTCCGCTGGGCCGAGCTCGGGGAGAGCTGGACGCTCCCGTGGCCCCGCCGTGCTCGGCCCGGCCGTGCTGTGGGCAGAGTGAAACCGGGGGCCCCTCTCTGCCCCCCCGGCCCCGGTACCGAGGGCTCGGCCTGAGCCTGTGCCCCGAGCTGCCCGCTCTGAGGCCGCGACACCTCCGTGCATGCGTGTTTCTTTAAATAAAAGTAAATTATAAATAAATTGTTTGGTTCGACGTAGTGCTGTGAAGGGTAAAAGCTGAATTAAATAAGCTGTGGTCAGGGAAAAGTGGATTTGTGTGTTTGCATCGCTCAGCGTGTTTAAAGGGCTGCACTGCCAACAACGGGTTAAAAGCAATGCCGTGGTTTCCAAGGGAATCGCAATGACAGAACTGCTGGAGGTGCTTGGGGAGGAGGGAAAGCACAGCTGTAACGCAGGCTGTGGAATAAACAGACAGAATATTCTGCAGTATTTTTTATAGTTAAAATACTGATGGGCTGTAGAAAAGGCTAAAAAAATGTGCATTGATAGTGCCTGAGAAAATAGTTGCAGGCTTGAGGGAAGGAAGGGGCATTATGAATTGTAGTTCAGGACTCTGATGACTGGTTTACTAACAACATGGAATAAGCAGGTAAAGATGTTGTGATGGTCAGTTGATAGAGGTCTCTCTTGTTCTTCAGGTAAAGCAGATTGAAAAACGAGACTCTGTTTTAACATCCAAAAACCAAATTGACCGGCTGACCCGACCTGGATCTTCATATTTCAACTTGAACCCTTTTGAGGTTAGTTTGAGCATTCTGTCCTCCTTTCAGAATTGATGTATGAGCTTCCTGATTCCTGAGGATTTATTCTAGTTAAAAACAACATAAGGAAAGAAAAAATTTCTCTAGGTACAGATTGCTGTGCAGAAGGTTTGCAGAGGACAGCAGGATGGTGTGTGTGTGTGTGTTTGCTGTCTTTGTCAGTGTCTGATGGCAGCACAAACTGTGTATTGTCACATTTCCCTCATACAACAGCACTGGAAGGTTTGGCTGGGTGCTTTCTGAACAGGAAGGTAGTAGCTGGAGGTGGCAGCTTGGCAGGGTCTGGTCATAGCTCTCTTAATTCAGCATTTCTAGTTGTGTGTTTTGTTTTGGGTGTTCATCCCACTGAATTTCTTGTTGGTGATTGATAGAGTCAGGGCTCCATTGCTTGCATGCAAGAAACCAGATTATTTATTTCAGGACTCAGTTTATGTACTCTTAGAGCTTCAGGTAAAATTTTACACTGCCAAGCAATAAACACATTATCAATTTTTATTAATATTAAAGATTATAATATTAAAAATTAATATCAATGTTTCTCAGCAATATTGCTTAACTACAGTCTTACAGGTGTAGTCTTAATTGACTTCCCTAAAACCAAGAACCACATTTCCTTTTCACTTCCTCCCTCACATTTGTATTTTATGTTCCCATAAGCACAAATAGTTCCCAGAGATTTCCAGGATGTTCCACATCCATCATCTCCACTGCCCAACTTCTATAGTGGATAGAGTGAGAAAAGGTCTCTCAGTGGCCACACCTGTGAGTAGTCTCTGAGGAACCTCTGAGTAATGGAGAATCCCCTTCCACTCTATATTGTTTGATTCCTGTTGCAGTCAGTTATAAAGTCTTAATAAGCAGGAAAGCCTGAAGAAGACAATAAATAAACAATAATACATAGTAATAAGTAAATAAACAATATGGTATTAATCTGGATTTGGCTTTCCCTGGGTGAATTCCTTCCTGGTATCATTTTTGCTGCCTTTTTCAAGCCTCAGGTGCTTTTTGTAGTCCCAGTTCAGGGGTGGTCAGCCAGAAGAGCCATCCTTTGACAATGTTCAGTTTTGTATGGATCTTAGTACTTGACTTGAAGAGTGAATTAAGAAAGCTGTTTCAGAGTAGACTGTAGCTTTCCTGTGGGAGAGTGGGATTTTTTTACAGATTCTTTGAGTCAGACCAGTGCACATCTGCTCACTTGTTGCTTAAATTTTATGTTCAGTGAATTAATTCACAAAAGTGTTCCTAAACTGCCACATCAATAAACAAGTGGTGTCACTCATGGAAACTAAACAGTAAAACTCTACTGTGTTCTTTAAAAATGATAAGATTAGTAAATTCTTGTAAAGTTGTATGTTTCCTGTCCAGTGTTCTGAGTGACCTGACATTGTCCCCAGACCCCTGTGTGCTTTTGTTTCTGTCAGACTGAGCATTGCTACAGGACTGGTTGAAGGCTCAGACCAATTTATGAATTGTAGTTGTCTACACAAGACTTGAACGTAGACAGGACACTGGCACAGCCAGAGGAGTCTGGCATCACTGAAAATAGTGTCAAAAATGTCAAAAAGATTGTGAAATGTTTCTGTTTGACTGGGTGAAAGTTCATGTAGTTGTGGGGCAGGCTTTCTGGTGTGTGTCTGTGTGCCAGTGAACCAAGTGTTACAGAATCATGGAATATGCTGGGTTGAGAGGCACCCACCAGGATCATTGGCTCCAACCCCTGTCCCTGCCCAGAGCCCCCAACAATCCCCCCTGGGCATCCCTGGAGCTCAATCCCAAAGGCTCCTGGAGCTGTGGCAGCCTCGGGGCTGTGCCCATTCCCTGGGGAGCCTGGGCAGTGCCTGAACCCTCTGGGGGAGAACCTTTCCCTGATATCCAACTTAAACCTCTCCTGACTCTGTTTCATGTCCTGTCACTGGTCATGAGAGTGAAGAGATCAGGAGCTGCCCCTGAGCTGCCCTTTGGAAGGATGTTTAAGAGTGGAATGAGTTCTCCCCTCAGCCTCCTCTCCTTCAGGCTGAACACACCAAGTGACTCCAGCCACTCCTCATGAGAGTGTTAGAGCTTGCTGATAGGAACTTGAAACATGGAGAGTAGCACCAAACTTGCTCTGCTGTCATGGTCTCTTTTAGGTGCTGCAGATGGATCCTGAAGCCACAGATGAAGAGATAAAGAAAAGATTCCGACAGGTATTCATTCAGCTTTTGCACTCAAAGTCCTTGGGAGGGAGGTAGAAGTGCTGTAGAGATTGTGCAGCTGGGTGTGGGCACAAGAAAAATGGTGGTAAAGCTGTATCTGGGTAGAGGGGTGTCTATTTTTGGCAGAAATGCATAGAACAATGCTTGTATCAACAAGAGGAGAGCTGCAGCAGTGTCCCTGGTCCAGGCATATGTTTATTTCTTGTCAAGACCAAGGATACAAATCTTTAATGATCAAGGGGTTCATGTCAGCTCAGGCACTGCAGCTGAGGGGTGTTAAATTGTTCCTCTCATCACAAGCTGCAGCTTTTCTTTCTTTTGGACAGTCTGTTTGTTACAGGGATTGTTTATTCTCTCAGCTCATACTGGCACATACTTCTGCATGTTGTCAACTGTTTTGTCCATGTACAAAGGAATTTGATCTCTTTGGATTGTCTCTGTCTGAGACTATTTCCCTTCTCTCAAAAACCTCTGAAATACTCTTCATCTTTTACCATGATCTTGATGGCAAGATTCATTTTTTCTTCCAGCTGTCAATATTGGTGCATCCAGACAAAAACCAAGATGATGCAGATAGAGCCCAGAAGGCATTTGAAGGTAACACTCTTTCTCTGGGCTGCTCTGGGTTAGTACTTTCAATGGTTTAAAAATCCATTACGGTGGAGAGGACAGAAGGGTGGTTTCAGAGGTGCTTTAGGTGGGGCAAAAGCATCTGTGGTAGCTGCAGCTGTGTGAGGTGGTGGCATTTCAGCAGGTGGCACTAGGTGGCAACAATGGCATTGTCATGTCACAAACAGGGACAGACAGTGGGGGTTTGGGATTGTTCAAGAAGAACTGTTTAATCTGTGCATTAGATTTTATTCATAGACCATATGACAGAAGCAGAGTGATGGTTTTGGGTGTGTGTTTTGTATCACAGTGAGGTTTTCATGCCCATAACTACAGCTGGTAGGACTGATGCTTTCACCTGCTCCCTCCAGAAGGTATCAGACAGTTCTTGCCATTGCTGTACCCCAAAACTCATTCAACTAATCATGTTATCACTTTTCTAGATGTATTTAATAATAATAATAAAAACCAAAACAGACTGCCAACCAAATGACCTCCACAGATTCTAGGAGCCAAATTAGTAATGCCAACAAGTAGCAGTCTTGTGATGCCTTGTGAACATGACTACTGGTGCTATTAATATTGATGTTTTTTGTTAGCTGTAGATAAAGCTTACAAGCTGCTGCTAGATCAGGAGCAAAAGAAGAGAGCCTTGGATGTGATACAGGCAGGAAAAGAATATGTGGAGCACACTGTGAGTATTCTGTGGGAACATCCAGGGTTGGGGTGAATGGTATTGCTCATGTTTTGTTCATATTTTGCTTTTTTTGGTACATTTGCTTCATGTTTAGGTCACTAAAGTGAGTAAACCTCATAATGGCACTGTGCAGGTAGGCTCTAGGCTCTCCACAGCAGAAACAAGACTGCTGTGTCCAGGAGTGCTGTTGAGCTCAGTGCAAGATAATTCAGTGAAATTCAGTAACTGAAATAATCAGGTCAGACCACACATCTGACCTAAATATTTTTTTTTCCGAGTCTGTGAATGAAGGATGCAGTTCAGATATGTGTAGGTGGAAGAGAATAGGTGGTGACAGCAGGAGACTGGGAAGTTTGGAGGATATTGACCTATAAGATAAGAAAAGGAGTTTGGATTGCATTGACCAAGAAGTTAGAGTGATGTGGGTGGATTAAAACACAGAAGGCTTGAGGAAGCAGATGATAAGGGAGAACTCAAATACTCCTAATTCAAGGAACACTTGATGTTCTGTTTGTTGTTAGTCACTTGAATATCATGAACCACAATAAACTTCCTGCTGATTTGGATGATGTTTATTGCATAAGAATATATATCTTTCAAGAAACCAAAAGGGATTATGTTGTAGGAATAATATCCAAGACAGTGTTGTTAATGTGATAGTAATCTTGTATGTGTTTGTCTGGGCCTAGGAGGGTTTGGTGTAAAACAAAACATCAATCAAGGACAGAGTTCTCTCTATACATTGGAATAGGAATGCAGAACCATTTGGATACAATTATGGAAGCCCTATAAAAATTTTAAGGCTCTTATTTTTGTTCTTAATCTTCAGGTGAAAGAAAAAAAGAAGCAGCTGAAGAAGGATGGAAAACCTCCCACTGTAGAGGAGGATGATCCTGAAGTTGTAAGTTGTGCTATGTTCAGAGAAACTGGAGACCACAAAATGTGTTTTGAGGAATTAAGATTTAAAGCCAGTACAGAAGTATTTGTTAGACTTGTTAATGTTGTAAACCCTTACATTTACAGAAGAATAAATTCTGCTTAGCCCCTGTAGAGTATCATATGTCTGGTGATACCTGTGTATTGTGGAAAATAGCTTCACTGTAGTGTAAAGAGTAAATACATGGTGAGATTATATAGACCAAAATACCCTGTTCTTTTCTCAAAACAGGCCTTCATTGCTTGTGCATCATGCACTCTTTTTTTTTTTTTTAATTGAATTTCTTGTCGTCTTCTGACTGCTGGAGCTGTGACATTCCTGCTGCTGGCAGAGGCACGTGTAGCACTCACTGCAGTGTGGCTAAAATGACCTTGTGGCTTTTTAATGAGAGCATTTTCATCTGTTCATTCATGTAGCACTGAGGGACAGGTGTGCTATTCTGCAACAAACCACTTGTATTAAAAAGAGTGTGGCATAACTTGGCTTTTTTTACCTGGGCTCTGGTCTGGAGAAGTCCAGTGATATGAGAGGCTGTAACAATGCTGAGTGATTACCAAACATTGACTTCATTAGTCTCAGAGCCCTTTTTTTTTTTCCCTGGAAAGTGATTTCTTCCTGTCGATATCACCACAGTTAACCCCATAACCATCCTATTTTTCATTTTTCAGAAGTCTGTTGCTCTTCTTTAGTAATGAAGATTGGTTTAAGCATACTGATTTCCTACTGGGAAGCCAATGCTAGATTTTTACAACACATCAAGAAGATCTGCTGGAAAATTACTCTCTAAAACAGTGACCATTTTCCCTTTTTTTTTGTCAAATGTAACAATGCAAGACTTAACCCAAGAATAAGAGGATTTGAAGTGAGCAGTTCTGTTCAGGCATAGCTTCATGAATACAAATTAAAATGAGACTAATATGAGGTTAATATGCAGTTGTTTCCTGGTGCCAGGGCCAGAATTTAATCAGCAGTGGTTTGTACCTTTCTTTGTGCTGCTGTTATTGTCAGGGCAGGATAGGGGTTATCTGGGCATACCTATGGTTTGCTTTCTTCTGAGCTCCTTACATTTGTCTGTAAAACTGACTTTAACGGTGTTGATGGGTATTATTTTAAGACTGGCTTTGTGTTTTGCAGTTCAAACAAGCCGTGTACAAACAGACAATGAAGCTCTTTGCTGAACTGGAAATTAAGAGGAAAGAAAGAGAAGCAAAAGAAATGCATGAAAGGTATCAATGGCGTTCTGCTTGTGCAATTCAGGCTCTTCTTCCTTCCTCAAAGAAGATAAGGGATCAGAGAGTCTTAGAATAGTCTAAATTGGAATGAACCTCTGGAGATGATCTGGTCTGACCTCCTGCTGAAAGCAGGGCCTTGGATTAGATTAACAAGGGTCCTGTCAAGCTGATTTCCAATAATGTGGATTCTGCCACTTCTCTGGGTAGCCCGAGGGTTGTAGAGCCCTGTGCTTGAGGAAAGCACACAGAGGAAATTTGCCCTCCTGTGTTTAAGGTGTCAATATGTTTTATATGGTTGCATTCTCTTACATGTCCAGATGTAGTCCAGCCACAACAGTGAAATGGTGACACCATTCTGCATGGTATTAGCTTGTGAAGGATTGTTTTTTACTTTTATTTAAGTGCCAGAAATACCCTGTGGCATGTGTGATCCTGAACTGTTTTAAGGTGTTTTGATCACATCCTGCCTGAGTGCTCACTGTGAATACATTTCCTGCAGCAGGATTCTGTGCTGGTCTGTGAGGTGGGGATGGCTCTGGGATGTTGCTTTTGATTACAGGTGAAAAGTAGAGGGTTAAAAATTTACTTTGTACTTTGCATGCTGCAGTGGCTATTAATTTCTCAGAATATGTACCCCCAACAGTTTTAAAGACTTACCACTAGAGTGATGTCCAGCTTCTTGGATGAAGAAATCATCTTGTTTTGCTGAACAAGAGAAGCCAAATTTTTAATTGTATGCCTGCTGTCAGTGGGGCCAAACCATCTTCACTGCTCTTCAAATTTGAAACCAAATTCTATTTGCTGTGCTATCTTAGGTGTGCCTATTTACCTCTTCTGTAATCTGCCAAAAAATTAGAAGAGCTTTCCAAGATGTTTTGATAGTGTTGCCTTGTTTATTTGCCTTGTTTATTTGCCTTGTTTATGATTCTTGTGGGCTCATAATTTTTGTGGCTTCCCTTCCAGGAAGCGGCAGAGGGAAGAGGAAATTGAAGCACAAGAGAAAGCAAAACGAGAACGAGAATGGCAGAAGAACTTTGAGGTATTCAGCAATTTAACTTACAGGAGAGGCCTCAGCAATTCTTGTCCACGTTGCAGGGAATGTCTCTAGAGAGATGAGAGACCTTTTGTATGCAAATCATTGAGATAATTTAATAGATCTGCACCAGCCTGGGTTTTGTTCATGTGTGTGGAGAGGAGCCCATCAATAGGGCTTTGGTATCGCCTATGCAGAAACAGGTCTGGTAAATTGAGGTGTATTATTTTTCATCTCTGTCAGCAGTTCATTCTTGTCTTTATTTGTAAAATAGAATTGCTGCTTAGCCCAGGTCACTGGTGACCACTAAAACTTAATCTGGAAAGTGTGTGGACTGTCTGATTGCCCCAGCATCCAGATCCCTGTTAGTGCTGGCCCCTCTCCCATCCTGCTGTGGGAAAGGGGCCAGGGAAGCAGAGCTGCTGTAGCCAGAGCCCACCTGCAGCACTGGTACTGCAGAGATGGGCCTGGAGGGGATGGATCACACACTGAAGTGGATCATTCCTGGACTTGTTCTGTCCTGCTGTGAAATCTTCAGCCTGTAGAGATCATAGGTTGGCTTTCTGGGCAGATTTAGGGGTTTAGGATTTTTTTTTTTTTTGTGGTTGTTTGGTTTGGTTTCTGTTTTGTTGGGCGCTTTTTTTTCTCCTCAGGAAAGATTTCTGCTGCTCAGCAGGTAGGGCAGGGAGAGAAGTGCACCAGAGGCCTGGTTTTTTCTCATTGTGTCAATATGATGAGATTTTGGGCAAGAAGCACAAGAGAAGACAGCAGTACATTTCCCTTCTCTGTTCTCCCTGCCTCCAATCTGCAGCACCAGGAGAGTGAGGAGTTGAGACAGAGAAAGGACATGACACGTTCTGGGCTGACAGATCAGGAACATTCATTTGAGAGGTTTCTTGTTTCCTTTGAGGATTCCATAGGGAGTAAGGACTGTCCAACCCAATCCTAGTGGTTTCTGAAACAAGAATCCAGCACAGTGCTTATACTGATGTGTGTAAGCTCAGTTTAGTTCCTGTGTTGCTCTGGCTCTTGCCAGTATCTTTGTGTCCTGGCTGTCAGGGGCTGCATGCTGGAAAAGGGGAAATTGCTACTGATCTCCTGAAACTGGTATGTACTACCTGTGCTTTGGCTCTTGCACTTGTTAACTCTCCACTTCCTCCCTGTTGTTCCCAGGAAAGTCGGGATGGTCGTGTAGACAGCTGGAGAAATTTCCAGGCAAACACAAAGGGGAAGAAAGAAAAGAAAAACAGGACCTTCCTGAGACCTCCCAAAGTAAAAATGGAGCAGCGCGAATGATCCTGGAAGCACTGCCCAAGTGCAGCTCCTCAGTCCCTTCCCTGCTTTTAAGGACTCATTGGCACCTAGAGTAAGATTTGCTTTTTAGTAGACTGTTTGTTTCCAGTACAATATTAATTATCAGTCGAAGTATTTTTTGTACTCTGTCTGTTTGAAAATAGGGCCAGAGAATGAGCCCGGCCAGGGCCCCGCTACACGTAGAACACTTGGCTTAGGAGAGTCCCTGCCATTCCTGCTGTCCCGTGTGTCTGCTGCCCTGTAACTTGGTGTTTTGTACTTCACAGAGACTGTGCTGTTTCACCACTTCTCTTTCTAGTTTGAGAGCTGAACAAAACATTGGAGAACTCGTACAAACTCTTTCAGGCACCGTCTTTCTCGGCGAGTTCGGCTTGGGAAAGATCTGGGCTGACTCTGGGAATGTGCTTCCAGCACTGTGTGGTGCAGCTGGCCTGCAGTGAAGTCCTGCAGCTCCTCACTGCATTGAGTGGTGCTTGGAAGGAACCTGCCCCCAAGATCTAAATTCCAAACTAAAATCCCAGCTCTCAGGCTTAGACTTCTGTTAATCTCAGACCAGCTGGTCACTTCCTGTAAAGGAAAATAACTTCTCTTGATTAATAGTTAAGCTGCAATGGTCTGTATGTAAAATAAATTTTTACCCAAATTACCAGGGTGTTTTGTTTTTTTTTCTTGAAATTATTAAAAAATGCAATAGCAAGAGTGTGAATGGAGTGCTGTCACTGAGATGCTGCTGCTCTTCAGCATGAACCTGTGTGCCTTTCCAGTTCTCCACATCCCTTTTAAGCTGCCCAAGGTGTTCCAAGTGCAGTGTCACCAGCCTGACACAGAGGGGACATTCACTGTCCTCATTCTCTGGCTCCTGGCAGAGCCTGGCTGCCTGAATTCACAACCTGGCTGGCAACCTTCTCTGCTGGGAAAGGCCACAGTTAAACTGGTTGTTCTGTTGGGAAATTGGGATGTTTGCTGCAGCTCAGGTGCCTGGGGAGCTCCAGGGCATGCAGTCAGCCAGTTCCTTCTGGCAGCAGTGCTTTGGGCACCTGTGGGTTGTGACTGTCTTGCCCTTCAGGACTGTCTTAAAAGCTTCACAGTTCCTTTCCTGCCAAAATAAGAGCCAGTTGTTACCAACAAGGAAACCCCAACAACATTTCCTTGTGAAATAACCCACGGGGCATAAAGGGAGCAGACAGAAACCCCTGTAATTTCTTGTTATGAGTGAGGTGGATGTTGTGCCCATGACCTGAGTGATGCCAGTGCCACAGAACGTGTTAGGGGAACTCCTGTGTGCAATCTGAGCAGTGCCAGTGGCAGCTGGAAAGGAGTGGGTCCCCCATTTGCCCAACCACCCTTTCTTCCCAGGCTGAAGGAGCACAAGGGGGGCCTATAGTGCTGCAGAAGGGGTACAGGAATGAGCTGCCACTGCCTGAATCATTTCTGCCTCATATTTTCTGATTTGGGGATTCCCACAGCAGAGCAGTGCCCTTCTGGCACTTTGCCTGATGAATCTCCAATTATCATGGAAGCCTTGGAACAAGTACTCACTGTGCTGCCTCCTGGGACCTGGAAGGAAATGAGGAGCCCAGAGGACAGCTCTGGTGAGGGTACTGTCCCCCTTTGCTGTGCTGGGACCATTTCTGCACCCCTGGCCCAACCAGGGAGTGCCCCTGACCTGGAGCTGGGCTACCCCATCCCTGGCCCGTGAGGCACCAGGTGCCACAGGAGTGTGACAAGTCCCTCACCACCACTGGAGCCTCAACCAGTGTGTCCCTTCTGCTGCCTGCCTGAGGAAGGACCACAGGAATTGGTGTCAAGCTCCAGGGTGCAGCCAGGGCACGGCTGAGCATGTCACAAGTGCCAAGAGGGAAGTGAGTCACTCACCTGGGAGCCAGCACGACGCCCTCCTTCCTGTCAGAGCCTCTTCCCAGGCAGGAGCACACACACACACACACACACAGAGCTCAGCCCTGCTGGTGTCTCCACTTGCAGCATGGCCCTGCTGGGCTGGGGTCTGTGACTGAGCTGGAGCCGGTGCTCTGTGAACTCGAGGTAAGACTCTCCTTTCCCTTCTGCTTGTTCTCCCAGGCCTCCCTCCTCCCCAAGCTCCTTCTGTGTCTGGATAACTCAGGACTGGCTCAACATCCCCTGTGGATCTCTGAGCTGTGGCATCTCAGCCAGGGCCAAGGGCTCCCGAGACATCTTCATCCCCCCAGTGTGGGTGTGGGAAGGCACTCCCTGTTCCCAGTGCCCAGCCAGCAGGGGTGAGGTGATGAGGTGCACTGTCACAGCATGAGTCAGGCAGGGTGGCTTTGGGGCTGTGGGGAGAGGGGCAGCTCTCAGCCAGGTCCTGTTGTCACCCCTGAGTGACAACAACCCTGGCTTTGCTTGGATGCTGTGAAGGAAGGTGAGGATCCCTGCTTGGACCTTACTTCCGTGAGGAGGAGGAGACCAGGGCCCTCATCCCACTGGGCTGGGCAGGCAGATGTGGCAGGAGGTGTCTGGCTGCAATTGGGAGCAGCAGGAGGTGCTGTGACAGCTCAGGCAGGACGTGGCAGGACTGAGCTGTGACAGCCTGGGGCTGTAGCACACAAATCCTGACACAGTGGGCCATGAACTCACCCCTGTGCCCAATGCACAGGGAACCAGAAACAGCCCAGGCTGCACTGCTCCCTGCCTCAGCCCCTGCTGGGGAGGTTGTCCAGCCACCAGCAGGGACATTCTCTGCCAGTCTGGGCAGTCCCTGTGGCACAGGCAGCAGCAGAAGCCATGCCCTGCCTTGACTGCTGTCAGAAGGTACCCAAGGAGCGCTGCTGCCACTGTCCCAGGAGTGTCCCAGGGGTTGGTGTGTTTTCCTGCTGAGCAAGCCCAGCTCTGGGGCACATTCCTGCAGGGTTGGTAATGAGGTGGAAACAGGTTCTGCTCACCTCTGAAGTGCTCATGACGGGGAAGCTGAGTTTATTTAGTGTTTGTGGAAACTTTGTGGAGTGTTACATGAGTAGGGAGAACTCAAACAGGTAACTCGGCACCAGCTGAGCGTGTGCTGCGGCTCCAAAAGAATTTCATGGTTTTTCAAAGACCCATCCTGGCACTCAAGGATGTGTCCTGGGGACTGGAACCAGCAGGGAACAAGCTCATCTGTGTGCCAGTGGCTGGTGCTGTGACAAGCTGTATGTTGGTGTTTCATCTTGTCCTTTTTTGCTGTTGTGTCACTGACAGGGCAGCCACAGACCCAACAGCTGAAATGCTGCTCCTCCATTTGCACTCCTTGGAGAGCTCTTTTCTGCCAACACAGTGTAGTTTGCTCTTCTTGGGAAGAAATCTCTGGATATTTCCTTTTAAAACCAAGAGTTTCTGGTCCCTCCAGAATTTACATGTGGTTATCCAAAGCGAGTCCATTGCTAACGGACTGTGTGTAAGGAGGAAACAACCACAAGGATGTGCCAGAGGCAGGTGGGGCTTGCAGGAGGCACCGGGCATCTGCCATGGCACCATGTGCTGCCACGAGAAATGCTGCTGGGTGCCACACCCCTGGGGAACAGCCACTGCCCTCCAGGCAGCCTGTGCGGGGTTTTCCCCAGAGAGCGGAATTTGGAACAGCTGCTCTGGGATCCAGCACGTACAACACCCTCAGGGATGTCAGTGCTCCTCAACAGCAGCTGTGGGAATCAGAAGTTTATTTATTTATATTTATTTTTTTTTTTTTATTAGGTTGCAAGTTGGCTTGATGATAGTGAAGGCACAGTCAAGATTGGGATTTTTTTTTTCTCAACTCAGCCTTTCACAGCCGTCTGAGCTGTCAGCTGGTGTATGTATTCCCTGGGTGGGAAGAGCAGGAAATAGTGTAAAACACAGGACAGTCAGACTGCCAGGAGTGCTGAACGAGCCCAGCCTCCACTGGCAAAATGCATCTTAATCCTGGAGGCAGTTACATACTCAGAAATCGGCAGCAGGGCCAGGGAAAGAGGGTCCCCAGAGGGGAAGGGAGTAAAAGGGAGGAGCTGGTTGTGGGCACTGCTTGGGGACAAAGCTGATGCAGAATGGCCGAGCTGCAGGGCTGAGCAGAGGAAGGGTGAAGACTTCTGAAAACCCCCTGGGCTTTCATTTCCTCTAAGGGCTGGGTTGTGGCAGGGCAGTGAGCCAAGCTATGTCAAGTGTTGCTACATCCCCTGCAGCACTCCCCTTGCCCCTGCCATTGCTGGCTGCTCTCCCCAGGGACTTGGGCTGGCTGTCAGCCGAGCTCTGTAGTGGGCTCTTGTTTGGTTTGAAGTTTAAACCCCCAGGAGCAGCCTAAAGGGCAGAGCTGGGGCTCTGTCTCTTCCAGGAAGGGTCAGATTCCTTCATCCTTACAGCAGCTGATGGGAAGGGGAAAGGAGGGAGGATGCCTGATGGCTGCAGCTTCCACCCCAGCACAGCTCTGGAGCATCTCTGCAGGAGCCTCAGCTCTTCATGTGGCCTGACAGACAGAGCTTGGCTGTCCCTTGCTCTCCACGCCAGCCCACCCTGCTGAGGCTTCCACCCCTTGTGGTGCCACTGCTACAGAGCTCCCCCACACTGCAGGGGCTCCACTCTGCTCAGGGGGCTCCCAAATACCTCAGCCACGCCGTGCTGTGGGGCCAGTTGTGGTGCCCACGGACTTCTGGTTGTCTTGGAGTTCTCTCTGAGCAGGATTCAGAGCAGCATTGGATTGGACATGGATTGTCCTGCAGTTTGCAGAGCACTTGCACATCTCCAGCCTGGCTGGAGCTCACTGGGGGATCCTGGGGCTGCCTGGCACTGGATGCACACACAGAGCACACACACCAGGTGTTTCCCTCTGCAGTGGCCCTGGGAAAGGCCACCTGCACCCTCTGGAGAAGAGCCAGGGAAGATCCAATCCAGGTAAAGAAGCCCAGACTGGTGCTGGGGCTTTGCCTGCCCCTGGCTGGAGACATCCTGGCACTGGCACAGACAGTGGGTGGGTTCTGGCATGGTGCTGGCTGCCCTGGGACTGTGCAGCCCAAAAGCTTGAGGCTCCTGGGGCCAGGTGAGCCAAAAGCCAGAGCAGCACTGCTGCTCTCCACCCTGGCCCCTCTGTCAGTACCAGTGATGAGGAGATTTCCATATCCCAGCTTGGAGCCAGGGCTCACCAGCCCAACAACAAAAGTGGGACTTGAAAGGGTCCCAGTGTCTGTGCCAGCTCCTTGCTGCTGGAGAAGTTTGGCTGATGAGGCTCAGGGCATACAACCCTCAGGCTGCCCCTGTGGCTCCCAGGACATGAACTCATGCCATGGGGGTCTCTGGTGCCCCCAGGGCATGGACATGGCCAGGACCTTCTATGGAATGTTTGCCATTAGGGACATTTCCTGAGAAGAGCCTGGAGAGCTTTTCCCAGCCTTCCCAGAGGAGCTCAAGGGCAGACTGGCCTCTTCTGCTGCTGCTGTGGCCCCTGTCATTGCTCATCCCATTTTTGCCCTCTTTTAGGATCATCAGAGGCCGAGTGATTCTGAGGAAAAAGCCTTAAGGACTTTCCAGACTTTCGCTGTGGCTAATTGTCTTTCCTCTACAGAGCTTATTTTATTTCTCATTTCCTTTTAACTGATGTCACACATTTCCTCTCCTCTAGTGACTCTGCAATCATGCTACAGTTGCTCCCATTCTGGTGCCCTGTTCTTAAGAGCTGCTGGTCTGGAGACTGTCCAGCCTCAGGGCAGGGAAAATAACATCTGGGAGACAACCAAACATCCTCAGTGAAATCCCCACTGCTGCTAAGGCTGAAGGTGGACATACTGTGCTGAATTTTTTTCAACTCTGGTAAGCAGAAAAATACACTTTATTAGTACTATTCCTCTTGGAATATATTCTAGCTAATGGCAGAGCTTATTTTTTATTTATAAGCCAGCAAATCCTGACTGGGAGGGCACGTGGCAGAGTGTATAGAGCAGGATTCCAGGTGCCCTGTCCATGGTGGTTAATTCCACTTTCAGCCCTGCATTCCAGGGCAGCTGATGGTACAAACCACCTGGGATTACTGGCTGGGGGACTGTGGACAAGGCATGGCTTGGGCTGGAGGTCTCAGGGGGTTTGGCCAGGCAGCACAGGCTGCTGCAGCAGAGAACAGAACCCCCAGGCCCTGCCCGTGGTCCCTGCTCACCTTTCTGCTGGCACAGGCAGCATGAAGAGGCTGCAGAGAAAGGGGCACTGCCCCAGAGGACAGGCTGAGAGCCCCAGCAGTGTTCTCCAGGGCTCAGGGCATTCACAAGTGCACAGAGACAGGAGCCTGGGCTCCTCAGGCTGAGGAGGGAACTGGGCATTGGGTAAATTCGGTGGGGAATGTGCTGTGTTCCCTCCTAGCTGTGCTCACTGGAACACCTCACTTGGCTCATGGGAAGGAAATCACCTCGTTTGTGATTTCCTGCAGGACCCTGGCACAGCACAGCACAGCACAACTCCTAATGCAAAGGCAGGTGAGCTCTGCCAGGTGGTGCTGGGGGCCAGGAGATGGCACTGCCACCTCCCACAGACACCTGGGCCAGAGGTTTCAGCAGAGAAAGCAGAGTCTGTTCTCACAGCCACCTCTCCATTTCAGGGCACAGCTCACCTTCTGTGCAGGACTCTGCCATGGAGGGGACGTGCATGTTCACTCTCCCTTCTGCCCCATCTGCTAAACCTGGCAGCTGCTGTGCAGTCTGCAGACAGTAAAGCTCACCAGAGCTCCCGGGCAAAGTTTGGTGGCCACCATGCCATTGTGTAGAGCCAGAAATGGAGGTGTGGGTGGACAGTGCTCTGGGGCACCATCTGAAGGGACTTTGTGAACAACAGCTCTGCCCATGTGTTGGATGTAAGTGCTTTTCCTCATGAATCCTGCCACAGAGATGCATTAGCTGTTTTTTGTTGTTTTTTTTTTTTCCCTGCCACACTTGGTATTCTCAGGTCTGGTGCTACAGGAATAGAACACCTTTAATTGCAGAGATCCCAGCCTTAAGCACCAGAACTATTTCCTGGTGTTGCAGATAGTCACAGCAGTGTGAGTTTATGATGCATAAAGATTCGGAAAAGAAAAAAAAAAGGAAAGTTCCCTAATGATCTCAGGTAATTAGGAATTCTTGGGTTTGTATTCCTTATTGAGCTTCAGGACACTTGGAACTCAGCCCTGCCCAGCATGCAGCTGCCTGGGAAGGCCCAAATCTTGTCATTGTCGTGTCCTGAGGGGACCTGAGAGGGGTGAGGAAGGACAGGACCCCCGGGGAGGTCACTGCTGCCTTCCTCTCCTCACAGCTGGAGAGCAGCACTGGGGATTGCAATTCAGCGGAAAAAGGGAGAGAGAGCTCCAGCTCCAGCTGACTTCCCCATTTGCAGAGGAAAATTGCAAACATGCAAATGTGCAAATGAGGAACAACAGCACAAGGGCACTCAGGGGGGACTCAGCCCACAGAGCCAGGATGGGGGTTCCTGGAGCTGCCTGCTGCTGGGGAGGGTCCAGAAGGGTTTGGGACAGGAGGGCACCTGCTCAGGAGCAGCAAGTGAGGAAAGTGATCCTGTCCCTCTGCTCAGCCCAGGTGAGGCCACATCTGGAGTGTTGTGTCCACCTCTGGGCTCCTCAGTATATAATTAAACCCCTCAATAAAGCCATGGAGCTCCTGGAGTGGGTCCAGTAGAGGCTGCAGAGGTGATGAAGGGACTGGAGCATCTCTCTGAGGAGGAAAGGCTGAGGGAGCTGGGGCTGCTCAGTCTTGAGAAGAGACATCTGAGAGGGGACCTGTCTGTCTGTGTCTGCAGGGAGGGCTCAGGGGGACTGAGTCTTTTCAGTGGTGCCCAGAGGCAGGACGTGGACATTAGGCACAAACTGAAACACAGGAAGTCCTGATCTCATCTGAATATGAGAAAAACTGCTCAGTTGTGAGGGTGGCAGAGCCCTGGAACAGAGTGTCCTGAGAGGCTGTGGAGTCTCCTTCCCTGGAGTTATTCAAACTCTGCTTGGATGCCGTCCTGCACAACCTGCTCAGGGTAATCTTCTTCAGCAGGGGCTGGGACAGGTAATCTCCCGAGATCTTTTCTAACCCCAACTCTTCTGGGACTCTGTGAGACATTTTTACCACATCTTGTTTCAGGTCTGGAATTCTTTAAAGAAGTATAAATACCTTGAAAAGTATCAGGAACCATGTTGGGAGGAAGGGGCATGAGGGAGGTGGCAGAGGAAGAAAGGAGAAACAGTTGCAGGAACAGGATGAGTCATAGAAAACACTTCTGATTCTAGTAGAAGATTAAGAAGCTTGAGACAGGCCAGAATAACAGATTATTTTTATCTAAGAACTTTCCTGCAAAAAAATATTTTAAGATTAGAGATGAGTGATCTCACTGCAGTGAACAATGCTGGATGAAGACGCAGAGGTTTGTATTCTGTGGAAATGGGATCAAAGAGACAGGGCAGGTGTCTGGCTGGAACCAAGGCATCAGCAGAACTCCTGTGGTCATAGACAACTGATAATGAAAGGTGGGATTTGGCTTAGCAATGGTGCCAAACCAATCAGCTTCATTTCTGCTGTCTATTTTTAGGTAAGAAGAAAAGCTGCAGCAGGAAACTGTGCTTCAGACGTGCCCACTCAACACCATGTCTGGAAAGGGCAAAGGAGGTGCAGAAACCAGTGCTGATTCCTACATTCCATGCCACATAGACTCTGAGTTCCGCTACAACCTCTTCACTGTTTTCTACAGCATTATTTTCATTCTGGGCTTTGTTGCCAACTGCTATGTTCTCTGGATTTTCAGCCGCATTTACCCCACCAAGAAACTCAACGAAATCAAGATATTCATGGTGAACCTGACAGTGGCTGACTTGCTCTTCTTAGTTACGATGCCAATGTGGATTGTTTACTACCACCACCACGGAGACTGGATCATGCCTGCGTTCCTCTGTAACGTGGCTGGCTGTCTGTTTTTTGTTAACACCTACTCTTCTGTTGCCTTTCTGATGGTCATCACATACAACCGTTACCAAGCCGTGACTAATCCTATTAAAGCTGCCCAGCTGACCACGCAGAGAAGAGGGATCTACCTCTCAGCAGCAATCTGGATCGTAATAGTGGGCAGTGCTTTGTATTACCTTTTTGACAACAATACTAACCAGGAGCAGGTTGGCTCCAGGAATTTCACCCGGTGCTTTGAGCGCTACGACACCTCGAGCGGCGTTTCGGCCGTTCTCGCCATTCACGTCATCATCTGCATCCTCTTCTATGTAATTTTCCTTTTGATACTGGGTTGGAACGTTGTCATTATCAGGACCCTGTTCTCCAAGTCGGGGCACCCAAGGAAGAGCGCCCACGTCAAGCAAAGGGCCCTGTGGATGGTGTGCACGGTGCTGGCTGTGTTCATCATAAGCTTTGTGCCCCATCACATCGTGCACCTGCCCTGGACTCTGACTGTCCTGGAGCAGTGGAAGAAGGAGGACTGTCAGCTGCGCCAGCAGCTCAATGATGCTCACCAGGTGACTTTGTGCCTCCTGAGTACAAATTGTGTGCTGGACCCGATCATCTACTGCTTCCTCACCAAGAAGTTCCAGAAGCACGTTTCAGAAAACCTGAAAAGCATGAAAGGGAGTCGTAAATGCTCCAGGCAAACGACAGACACCATGATTGAGGGCACCATTCACCAAGAGGATGGCATCAGGATCTCTTAGGGCCCCTCGGTGTGCTCTGACTGCACGTGGAGAGGTGTTAATTGTTCACTCATCTTTTCTCAAAAAGAGGCACCAAGTGACACAACAGAGGACCAGGATTTTACTTTTTTTTTTTTCCCCCATTAGATAGAAGAATGGACGCTCATTTCTTCTGTCACAAGCAACAGTCAGAACTGGAACCTGCAGTAATCTGGCAGCAAAGCTCCTTCTGTCTGGGCTGGTGTTCTCATGGGCACTGAGAACAGCTCAGAGCTGCTTTAATGTGAAAGAAGTGTGTCACTGAGCCTCTGCAGTGAGCAGCCAGAAGCTGAGTGTACCAAAATTATCCATTGTGTCAGCCCAGACAGCACCATCCCTGCTCCTCTGCCTGCCCAGCTCTCACAGTGGATCCAGTACCAGAGCTGTAAGGCACTTCTAAAAGACCTGGAAGAACAGATTGAGCCCTGAGTATCATCAGGTGGCTCTTCTAAGCAGCTTACATGGTCCTGTGAAGAGAGTCTGAGCTGATGAAGCTCTTGAGTGGCTGTAAGGGATGTAGTCCATGGAATTCCTCAGCTGCTGTCAAAGAGATCTGCGCCTCTGATCCCTTCATCCCTTCTTGGAGACTCACACGGTCTGCTGGGACCCAAACCTGATGGATGTCTGGGAGTAGCTATTATGAATTCTTCCTTCCAGATCTTGAGTCAGTAAAGTTAGAAAGGAAAGGAAGAGAAATTGGGAGTGCCTCAGCACAGCTCCCCCCCTCCTCCACCAGATCAGCATTATGGCCAAAGGGCACCATGGTCTATTGGCTTCCTGTGTGAGAGCAGAACTGGCCAGGCAGTGGCCTCGTGCACTCAGTTTAGTCATTTCTTACTAACTGTGTGTCTCTGCAGACACCCAGTCTTGCTCAGGAGGCTCCAGATAACAGAAGGCTACTGTCAACATGGGCATTATAAGGAGAAACAAGTTTAAAATGCTTCTGTATCATTGTACTTATTTATTTAAATTAGGGTTATAGCCATTGCATTATTCCTTCTTCCAGCCTTTCCAGTTCTGCTGCAAATAGTCAAACTTGACTAGTTCTTGATCTACAGCAGGTGAAGTGTTAGGTCAGGACACTTGACAAATAATTCACACACCCCAATAGCCCTGGAGCCCCTCACCCAGGGCTGGTTGCAGTCCACTGGGGCCCAGGGCAAAGTGGTGTTCCATGGATGCTGAGTTCTGTTACCAGTCATGAGACTCTCGAGGTTCCTTTTCTTACCAAATTGCTCAATCTAGCACAGGAAATTGGTCAGGGAAGGGAACTTGTTTTCACAATAGTTGTTGGTTCCCTAAAAGACCTAGTCTGTTGCCGACAACAAGAGTGTATCTAACCTGTGACACCAATTATTCATGGGCAGGACAGCAGCATTTCTACTCCTGCCCCAAGAATGGGAGAGAGAAACTCAGTCTTTCCAAAGACAGGACCAATATTTGTACTGCTTTGCCTGTACCCAGTGGAGATACAGGTCCTTCAGATGTATCCTCTGGAACTCCTCAGGCAGCTTTTTGTCCTTATTTGTGGCAGTGAGGAAAAGGACTGAGGTGTTTATTTTTCTGAGGCCATTTCCAGGGCCAGCCCTGCACTGCAGGCCCAGTGCCAGAGGAAAGAGTCTGATCACAATAAGAATGCATCTCCCTCCTAGTCCTGGGCTCTGCTCCAGTAATGGCCACACACAACAAACACTTGCCAGCACCTCATGCACCTCAGACACCTTCAAAGATGCTCCCTGAATCTGCAGAGCCACAGCAGACAGGAAGGGAGTAACTTCTGTAATTTAAAAGCCTCAATGTGTCTTGCTGGAGGAATCTGCCTCTGTTTCTGCATTGTTCTGTGGGCACAGTCTGGAGCACTCACAGCTGACAAAGGGGAGCCCTGCTTCCCCCCCTTGACTCCCAGCAATAGTGGAACTCTCATTTCACAGACCCTAAAGCCCTGATAGATGGAGTTTGGCAATTCTTGGAGGAAGTGGAAAGGATTTTTACATGGGAAGCTGGCAGATGAGTGATCTTCTGCTGATTCTTGGAAAGCTTGTAAGAGTTTACAGTTTACCATGGGTACATAAAAGGCTTTATCCCACAGGAAGGACTGTGGGCTCAGGGAGCAAACATAAACTTGCATCTGAGAAAAACGATAAGCAGAGGGAAAAGCCCCAAGGCCACTTCAGGAGATGTTGTCCTGATTAGTCAGAAAAATGCATTTCTAAAAACCAGGCTAAGCTGCTACTTCTGTTCCTGGAAATACTTTCTTGTTCTTACCACAATGTTGCATTACTCTGCTTTACCTTGCAATGAAATGGATGCTCAAAAGCTCTTTTAAATAAAGTGTGTTCCCCAAGTGTTTTGCACTTTAACTTTTCCCACCTTCTCATCTTTCTGTATTTATACTTGAGGGAAAGCCTCGGTACCAAATCGAAACAGCTTCAAAGTGACTTTTCTTTTTTTTTAACAATCATATGAACTCTTTGGGAAGGGTGAAATTAAAGGCTAAAATGGAAGGGGAAGAAATAATTTCAGATAGAAAACAACTTCTGAAAAAAATCTTCTAGAGCTCTCCAAAACCCAACCAGACAAAACGCCCTGAACTCTCTGACCTGCACATGGGAAATTCACACAGCTCAATTGTGCGGCTGCGATGTGACAAACCATTTTAAAGTACTGGGTTTGCAGGGCCAGGCTGTGGTAGGGGAGGAGGAGGGGAGGGCTGCAGGGCTGGTTTCTGCGGGTTTCTGTTTCTGAAAGCCTTCAGAAGCTTTCCCCGCTTCCAGTGAAGCCAAAGGGCAGACTCGAGCCCATCAGCGATGGTGGCAGCACCTTTGGGATAACACAATTATTAAAAAAAGAGAAAAAACAGTTATTGCACAGGAGCAATTCGCAGCCAAAGAAAAAAAAAAACGAGTGAGAATATGTGAGAAACAGCTCTGCAGAGCCCAGCACCGGTGGGGAAGGAGGGCAGGACCCACTCCAGGTGCTGGGGCTGAGATTTGTCACAGTCAGGGACACCACAAGACCCACACTCACCCGTCAGGTAGAAGCAGGGAAAAGAAGGAAGGTTTATTATGATTTAGGATTTATATAGTATTTGGGATTTGGTCAAGGATTGGTCATTGAGAGGAACACCTCTCTGACCCCAGTGGTCAATGCAGAAGTCCATCACTGAAAGGAATGAAAACAATATAGATTGTTTTGAGAGACTTTGCAGGAAGGTATGTAAACTATCATCAGAAGGCCGGGGATTATGGCAATAGAGATTCCCCTGCAGCCCCTGGTGGGGCAGCCCACGGTGGGGCAGCTGTGCCCCTGCAGCCCATGGGGGACAGGGGGTGCAGAGATGCCCCTGGAGGAGCCCAGGCCGGAGCAGGGGGATGCCCGTGCTGGAGCAGAGCCCTGGCAGGACCTGCGGACCCCTGGACAGAGAGAGAAGCCCACGCTGGAGGAGGAGGTTTGCTGGCAGCACTTGTGACCCCATGGGGGACCCGCAGGGGAGCTGCCTGTTCCTGGAAGATTGTCCCTGTGGGAAATAAATACCCCACGCTGGAGAGGGGTATTTCCAAGAGTGCATCATCCTTTCAATCAGAGAGAGCGTGCGATCCCCTATTCCCCGCCCCTGCGATGCTGGGCGGAGGAGGGAAGAGAATCGGGAATTACAGTCCGACAAGCCTGGAGGGGTGCGGGATTAAGATGTGGGTTTACGTCTCATTGCCCTACTCTGATTTCTCTCGCAATAAATTAAGCAGGTCCCCTCAGCCGGGCCGTGTCAGCCGTACCGGCGCTGGGTGAGCGCTCTCTCCCGCCCTGCTCTCGCCCCACCACAGCCTTTCCTTGTTTTCTCTGCCTTGCCCGGCTGAGGAGGGCGGTGATGGAGCGGCTTCGGTGGCACCCAGTGACCGAGCCCCGCTGTGTTTAAATATCCTGTGGGACAGTGAGCGGAGCGGCGGCCCCGGGAACGCCACAGGGCTCAGTCCCACAGCGGGGGCTCCCTCACGGCCTGAGCCCGGCCCGAGCCCTCAGCCCCGCGGTCCCGGGAACGCCACACGGCCAGACCCGCAGCGGTGGCGGTCCCGCGAACGCCACAAGACCGGGAACGCCACAG
>VWZU01005098.1:150585-192082 GCA_013397095.1 Sterrhoptilus dennistouni | reverse complement strand
GGGGCTGGAGCCCGGCGGGGTGTGCCCGGCTGTGCCGGCTGTCCCCCCTTCTCCGCCGCTGCTGGTGCGTGGGAGAGCCGGGAGAAAGGCAGGAGGGGCACGGGGGCACTGCCCGGCTCTCTGAGCTCGCCCAGGCGGTGAGGAGCGGCCAGAGCGAGCCTGGGTTCAGAGCCGGGCCTGCGACTTGCCCAGGACTCGGTCAATGGCCACGGGCAGGCTGTGCGGGCATCCCCAGGGCACAGCTCAGCACTCCTGCATCGCTCCTGGGTGGGTTTAGCTGCTTGTGCTGGAGCTTGTCCATCTAATAGAATGTTTGGGCTGATTTGACTCGCCTCACAGGAGAGTTTGGATCCAGATTAGCTCTGCTGGATGTTCCTGGTTCTGGGAATGCTGTGCAGAGTTGCTGGAGGTTTATGTACAGCACAGAATGCCTTGTTGGTTTGGTTGCTGTGCTGCGTGGTGTGGCTGAATGGTTTCCAGAGTAGAGCTAGTCCTTGATGGAGCATCAAAAATAGAGTCATGGTGGAGTTTGTTTTCAGAATGGAGCTAGCTCTGCTTCTGTGATACACTTAATCTGTAGTGTAGTAACCTCCAACTGGTAATTAACGTTCAGCATACTGATTAAGATAATGATAATCATCAGAGTCTTA
This sequence comes from Sterrhoptilus dennistouni, assembly GCA_013397095.1. Lineage (NCBI taxonomy): Eukaryota > Metazoa > Chordata > Aves > Passeriformes > Zosteropidae > Sterrhoptilus > Sterrhoptilus dennistouni. The sequence goes on along the minus strand of VWZU01005098.1, from coordinate 191,432 downwards.
TCTGCCACTTGTTTGGTTTCCTTCAGTTTTGTCTGTTGTGGGTTATCTTGAGCTCCGGAAGCCAAATAAAGTACCTTCAGTGGAGAGTCACAATTCGTGTGCCTCAAGTCAGTGGTTTCCTGATAAGTTATTTTTAAAAATACGTGAACATAGCAGCTTTCTCAGCCTGCAAACCTGCAGGCTTGTTGGGCTGAACCTGCTGTGTTTGAGGGATTTTCCTTGTCACCTCATGGTGTGACCCCTCTTACTTGTGGAGTTCTGCTCTCCAGCCTTTGCCACACAAGCAGTGATCTGCTACATTCTCCCTGCTCTCTTTGAAACGTTGCTGAGCTTGAGGTCCTGCAGTTTCCCAGCTGCTGCAATTCCTGCAGTGTTTGCCTGCAGCTTTTGTCTTCCCTCAGCCTCAGCAGCAGTTATGGCACCTGGGGAACTGTGTATTGTTGGGTCATGCAGCACATCTGATTGAAAAATTGTTATAAAACAAATAATTTGTTTGAAAAACTGTCGTGGATGTGTACAATAGCTGTAGGAATTCCCAAGCAGTTGGTGACTTTGGAAGTATTTGTAACTCCTCAAAACTTTGCCCCAGAAAAGTGTTGAATGAATTTTGGGTTGAATATGTCAGAGGACACAAGAAATGGGTTTCCATGTGTTGTATGAATAAGTTGGAGCCCCTCTACAGTAGATTAATGTGTCATTTCCTAACTTCTGTGTATCAAAAGGTGATTATAGATGGCTAAACATAAAACTGAAATACTTTAATTGAACTAAAAGTCAGGCAAGTAGTGTGTTCCTGTGTTCAAGCCATGCTATACACAAGTTACTCAAGGCATAAAGCAGATAATATGTCATTGAGTCATGAGTATCTCCAAGCCTGTACTCTCAGTTAGTAGGTGTAGGATTATTTTTCCCCCCCTTGGCAAGTCTCTGCTCTTTTTCCCTCAAATCTGCTATTAGAAAATGGATGTTTGATAAAACTTTTACTGGGTCTGCAAAATCCTGTGATTGGAAAAGGAGAGGTGTGGAAACTTTTGAGCCTGAAATGGAATTGTGTCAGGACTTAACAACTATTATTTTATATATGTTCTTGCACCAAGCAGTGTCTACAGACCACCCATCTCCAGCCAGTGTCTTCTTACAGGAACTTGGGAGTGATTTTTGTCCCCTATACCATGACCAGTGGCACTCACTGGTTGGTTATATGTTGAGGAAGGTCTTTTTCAGCTTTTTCTTGCTTTGTCTTACCCTTAATTTATTTTCTTTATTTCATCCTAATTTGTCTAGATTTTTTTTTCCTTTACTTGGTGAGAGGGCTGCAAACCAGCATTTCTTCAGCAGAATTCTCTGGTGAACCCTCTCTAGCAGTGATTTTGGGATAATTTGTGTAGAAACCCTGACTGGAGGTGCTCCAATATCCGAGGGAGTAACTTCAAATCCTTTCTTTCTTCTTGCAGCTGCCTCCAGAGCCTCAGTGAAGGTGATGTTGCAAGGGCTGGGATCTGCTCCTGATGCCTTACCCAACGTGGTGTTTAGGAGAGTGCTGTGACACAGCAGGGCATAGCAGCCTCTTCAGGGTATGGTGTCCTTGTCACTCACACCAGTCACTGCCCTGTCTTTTCCAGGTTGTCACCCATCAGTCCTGTAACTGAACAAGCTAACTAGAAAATAAATATTTAGAAAATTAATATAATATTGTGATGGAGCCGACTGGGGACTCTTTCCATCCCTTAAATAGACTTTTATTTGGGATTAAGGGTGTGTCTAGCCTAATTTCAGAGGTGATGGAACAGTTCAGTTTTGCAGCAGATGGGTCTCTCCTGAGTTAAGATTTGACCAGAACATTATTCTCACATCTCAGGAGCTTCCTGCTGTGTCTTGAAGTGTTTGTTGGTTGTGTTTGAATACTGACAGTGCTGTTTCTCTGAGAGTCACCAGCTGGAACATCACATAAAGCATGTGGCAGCTTGAAACCTTGGCTGATGGTTCCTGTTTCTGTACAGAATGCACTATTATGTGTAATTCCATTTCTGGGATTTTACAGGTCAGTCTCATACTAGTGACACTTTTTTTTGCCTGGTTCTTTTTGAAGGATCTTAAGAAATCCTTCCTTAAATAGTACTGACTTAAGATGAGCAGGGTAGAAAAATGAATATTCAGAACAAGGTGATTATTAATTATTCAGAACAGAAAAGAATGTAGCAGCTGTTTTCAAAACCACATAGAGGTGTTTTGGGTAGAAAAACAGTGATACTGTTTTTTTGTACTTCAGATTTCCTTATGCTGCTCTTTTGGTAAAGGCATAGTTGTTTTTATCTACATGTTGGGGAAAATACTGTCAGAAAACAATGCTGTTGGTTCAGGACTTTAAAGTTTCACATGCAAGTCTGGTCCCGTTTGCAGGATATATCTGGTGCCTTTTTATATAACCCTACTTTTATAATAGCTCTTGAAATTTCAGAAGCTGTTGCCTAGATTCTTCTGTGTACTTTAAATCCCCATTTCCTGTCCATCCAGAACTTTTGGGGTATAGGAAGGGGAGCTGGCCTTTCTAGAAGATGTGATTCAGAGTTAACAGGGGCACTTCTCTTCTTCATTAGCTTGGCTGGTATTCTGAAAAACTAAAAGACACATGAGATTTAATTCTTATTATTCTACTTTTTTTTTTTCCCCCTTCTATCCAATAGTTAGCTCGCATGCCAAGTGTCCTGCTGTGTTGGTGTTTCTGGATATGAGCAAAAAATAATTCTTCTGGTTTAAAAAAAGTTAGAAGATATTCGTTCTTGCCTGACCTGAGGAAAGCCAGAAAGTCCCCATGAGTCAATGGTATCACTTCAAGTGGCATTTTACAAGATAACAAAAGTAGTTACAGTAATTCTGTGAATTATTAGTCTGTGTGCTAGACAGCACCTAAAGAATTTAACTTTATGCTGAATGAAAAACACCGAGTTGTCATCTTTCTCTAATGAATCGAATTAGTTTTTTTGTGGCTGCAGTTGTAAAAAAGCAAAATATAACAACTGGTCTTTACTGAAAGTGCAGTTCTCACTGGCAGAGTCCAGTTGTTATGTCATGCGACTTCTTTATTCCAGAGAGGGGAGTAAAAAGTGGATTAGTTTTTGGCACACTAGCCCTAAGTCAGAGATAACAGCCCTTTGGGTAAGGTCTTGATGCAGACAGATTTTAGAGCTAAAAGGCAGCAGAAAGTGCTGTGAGCTCTTCTTTCACAAAAGTTGGCTGGTCCATATGGTGAGCAAGAAAACACAAATTCCCTGGGCTGTCATTCAGCCTGAAGGTGTGTGTCAGCCTCTGGTTCTGCCCAAATTTATTCCTGTTCCTCACTCTTCCAGAGCCTGTGGTCACAGGTGGCACAGCTGCCAGGCCCCAGAGCTGTGGAGTGAGTTGTGCTCTGCTCCTCACCTGTCCCAGTGGTCACATAAAACTGGTTGTAACTTCACAAAGTGTCAGGTTAAACATACTTTGATTACCACTGCAAGAATTTGCATGATGTGACACCTCTCAGCTGGTGTCAGCTGCAATGAAAGGGCACAATCTTTTATCCCTGATCACAACTAATTACAGATCTGTTAGTAATGACCAGGTCATTCATCTGCCTGCATTCATCCTGTGCTTGAGATTTTCTGTGGTCGTGACATACAGCGCTGGTTTTACTGGGATTTGTTTGTTATCCAGTTAAGGATTGATTCTCAGTGCCAAGGTCTGAAGAAAATATATTTATAGCAATCAAGATACCTTCATGATCTTGTTCATTCCTCTTGGAAACCACACTTCAGTTTTGGTGAAGCCTTCACATGAACCTGGTCTTTGCTTGACCTCCCTGATTCTTCCTTTTTGCGCTTAGTCAGAAGTTATCTGTCCAGCCAAACTGTCCTCCCCCTGCATTTTGTTCATTTTCTTGTCTCTTGGGGTAGACTGTCCTTAATGATCAGACATTGCCTCTTCAGGCCCCTCCATTGCACTGTACAGATCAGATCAGCCTTCTGAACAAACTGTAAGCTGGCTCTTTATTTTGTTACTCGTCATCTTCACTTCTCTTGGGACCTTGAACTGAGTACTGAAAGAGTTTCTCTAATAGAAGTATAGGTGTGTTTTGTGGTAGCCTCTGGTGCTAGCAGTGTGACTTTTTGATATGTTTGAGTCAAATCTTTATTGAAAATGAAATTTAGAACTGCATAATGTTAATAACAACTCCTTTTTGTGGTTAATGTGATGCAGATTTGCTGTCTGACTGAGAGAAGTTTAAAGTGTTCAGTCTTTTGTTTAGGAAATGTCCTAATCTATTAGAATATGCCTGAAGTGGCTTTTAGGAATAAAGCCAGTGTTTCCTGCTGTTGGGAGGTCTGTTTTTAAAACCATGGAAGTCAAACAGCATTTTTTTTTTTCTGTCTAGGGCTGCAGCTCTAGAAGTTTGTGATCTGTTTATTAATTTCCCGAAACACAAAAAATGTGTATGAGCTGTGAGATTTCAGGTACCACACCCTGTGTAATCGCCAGGGGAAAATCTGTCTGGTCTCACAGCAAGTTATATCCTCAGGAAGAGAGGAGAGAGTCAATTCTCCTACTTGGCTGATGTTTCTGTAAATCACTGTGCTGTGCTTTTGTCACTGAAAGGTAGCAGCAGTTGTCTGTTCTTGTGCCCTATGAGTGATGCATGTTGGCTCTGTCTAGCAGGAGTTGCCCCATGATTGCTGGGCTCAGTGGGAGTTGTTTTTCTTGAGAATGAAGTTGTTCTTTCCAAATATTCCTTTTGTGAAAACAGTTCTTTTCCCCATTAAAATTTTCCCTGCTGTGTTTCAAAATCGAATTGAAAAAGCGTTGCATAAGAGCTGGGGAAACAAGGATGTGTCATCTGTCAAGTAGAGTGAGCTGCAGCCAGTCGGAGCACTGATAGCCCTTCAAGCATCTAAAAATCATGGGGAACTTCCTGTCAATGGAACAGGCATTGCTGAAGAGAAAATTAGAGTTTTATTTCCATGTTTGATTTCAGTTATTTTCTCACTGTGTTTATTTCTTACTTTATTTCTCATGGCACAGGGATTTTTTTTCCATTTTAAGCTCATGAAATTTTAATCAAACTATAATTTTTCAGTCCTACAGAACAGCATTGGGAGACTTATCACACCTTCAGAAACAGGGCATACAAAATGCCTTCCTTGTCACTTTTACAGTGTTTGATTCTGAAATTTCCTGGCTGATAAAGAAAGAAAGCATGGAGAGAGAGAGCAGCAGCACTCATTGCAAATACTTATTCTTCTGGTTGTCACAGTATTTTGTGTGTGTTGTACCTAGGGGCATGTGGGTACTTTTGTTTTTTATTTGGGTATTTTAATTAAATCTAAACAAATAAAGGGGGCTAGATCTGCCATTCTGCACTGTGCCAAGTTCTGCTTCTCACTGTCAGAAGCTGTTTGTTGTGTGGTGAGTGAAAACATTGAGGAAAAGCTCTGCTCCAGTTGATTGATGTCTTAAATTGCTTTGGCTGCATGTTCTGATCTCCTCTGTGTGTGTGTAATGCAGCAGCATGGGGCACATTGTCGTGAAATACCCCACCCAAAAATATGGGAAGATTATACTACTCTGCTGCTTAATTAGTGTATTTTTGTTGCTGTTCATTGTAAGGTGGTTCACACCAAGGAGTGAAAATAACTGCAAAGGTGACTCATACAAAAAACTCATGCAAAAACATTACAGCCATTGCTGTAAAAGACAATAAAAATGTTTCTATAAATACATACCACACCACTTAGACAAGTCTCTGGGGCCAGATAGGGTCCAGTCAAGGGCACTGCAGGAGCTGGCAGAGGTGCTCACTGAGCCACTCTCCATCATTTCCCAGACTCCTGGCTAATCAGGAAGGTCCCACTTGGCTGGATGATTGCAGATGGAGTGCCCAGCTAGAAGGAGGGTCAGAAAATGGATCTGGGGGCTACAGCCTGAACTCAGAGGAGTGGAAGGTTGTAGAACAGACCACCTTCCATGCCATCATATGGCACATACAGGACAACCAGGGGTCAGTCCCAGCCAGAACCTGTTTAGGAGAGGCAGATTCTGCAGATCTCCTTCTACAACAAGGTGACTTGCATCATGGATAAGGGATGTGTCTGCCTGAACCTTAGTAAATAAACTCTTTGACACCATTTCTCCTGGAGAAACTGGCTGATCAGGCCTTGGGCAGGTGTGCTCTTGGCTGAGTTTAAAACTGTCTGGATGGCTGGGCTCGAGGAGTGAAGGGGAATGGCACTACATCCCTGTGGAGTTCCCCAGGGTTCAGTACTGGGATCAGTCCTGTTCAGTATCTTTAGGAATGTTCTGGAAAGGAAATAGAGTGCATCCTAAGCACAACAATCCCATTGAACACTCCAGGCTGGGAGGGGGCTGGAAAGGACCTGGGGGTGCTGGTTGACAGCTCCTGAATATGAGCCAGCACATGTGCAGATGGCCAAAAATAAATGCCAAAGGCATCCTGGCCTGTGTGAAAAACGGTGTGTCAGGCAGGAATAGGGAAGTGATTGTCCCCCTCTTTTGGATTCACTTTTGGGCCTGTCACTACAATACAGATTTTGAAGGGCTGGAGCATGTCCAGAGAAGGGAACAGAGCTGGGGAAGGGGCTGAAGCACAAGTCTGATGAGGAGAAGCTGGTGTGGCTCAGCCTGGAGAAGAGGAGGCTTGAGAGGATCTTGTTCTCCACAACTCCCTGATAGGAGGATCCAGGTGGGGTCAGGCTCTGCTCCCAGGGGACAGGGGACAGGACTAGAGAAAATGGCCTCAAGCTCTGCCAGGGAAGGTATAGATTGGATATTAAGGAAAATTTCTTCCCTGAAAGGGCTGTCCAGCTCTGGCACAGGCTGCCCAGGGCAGAGGTGGAGGAATCACCATCCCGTGAGGGATTTAAAAGACAAGGCACTTGGGGACATGGGTTAGTGGTGGCCTTGGCAATGCTGGGTGTTGGTTGGACCTAATGATCTTGGAGGTGCTTTCCAAAATAAATGATGCTATGATTTTACTCCAACTCTGTTTAATAGATGCAATTTCATTACCCCAGTCAAAGATTTGTTTCTAGGGAAATAGTGACTGTTTAAAAGTAACATAAAACCATAGTCAGTTAGCTTTTTTTTTTTTTTTCCTAATCAGTATAATTACTGTGTGTTGGTTTTATCACAGTATCCTGACTTTAATTATTTGCAGCTTGGGAGAACTGTTTCTTGCATGAAACTTTATATTCAAAGCTGAGGCAGATGGGCGTGAAAGCACAAGCTGAAAGGAAATAGCAGTCCATCCAGGTGCTGCTCATAGCAGACAGCTTTTAGAAATTCTATCCAGAGTATCTAGTTGGAAAAAGTCTGACCAAGCTGGACTTTGTATTTTAGGATTTTTAAGACAGGATTTAGTGCAAGAAACTGGAGATCAGTTGCTGGGGTGTTTAATGGTGAATTATTGGCATCAAGATGTTGTGCAGAGCAAAGGCAGATGCTGAGAGTGATTCTGCAGCTCATTCCTCTGCTCTGATGCCTTCTGGTTTGAAGTTTAGATAATGTGGCTCCTTAAATTGAGCAAACAAAATAAAATGTCATGCAAACCCAATTCTTAATATTTTGTATTGTTGTTGCTCCGTGCAAGTTGGAATTAAACAGGATGGTTATCCAAAACAAGTCTAGATCATATAAAACCTGGTGTTTAATTCGCATATTACAGAATAGTTTTCATCAGGTCATTAACAAAAATCATCCCATAAAGGAAGAAAGTGTGGTACTTTGCTGGTTTCCAGAAGCAGAACAATGGGCTCATTTTTCTGAATGTTTCTTTCATTGCAGCAGCTCATTTAATGGCTCCTTACACACTTGCTTCCATTTTGTACTGTTTTTCTCACTCACAAACCCAGTGGCCCACAGAAGCATTCTCACCACCTGAATCTTTGATACCTCTGCTGTTGTATTCACTTAGGATTTAAAAATTATTAAAAATAATGACATGTGATAAGCTTACCTGAAGTGCAGTTAACTGGAGTTTTATACAAGTTAAATTCTGAGATGTGATGTGCAAAACAAACAAACAAACAAAAACAAAACCCAAAGCAACCAAAACCAACCAAACAAACAAAAACAGCCAACAAAAAAAAAAAATCAGCGTTGTGTATTTTCACTTTTTAAAAATCATCTTTGATGCTGGTGAGCTGCTGGCTCGGTGTGCTCCTCTGAGGCAGCTCAGGCTGAGCAAGTGCCAGATGCTGGATTTGTTTTTAGGGAAAGCCCAGCTCTGGGTGGTTCAGACATCTCATGCTGGATGAGGAGGTGTCCAACGGCATCTGGAGGGGCTCAGAGCCTCGGGTGTGTCCCCACCAAGGGCTGGGGCTGTCTGGAGAGGTGGAGAGGGCTGCTGGGGATATCAGCAGGGCAGGAACAGCTCCTCCTCCTCCTCCTGTAGCTTCAGCCTGGAGCTGACAGCAGCTTCACTCCGCCTCTCAGCACAGGAGGAGAGAGGCAGGGAGAGGTTCCTGCCATGCCATGAGCCAAGGATTTTCTGTGCCCAGCCTCAGGAAGATGTGTGCCTGCTCTGCATGAGATCCTGGTGACTGGGTGGGTGTTAGGGGTGAAAAGGGTGTTGTGTATTTATCACCATTGTATCTCTGCTTCATCAAAGTGACACATCGAGTAGATGATAAAATTGTGGTTTCATTTACCGTGGCTGTGGCTGAAAAGGGACATCCTGCTGCTCTGCTTGTGTGTTTTTCCTGACCCTCACCCTGCTGGCTCCCCTGGAACAGGGCTGTGTGGGGCCAGAGCTGATCTTTCTGACATCAGCTTAGCAGAAAGACTGTGCTTGGGTCTCTGGATTTTCTTCTTTCTCTTTCTTTTCCCTTGGCAGATCCTGTTCAACTACACAAGGCTCTGGTGGTCAGGAAGGAGGGAGTGTCAGGCAGGCAGGAGTTGGGTGCAGGAGGTTGGGAGAGGCAGGAGCTCTCCCTTCTCCCTGTGAGCTGCTGCTGCTGCTCCTTGCCTGGGGGAGGATGCCCTCACCCCTTGCTCCCAGATGTGCAGTTCAGTGCCTGCATTTCACCCAGACACTGCATTTCACTGCTGCTTGGTCTGTGGAGCCACACCTGGGGTGTGAGGTGTCCTCTGCCCCTGCTGCTGGTTCTGGGGGTACAGGGAAGGCACGAAGCCACCCCAGGCCAAGTTCTCACTTGGAATTCTCACTTCCCTGGAAGAAGGCATGAAGCCACCAGAGTTGACGTCAAGTTCTGCTTGCAATTCAGACAGGCACTTTCTGTTCATCTGCTTTGGTTCAGTCATCTGCTTCCAGGTCCTACAAACTTATTTGGAAAGAGTGTTTTCTTCACACATGTAACGTATTCCACTGGGACTCTGAGAATTTTTTTGTCTTTGTAATTATTTAAATCCTTCTCAGAACCAAAATTAAAGAACTACTCACGGCTTTTCAGCAAAGCATGGCATGGGAAGTTACTGCTGTATGGATCAGTGGAATAGAAAATATTTTTCCATACTAAAGAGTTTAGTTTGGGACTCTTCTATGAAATTACACAATAAAACAGTATTAAATAACAGAAGTGAAGGATGAGGGACAGGACCTTTTGGTATGAATTTCAAATTTTCTTGCTCATAGCCATTGTATTTTGTACTCCTTTTTATAATCTCTGAGTGTCAGAGTTTCTCTTGAGTCCTAATTTCCCTGTTATGTCTACAAAAAATAAAGATTTATATTTAAAATAAAACTGATTGAAACTGGTGGAGGAAAAACCTGTAAAGGTGACGGTAGTGCTTTGTCTTGTCAACTTGTGTGCTGCGAACAGGGTCATTTCCAAAGAACCTGAGTTATGGAAGAGACTAATTGTGAATTCACTTGACTTAAGAGTTCAAACAGTAACGATAAGTAACTTTGATAAAAGGGTCGACAACCTCGCAAAACCCTCCAGCCTTCAACGAAACTTTATCCCGGCTCACACAATACACCCTGGCACATCAGACCTGTCCTCAAACGAGGCAAGAAAACCTTTTGTGTGGTGGTGGTGGTTTATATGAAATTATTGCAGGCTGTGTGGCATCCCTGTGGCCGGCACGTGGGACCGAGCTGCGAGCTGGCTGCACGTGCTGCAGGTAAAGTAGGTCTGGCAGGATCCAGGCACGGGGGGACACAGACATGGTTTTCAGGACACCACAAAGTGGTTTTTTATAAACTAGTTCAGTCAATCACTCGGTGTGGGGATAAGCTTGGTTTGAATGCTCCGGATATAAATAATATAAAATATAAACTGTCTTAGAGGAAGGAGTTGTGTGTTAAACAGCCCTTTTGCATTTCTTGCAGACACTTAGAGGTAGAATTTGTGGCTGTAGAGGCAGGAATAGGTTGTACCTCAGCACAGAAAGTCACCAGATTTGATTTTTTCCAACCTACTAAGTGTTTTCCAGCATTTCTTCTGGTTCCTGCATCCCCCTGAAGCTGTGCTGTGTGGGTAGAGCAGAGGAGGCAGCTCAGGAAAAGCTGGGGATGGTTTTGATAAAGTGGGTCCAAAATGAGATGGAGAAAGAACAAAAACACAGATCAGGCTGCTCATGCACATCCGGTGGGCAGAGGTGGAAGCCAGGAGGACACAGGCTTTAATCTTTTGCCCAGCAAATTGCAAAAAGTTAATAAGGTTGTGAAAATATTCAGCAAAATTTCTTTTTCATGATTTTAAAGCCTCTGGAGGGCAGCAGCTTTTTGATGTATCACATCTCTCTGTTAAATGCTTCCAAAATAAAAATTATTTTATATAATTCCATCAAACTTCTCTTTTTTGAAAGGTGCAGTTGAAATAATGAACTTGCTTTGTGAATTTAGTTATTAGTTATTTTATTTTTAGTTATTAGTTATTTTATTTAGTTATTTTAACTAATATTGGAAAAGAAGGCTTATATTTAGTATATTTACCCAGAGGACAAAAAGCATTTTGTTGTTTGTAAAATGTGCTGTACATTTAATTTGCTCTAATTGTCCAGGCAGTGGTAAGAAAGGAATAGTTATGTGTACTCTGGTGTTTCTATGCAAAATGATTACTTGTTATACTCAGAAAACCAGACTTATTTCAAGCCTGTTGTAGAGGAAATAAAATTCACTATTTGAGGGACAGAATCAGCATGCTGGTTATTACACTGTATATGATCTTTAATTCTTCCTATGCTTTATGCTTTAGTTGTTGATAATGCTATTTGCATTATCAATAACTGATATTAATACAGCACAGAAATGTTGGGTAGTGAATTATCAATACAGTATGAGATTAATTAAATTGTGTATCTAAAACATAATAGCATAGGAATTAAGCAGAAATGTTTATATGAATGTTCTGTTCCCAAAATAAACCCGGCACAAGCTCAACAAGAAATTACCAAGTTACAATGGGAGTGATTGTCAAATGCACACAGGAACAGAGTAATGTGCTTGAGGGCACTTTGGGTGCCTTGTAATTGAAAATATTTTGATGCCTTTTTAATGTGAGAATTTAATGTTCTTCAGTTAAGCTAGTTAGAAAATACACTGTAATGTCATTTATGCAATTTTATGACTTAGGAACAAATGTAAACTTAAAATTATTCAGAACCTGGCTTGCCACAACCTGCAGGTGATGGGCTGGATAATATCCACAAAATGTGAAACTAAGCAGCAAAACCATATAGTTTGTGCTCCAGCTATTTGAGGAGGTTAAAAATGAATTACTAAAAACATACTAAAAATTATCTCTAAATACATTCTTATATAGTGAAAACTGTCTTTATTCTTCAGGGCATGAGAGGTAGAGTACAGCTGCTTTTCAGTTGTGTGTCCTTTAAGGAGATTCTGCTTAAAGGTTCTTTAAAGCAGATTTTTAATATTCAGCTGAAGATTTTCTTGGTAATTTCTTCTAAGTACCTGATACCATTCAGTCATTCTGTGACAGTGTATGAGGCCAGATGGATCATAATGAATGAGTGAGGTGGTATTTTGGGTTTAATGGTGTGTTCTTGCAGGAGGAACTCACCCTGGCTTCCTCCTGAGGGTTTCACAGTAATATTTGTAGCCTGCAGAAATCAAATTTGTGTTCGAGCCAGTGCTGGCTGTGGTGTAATACCCTGTACAGGAACAGAATGAGAAAAAGTGCTGTACTGGTTTTGGTCAGGAGTCAAAACTCCTAATTTACTACAGGAAAAGCATTCATGTTCCTATCTTTATGCAATATTAAAATACAGGGGGAAAAGAAAGAAGTAGTGCTGGATCTGTGCAGAAAAAGATTTTCTTAAAATTTATGCCTGTTTTATTCAATTTCCCCAAAATTGTCCTTCCCAGCCATTTTTTTTTGTGGCTGTGTATCTCAGCACCTGTTACAAACATAATTAACATGACGATCCTGCTGCAGAAATCCAGTGTTAGCCCTTGTTTTCTAACTTGTTTTGAGATGAAGAGCCCGTGGTCCCACTGGTGAGTTCTGGAGTACAGGACAAGGCTGTGCATTCACCACTCTGAACCCTCCAGCTTGTGTTGGTTGTAGCTCTGAACATTTCTGTCTTTGCAGGTGAAAAAAGCCAAGATGCAGGAATCCAGAGAACAGAGCCTGAGGTATGGGATTTTAAACTTGATTTTAGTGTGGAACGCTTCTTTATGGTCTTTTACAGCTTTCATTTTAGAAATTTGCCTCTTGATTTATTTTTTACAGTTACGGAAGATAGAGTTGCATTTATATTTGGTATAATTTTGATTAAGTTCCCAATAAAAAAAATTTAATTTGCCCTATAGAATAAAGCTTTTATAAAAGTCTTTGAAAGAATCTTAATGGCATCATCGCACCGATCTTTCACAGAATGAGACTGGCAGAACATGCATTTAGTTAGGTGAGACTCAGGATATTTTAATAATGTCTGTGCTACTATTCTTAGTGAAACTTTGTGGATAACTGCTTTGAGAAATGAAACTCTTGAGGTGGTAGCCTCTCCTGTTTAAAGCTGTTTGTGATACTATTTTTGTCCTGATGGGTATTGTATTTAGGAATTAACTATTATTGTTACTATTTACAATGAGAACAGCTATATTAGGATTTATTCTGTTTCTCTGAGTAGCAGCAAATACAGTGAAGAAAGATTTATTTTTGGGGTCTCTGCCATTCCAATAGGAGCAAGGAGGAAATGCCATTTCTGCAGGAGTGGACGTGGTATATTCTAAAAATCAGAATTTTTATCTAATCACACAAGATCCCTTTCTGGCCCATCTGAAGTCAGAGGAACCAGATCTTAGGGAGGGTTTTTTTCTCTCTCTTGGATAGAGAGGGCCCAAGGACAGATGGGCAGGTCTGAACCCATTTTTGGGGTGCTCTCCCTTCTCCCTGTGTGTCCCCCCTTTTCAGCACAACCAGGGCTTCCCCACAGGCACAGGGAGCTCAAGATTTGAGTGCAAACATCCTTGAATTTGAAAACTGTAGATAGAGGGGAGGGATAAAGTTGCATTTCCAACTTGATTAAATGTTCTATTTAAACAATCTGGCTCTGTTTTTATAAAGCTTGACCAATAGTTTGACCAATGGATTAGTTTAAAAGAGTTTATTGGACCTGTTTCTCCCTTTCCTCTGCACTGCAGGAGGTGGAGGAGGGAGGGAAAATCAGTTTAGTTGAGCCCAGAAAGCAAGGATGGGTGGGGGAAGGTGTTGTAAGATTTGGGTTTATTTCTTGTACAGCCTCCTGCTCCCTGTGTAGTTCAGCTCAGGCACCTCTAGGCTCTTCCTGAGAGTTCAATTTGCTCATCCAACACAAAACTGTGCAGTTTTTTCTTGTTGAGATGCTGGGTGGAGTCAGGTCATGGAGGGGGGCAGAAAACACAGTGTTTGGTGCACACGTGAGCTACAAGGGGGGGAAGTCCCCCCTCAGCAGCAATAAATAGTTCCTTTGGCTCCTTCACCTTGAGAAACTGCAGTCTCAGAATGTCAGAGCAGCACACAGGTGGCTCAAAACCTCCTGAAAAGCTGTGTTGCAGAACTAGTAATAATGAAACCAAAGCCAGGAAGGCAGTCATCAAAGAAAAAACAGTTTCATTCAGAAATTACCTGTACTTCCTACTCTGTACATGAACAAAGCAGTATTAACATGGAACTGAAACAATGTGGGACAAATCCAAAATAATCCTGCAAATATTAAAGTACAGAAGTGACACCTGGAAGGATGTTTCAAGACTGGTCTTCAGGGATAAATCCAGCAATGAGGCAATGCCCATGGGCAGGGGGGCCTGTGACAGCAGGGCCACACAACCACTGCTGGCAGCCGTTCCTTGGCTGCTGCAGCCTGGGGAGATGGGGATGCCAAGAGATGTTTCTCACAGAACCCACCCCTGCAGTCCCCCTTCTACCAAACCCTGGCCACTCAAATACAATTTGATGCCTAATTCCACCCCATAGAGTTTGATGTGTAATTCCAGCTGCAGATCTCTCTCTCTGAATCTCTTCATGAAGCGGCAAAGAGCACAGGGTTTTGTGAATAGTTAGTTTGCCTTGGTTGGGTGAACCCAGGGTTTATGATGCCCAAAGATGTTAATTTAAGAGTTCATAATGCTAATACTGAGCCTTTGTTGTCCTGGCAGTCATGTGAGCAGCACAGAAGTCAGTGATCAGAAAACTGAATCTTCAAACCTTGGCTCCAACCTTCCCATGTCCAGTGAGAGTGAGTATCTCTGGAGTTTTCCCACTGCCTTTCCTCATGTTTTTCCCTGGCACCATCCTTCATCAACCACAAGCTTTGTCTCCTTGTAATCCTTTGCCTGCCCTCACTATCAGTTGTAAAGTGAACGTTTGCTGTGGTGTTTACAAAGTGTTAATGCCTGATGGTAAGGAAATACCTGTTTCTAACAAATATTTTTTGTGTCACTGCCCCCTCAGCTTGCTGTTGGGTGCTTCTGAGTGCTGCTGTGTCTTATCTGCCTTAGACATGATTCTTCTTGAGGGCTGAGTCAATATCAGTTATAGTGCCTGTTGTAAACATGACTTATAAATCATTATCTCTACACAGCTGGTTGGGTCCTTTGTAGCAATATGCCATGCACTTCATCTTAGAGTCTGAATTGTATTCAGTGTCTGCAGAAAGCTCTTAGGAAAAGGACAGAGGGGAAACAGGAAGGGAATACAAAGATTGCTTAGTAAGTGAATAGTGGAGTGTATCCTTTCTCTTGGAAAAAGAGGGCTGGAAGTTATCAGGAAAGTCAGATTCCTGTGTGGAATACCTTTGACTGCCAATACATATTTTGAAGTGTAGGCCAGCTCATCTTAGCTGAAAGTGTGTAAGGTGTAACTTTCCATTGTAATCGATTTAGTCTTTGCTATTTTAATCCATGTACTGTGGTATTGCAGGAGTTACAAGAAATTTCATCCTGGAAAACCTGCTGCCAAACTGGATAAGCCATTTACAAATCCCAGAAATTGCATCCAGTATTATTGTGGGATTTTTTTTTTTTTGGCTTTTTTACACTATTGCCTAATTCTTTGTATACAATTTTGTAAATACAAATTCTAGAAATATCATTACTACACAACTATTCAGATGAATATTGACATTCTTAAAAAAAACCCTACAAATCCTAAACATTTTTGCAGGAGGGATGTGGGAACTGACAAAGGAAAGTAAAGAAAAGTAAAGGAAAGTCTTTAGGTCCAAAAGTTCCCAGTTTGTGTTTCCTGTTGTATCCTTGTGCTGCATGGGCTTCATGCTATGAATAAAGGCAGACACTGAGGGGCAGAGGAAGGTGATTCCTGGATCATTTGGAGGTTCAGCACATGTGGTTGATGGTTTGTACTTCTCAGCTGCTTGTGTCCACATTACACAAAGAGAAGAAGGTTCTGGAGATGGCAGAATGAACTTTAGGGTTAGAGTTTCCTGTGGTCACTGTCTTGCTTTCCTCAGTGTAACTCAGCAGAGTTACCTGTGTGGTCATACAAGAGAAATAATGCAGGTCTGATGTGGAAAGCCCAACTTTTTTGAGCACATTATTATTGGCATTTGGATCAAATCCCAAGTCAGAGTCTGCTGTTATCCATGACCCTGTGCCATTTTGAAGGCTGGTAATTGAGTCACTCCAGAGGGAGAAGGAAAATGTGGAGAGAGAAAATCTCTCTGGGATAGCCTGGATCACCTCCTGGGCAAGCCCTGGGTGCTTTGCTTTCAGAGAGGAATCAGCTGGATCCACAGCAGTGCAGCTGTGTTTGCTTAGGGTTTGGGTAATGGTGCTTTTATATCCAAACTGATAAACTGTGCAGGTACACAGTCACAGGAGTTGTAGCCCCCACTGCACTGGGGTGGTGGTGTGTGCCAGAGAGGCTCCATGGGACCAAATTCTGTGCTGGGCTCCTGCCCATCATTGCTTTCCTAGTTTGATGGACAGCTGAGTACTTCATCAGGTGTGAATCCACAGGGTGTTTAATGGCTCTGGGATTAAGCCAGAGGAGCCCAATCCCCCTTCTCCACCCCAGCCTGGAGTGCTGTAACAGAGCTCAGTCACACAAGGTGCACTAGAGCCATAGCCTGTGCCGAGTGAGAACATTTGCAACATTTCCTCCCTGAGCCACTCTGTCTTACCAGTTTCAGAGTGCAATTGCTGTGGGCTTATTCAAGCAGAAAAATGGAAACATCTGGTTAGATGTAACTACCAGATTACTTCAGAGGAATCTCTGAGCCTTGTGCACTGCAGCTGTGCTTCACTGGATGTGTGTGGTTAAATTCACTGGGCTGGAGCTGTTCCTTTTTACAGGAAAGACTGTTTGGTATTAATAGAGTATGTAGGGGAAGAGGAAAACTTGGCAAAATAGGCATTTTGTCTCTGCTCCAGGACACAGACATGTTATACTTGGCGCAGGTGAAGCCCCTTTGGCAAATATGCAGGGTTTGGGAAGGACTGAAATCAAAGTTTTTTTATGACGGTTGCCAAAAATTATGGTACCAGCTGATGAAGAGAAAGAGCACTGTTTCACAGGGAGGAATAGTGACTGACTGATCTACCTGCTGTGAGCTGGCAAAACTCAAACAAAATTTTTGTGCCAGTTTAACAGTGGGTTTTTGAGAATTTGCTTTGAAACAGATATTCAGGGCACTAAAACTCTTTGTAAATACTGTGTGTTGACTGAAATGTACCATGAGTATTGATATTTGTCTTTATTTGTCAGGTTGTGAAGGCACCTCTGTAATTACACAAACTATTTTTTTTTCAGTTATGACATGCACTGATTATATCCCAAGGTCATCAAATGATTATACCTCACAAATGTATTCTGCAAAGTAAGTCAAGAAATTGTTACTGAGTTCTGTAATTCTTACTTCTCTCTGAAGTAATCTTTTTGTATCTTTGTGCATTTCTTTAATGCTGTAAATCCCACTACTGGCAGCAGATAGTCATTTGAGGACACTGAACTTACAGAACTCACCCTTGGGCTTTAGTGACTGTTGTTTTATATTCACAAAGATAAATGAGGCCCTTCAAGTAATTAACATCAGAATCTTGGTGAATAATGCACATAATATTTGTCAAATAAACAAAATTGAACACGATATAAGGGGAATATAAGATTTTCTTGTCATTAGAGATATTTGTAGTTCTTCCTGTTGGAGCAGGATAGGTTTTAATCCCTGCTGCTTGTTTTTGTGTAGTTTCTGTGTTCTTGCAGATACTGCTAGATTGCAGTAGCTTCAGGGTCTGTGTGGTAAGGCATGATAACTGGGACTGATTTCTTGTCCCTGTTGGGATGAGGAATTTGTCCCTCCCAACTCCTGGATGACCCCAGGTGCTCTGGCATGGTGGAGGAGGGAGTTTCCCTGGTGTCACTGCAGGGAGCTGGCAGCATCTGTTAACTCAAGTGAGCCTGCCTTGGGAAGTACAAGGAGCTTATTGCACTCAGAGGATGTGCCAGTCTGAGTAGTTTCTCCTTCCTGGAGCAATTTTTTTAAATGTGTCTTCTGGTTTGAAGGCTGAAAGATGCGTAAAAATGTAACTAGTTCTGTCTGACTTTTGTTCTCTCTTTTCACTAAGGCCATATGCACATATCCTTTCTGTACCAGTGTCGGAAACAATGAGCCCTTACCCTGGTCAGCCTCAGTACCCAGCACTACAGCAGTCCCAGCCCTACACCATCTACCCCCAGACCACCCAGACCTACGGACTACCTCCTTTCGGTAAAATGTGACTTTTCAAAGCCTTCTCCCTGCCTGCAGTTAATTGTTTTGTGTCTCGTTAAAAAGCCGATGTCAAGTCTAAGGTGTGTTGGAGAGAAGAGTTTAATATTCAATTCATAGCTGAAATTGTAGATGGGCACTGATCTCTTAATGGGATTTCAAGTTAAAAAATAAGATTTATTTACAAATCTTGGTTACTTTGGATCTTCCCCATGAAGTTTGCTATATGGTTCTTGGTTTGGGATCATAATTGTCTCTAGTTGTGGTGTAGGTATGTTTGTGCAGTTTCCTTGTTAGTGAAATTACACAACACCCCATACTACAACTTCTCTGCTTTTTCTTTTCCTTTTTGTTGTCCAAGATTAAGCCATTTTTTATTTAATCTTTCACCAAATGAGAGCTCATGCTAAAATGTCTCCAAGTTTTATATAGGCAAATAATTTTCCTAATTTGCTGTGATAACTGAGCCTTCTTGATAGCTATTTCAGTCTTTACAAATGCAGCTCTCAAAAAATGGAAAGGAGCAGAGGCTGTTTTATCCCTTAGCATCCAACACTGATGAGAGGGGAGAGCATCACACCACCATGCAGGGAACCTGGGGGAATCCCCTGGCCTCAAAAAACGTGTGAGGACATGGTTTAGTGGTGGTGCTTTAATGGTTGGACTTGATGATCTTAAAGGTCTTTTCCAACTTTTACAATTCTGTGATTCTAAGTTTCTATCTCAGGGGTTTGTGGTTGTACTGCACAACCATATGCACTGAGCCTCTTGCAGATTTATCTGTAGGGCTAAAATCTTAGTACCTTGATGTGTGTAAGGATGAATTTTTCTTTAGTTAAAGAATTAGATGTCTTTGAATAAAACCAGTTACATTTCTGGCTTTTGTTAGCTGCTGACAGAGCACAGGCTTTTCTAAAGGTTACAAAACAATTGATTTGTCACGACATATTTGAAAGATGGTGTGGAAAAGATAATAAATCCAGACTTGGCTTTGTTAAACGTGAGTTAAATTACTAATACTGTAATTACTAACAGTTGTTGGAACATACTCCTCACTGGGTGCCTGCACTTTGATTTCAGTGCTGTTTTTTGCTCTATCTGAGCAGTGACTGATGGTTTCCTTTGCTTCTTTTATTTGGTGTTTCTCAATAGTGTGTTGTGCATGGTGCACTGAGGCTGCTCCATGTGCTCTTGTGTGTTTCAATGTGTCACATTTTGGTGCTTTTAAAGGCCAATATTTGTAAATATGTGGAGTGCTCCAGTGAAATTGTTTAAAATGGTGGTTTAGACTTCCTTCTACAGTTTTGGAGGGAGGGAGAGTGTAGGGGTTTTGTTAGAGTGTGTGGGGTGTGTGTGATGTTTTGTTGGTGGCAGTAGTGGTGACTGTATTTGTATTTGTATTTTTTAAAGCCAAAGGTTCTGGAGTGCAGGGGTACTCAGCTGCTTCAATATTCTAATTTAAATGTAACACTAGAAATTCTTCTGAAAACCTGGAAGGAGATCTGTGTTTTCTATTGACTTCAAAGGAGCTTTGTCTGTAAAATATCCAAAATGTCATCAGTTACTGAAATGACTGGTGTGGATTTTGAGGTCTGTTGTTAGACACCTGAATTTTTAGTGTGAAATCCAGTGTTAGGAAGATGTTAAAAGTCATTATTCCCACTAATGGAAATCATACTGGAGTGGTACCTGCTGAGTCAGATGGACCTGGCATGGTTTGATGGAGAGGTAGAGGGTAGAGGATTGAACAAGCACACTGCAGAGGGAATTCTGGAAATTGCTTGTGCTCACAAAATCTCCAGTGAGCAGGTGAGGGCCAACAACTTGATTACTTGCTTTACCAGCACCAGAAGGCTTGTTACAGAGGTTGGTGTGTCTTTCTCCTGTGTATTTGTTTCTATGCCAGGAAGAAGGCACCATGAGTTACCTAACTGGAACAGACCAGCATGAAATTCAGGCAAGCTGACAAACACAAGCAGAGTCTTGAGGTGGCTGAAATCAGGATGCTCCTTTTAGAGAGCATGAGTTATGCTCTTGCTGATTTGTCGCCTCTCTTGGTGTTCAGTGCATTGTTCTGCATGGGATGCCCTTGTCTGGAGAGATTTTTTTTAAAGAAATATTAAATAAGAGCAGTCACATCCAGGCTGAGTATGTGTAGCTGTAAGTTGGTATTAGAATCACCATAGATGTGATGGCTTACATTAACTCAAGAAAAACCTACAAGTGATGGGATGTCCTGTGTGGGGCCTTTCCCTGCCTGTAGGTGTGTGCTGTGACATTCTGTGACATACAGTGCTGCCATTGGACATGGAAGAGTCTCATTCCCCCTCTCACAGCTTTTTCTCCATCATCCTTGAGGCTGTGCTAGCTTACACTGCTGTCCTGCAGAATGAGAGGGGAAGGATGTATGTTATGCCAGCAGTCCAGGAGTGTGCCTGCTGTATGGAAAATAGGATATATCTGTAACAACAGGATAGTCCTGGAAGGCAGGGGCTGGAAGATGCCTCAGTAAATGCCCTGAATCAGCTCCGGCACTGACACCAGCCAGCACTGCCAACACCTCTTAGAGTGGTTCCACATTCCCTGTGTGGTCATTATCCTGTAGCATTCAGGGTGGTCATTATCCTACAGCATTGGTTTTTCACTCTCAGGTTGATTTGGCACTTCTGCATGTGGTGTCACCATCACACTGTGCTGCTGTCTGATCCTTGTCCCTCTGTCTTGTGCCCTGAGGAGCTTCTGGTTACTGCCCCCTGTAAAAAGTGCTCACCCATTTGGAGGTGGTGGCTCTCCCTTTCCAGATTAAACACAGCTCTCACTCCCACTATCCTTGGAGGATCTTTGTCCCATATATTTTGTTCTGGAGTTTCTGTGATGTATCTACAGTCTCTCTTAAATCAGCCTTTCCTTTTTGTTTGCTAATTATTGAGGTTCTGGAGCTTTGAAACCTTAATGAAGACACAACTTGAGAGTCGAAGAGACAAACCCTGGGGTGACTGTGCTGAGGGGAGTGATTTACGTGGACTCATAGGTGACAGTTTGAGATCAGATATGTAAATAAATCAAAGGGCCATTGCAGAATATAATTCTGACAAAGCTGCAGCATAGAGCAACCTCTTGGAGCTGCTGCTCATGTCCAGCTTGATGAAATCTCCCATGTCTTCTGAGTAAGAAACTTAGAGCTCACAGCCCATGGCTCAATCCTGCTGGAGTGGGTGAAGGGCTGCAGGTGGCTTCCCCAGCCTTGGTACTGTTTTCAGGGTGTTTAAAAAGGAGGATGGTCTTTTTGATGGCCCTGAACTCTGTCTAGCTGCAAACATCCTTTGTCACTCTGCTTTGCGCACTCCTGCTTGTTTTTGAGTAGATCCTCTCAAAATATTTCTGCTTTCTAACCAGGGCCAGGGTGAACTGTCTTTGGCTATGGCTGTAGATTTGGAGACACTCAAATGAAAGCCTGAAGAGCCCCAAAGAGTGAGGCTTGAGCTGAGCTGCCTCAGGTGGACACTGTTGGCACCTGTCAGTGCAGAGACCTCAATCTTAACAGGGCACCCAAGCTGAGCCATGCTAAGTGTGCCCTGTACACATAATTACAGTCACTCTGCTCTCTGTGCTGTGCCCAGGGTTGTTACAAAGGCATTCCAAAACAACAGGAAACCTGGAACAACCAGTCGGATTTTAATTATTTTTTAGCTCTATATTTCCTGTTTTCAGTCTAGGAAAATTACGGACTTGTGGCTTGGTTTAAAATACTGATCCCAAAGGCCAGTGAGGTAGTGGAAGTGTTGAGCTTGGCCTTCACAGGTCCCAGCTTTGGCCTCACTGTGTAACAGCTGATGTCACTTGCAGTGCTGTGCAGCTCAGCCCAAAATCACAGCCACTGGCAGGTCCTTTATCTGCATGGGCAGTGAATCTTAGTGACACAAACAGATTTCTAGCTAAAAGCTTTGTGAATAAGTCTTCTTGGTGCTTTTAATTTTCTCTTTTTCAGCCATGTTGTCACCAGCTCTAATCCCTGCACAGCCTGACAGTCCGTGCTTACTATTGCTGAAATTAAACATTTTCCTTGTGTCTTTGTTACTTGCTTTTATGATGAGCAAAAATCTTGGATCTGAGGTAGGAGCATGCTGTTTGGTCCCAGCATATTTGTTTGTAACTGGTCCAATTTATCTGATTCAGGTGCACTGTGGCCAGGTATGAAACCTGAAAGTGGTTTAATTCAGACTCCATCTACAAGTCAGCACAGTGTTCTTACCTGCACTACAGGGTTAACCACAAGCCAGCCCAGCCCAGCACATTATTCTTATTCCATTGAAGGTAACTTGGCATGGTTTTTATCTGCATCTCTCTCCACCTAACTGAGTCCAGATACCAAACTAGAGATGCTTGCACGCTCGTCCTTGGTTTGTGCATGCTCCTTCATGCTTTGCCTCTTTTCTCTTTGTGCCTGTGTGTTTTCTGGGTTTTTTATTTGCCTCATTACCTGTGTGTGCACCAGGCTGGCTCGTTGGTGCCATGCTGCTGGGCTGAACAGGGTGAGGAGCAAATGGGAAGGGGAAAGAGACTACATGTTGTGTTCCTGCATGCTTTATTGGGAATGCTCTTGCATTTCTCTTTATTTGTGGTCTTTAGTTTGATGTCAGGAAATATGCTGACTGCAGTGAGATTTTTTAAACATTTGTTTTTAATTCCTTCTGGAGGTGGATGGCTCTTGCGTATCACACACATCTGGGTTGGTAGATCTGCTAGGAAGTGAATTTCTCAATATAGAACTACCATTCAAATATTTTAGTTGCTGGAAGTGCCACATCTAAGAAGGCAGGTGCTGAATTTCACCAGCTTCCACAGCAGTTTTGAGGAGTGAACGTGCCAGATAGCTGAATAATGCAATATTGTTGCTTATTGCACATATGTGCAAACTGATACCTTTTCTTTAGGCTGGAATTTGCCATTTATGTTTTGGTGAGGAATTGTGAAAGCTGGAAAGATAGACAGTTGTTTTAATAGTAATCCCTGGAATATCTGTTTTTTCTCTCCACTCAAATCAGCAGGGTGATACACAGTTGTACACTGATGCTGACTCATTAAAGGGGGATTTCAGTGCCTGGTTCTGGTTTTGGCTTTTTGGAAATGAAGCAAAGCAGATTGGGATTAATAAGGCAGGAGAGGCAGGGATGTAATGTCTGAGGATGAGGTGTGAAGTGAGGGATAAAGAGAGGAAAAGATGAAAAGAGTCGTGGCATCTTTAATGCAGTACTTGTGTTTGCTGGTCTTTAAACCTCAGCCCTTGAAGTCGTGTTTGGCAAATTCGTGCCAAATATTTTTGCATGGTTCTGGCCCATTCACAGGTGAAAAAAGGAAGTGGCCCCCAGTGCAGAAAGAATTGGTTCATCCATGTGGTGGGAACTGTTTGAAAAAATCTGATATTTACCAGTGTTTGGATACAGGATTATTAAAGAGACCTGTTGGAAGGAGACCAGAGTTAAGATAAACAATGAAGTTCATGTGAGGGAATGCCAAACTTTGAAATCTTTTTTCTCCTTTCTTAACTTCTATAATCAATCTCAGTGGAGAAGCAACCTCTGCAGAGCTTTACAGATAAGAATCACTTTCTGTTTCCTCTCCATGATAGTCTTGAGAGCAGTGGGGTAACAGTCTGTCCTCCAGAGAGCTGCATGGCAGCTTTGTTCAGTCAGCAAGAGTCTTCTCTGGAGAGCTGGGCTTCGTGGGGGCCTGGAGAGAACCTTCTCTTAAGGTGATAACAGCCCTGATAGTTTCCATAATGTGGAATTGGAGGGAGCTTCATTTGGAAACTGTTTTTCAAGCAGTGGCTTATAAGAAGTGTCTGTGACAGGTTCCTTGGCTCACACAGCTGGGCTTCAAGTAGTCGTGGAGCTCCTTGAGTGTCTTCATTGCCATTATTGCTGTTCAGTGCAGCCCTTTTGCCTTTTTCTAAGTGTTTCTGGGGCTAATTCCCTTTGTTTCTGCTTCCACAGAGATGACACTCTTCATATTTCTCATCTCCTGTAAATACTGTGAATTTCTACACATCTTTTTAAATCTGCTTCCTTGGTTTTCTTAACTTTTTTGAGGCATATTTTGGATCCATTCCTCTTTCCAGGAGGCACCAGGTAGTATTGGTGCTTGCCATAGCACAAAATACACTCATCAAGAGTTCATGGTGGGTGTGTTTCTCTGGGGGAGCAGGACTGAAGCTTTCAGAAGTTTGAGTTCTTGGGGTGAATTCTGCATAGTGGTGTTTGCAGAAAATAAGAGGTTTTTCTCAGAATGATGATAAAGTAGGGATATTGTGAATTTCTGCAAGTCTTTACGTAAGCATCTAAATGGGATTTTTTTGTTTGTTTTATTTGTGTGCAGAGGAAGGTGGTTCAGACAAGAAAATAGTTCTTGATGGCATCTGGTTTTGTTCCTTCTGATTTAATTATTTGTTGTTATCCTTGTAAGTCCCAAAACCATGTTGGGGAATGTTTAATGGAGTGGCCCTGTGTCTGCAGCCCCCAAAAAACTGCTGAACCACTGATGGCCCCAAGTGCTGCCCTGGCAGCCTCTTCTGTGTTTTGGGAGAACTGAATGCAGTGACACAAAGCTTATGAAACATCTTCAAGTTGGTACTAACAACTACACATCTCTAAGAATTCATCCTATGAGCTGTTGACAGATTATTTCAGCAAATATTCATCCAGTTTCAGCAAATATTTCATCCAAAAAGCAATTCTAGACACAGGGATGTTGGGAGAGATGCTCACTTTCTCCAGCAGGAAACACCCTTTTTCTACTATTTGAAACATTCTTATTGTTTCTTTAAATATTAAATCTAGTTAGACAAAAAAATGCTAAGTTAGATGCAGATTTTTTTTTAACAGAACTGATTTAAAGACACTTATGTCCTTTTTCTTGATTTATTCTGATTGGTTTTCAACTGCTACTGATTGATCATCAGAACAGGATTGGTGTCTTATCCAAATGTGTAATAAAGATGCAAAACCTTTTTAATTCTACCCCAATTGCTTAGCAACCACAGAGGGAAAAGGTTCCTGAACCATTTGAAAGGACTGTTTTTAAAGATTTACTAGCTCTCCTTCCCTGTAAACCAAATTGAAATGTGACTGGTGTCAAAATACACCTCAGTCCCTTTTTTTGGCTGTTAGTAGCAGAGTGCTGCTGGAAGCACAAATGCTTGCACATTTGCCTAGTAAGTATTTATTTCACAACTTCTCATTTCTTACACTTTTCTAGAATATTTAATGCAGTAATTCTCAATTTTACAGCATCAACTACCAATGCCAGTCCAGTCTCTACATCCTCAACTGTTGTCAATATTTCCACGTCAGCAGTAGCCAGCATCTCACAGGTAAAACTTCTTGGTTAATTTATGTGCACCATCTCCTTTATCTTTTTT
Source organism: Sterrhoptilus dennistouni (assembly GCA_013397095.1). Taxonomy (NCBI): domain Eukaryota; kingdom Metazoa; phylum Chordata; class Aves; order Passeriformes; family Zosteropidae; genus Sterrhoptilus; species Sterrhoptilus dennistouni. The sequence continues at coordinate 165,832 of VWZU01005098.1, read as the reverse complement.
TGCTCAAAACTGACATGGAAATGTCATTTCAAATGGTGCTGGGGTTGTGGGGCTCAGTGTGTAACTCCAAGTCACCAAATCACTCCTGCTGTCTCTTTGACCATGATGCTTCTCTCACTTCATCTGCTCAAAGCTGTTGCCTCATCTGCAAATTGTGAGTCTTAAAACTGAAACCTCTGCAAGAGGAGGGGAAGAAATTCAGCTATTTTGAGGACTAAATCTGCAGAGAGGATTAGATGTGGATGTTTTTTGGATGCCTTTGTTCTCCCTCAGCAAGAGTAGGAAATGAGGTTGTACACAAACAAAACTTCAACCCCGTAAAGTCAAGTGTGTATTCTGAGCAGACTAGAACAAAGTGAGGCAGCTCTGCAAGCTACCAAAGACTATTTCCCCCTGCCTTTTTCCTCTGTGGGTGGTTAACTGCCATTCTGAGTATTTGGATATACAAAGGAAGCTTTCAGTGTCCAGCTTTTCAGAAGGAGAGTACAAGGAGTGTGGAAAATGCAATGGATGCACAAAAGTCCTTCTGTGTTTATGCTGTTGCTTTTTAAATATAAACTTGCTTGGAACTGTAAGGGGGAAAAAAAAGATTCAGTATTTTAAAGCAAGGTACCTGGTTCACAAACCCAGGCTGCTCTTCAAGGGAATCAAGAGAGCACTGTGGACCAGAATAGGACCAGAACAGTGTGATGTGACATTTGGGGTTGCTGCTTTTTTACTGTCAGTAGCAGGTCCTGAAGCACAGGTGCTGAGTGATCTCCTAATTTAATTAAGTAGTTTTCATCAATAGACACCTTCCAGCATGCAGAATTATTGCTTGATGAAGTCAGGACATGAGTAAGGGCCATTTATCCTGTAGTTGTGCCCTCAATGAGGCCCAAGGTCACTTTCTGTCACTGTCAAATGCAGGAAGTCAAATTCAAGACAGAACCACACATTCCAGAGCACAGAGTGCACTGATGTCTTGGCATCCACTCAACTCCCCTGTTGCTGTCACTTCATTCATTATGAATTAATTTTTGCAGACACTGGAAGCAGAGAAATGGCCCTGTGATCACTGGTCTCCTCTGCAAAACCTGCCTGTGCAGGAGCCATTGGGCAGGCAGAGCTCTCAGCCCTTTTTGGGCATGCAGAACGAAACAGCATAAAGGCAGACTGTGCTCTTGCTGGGATTTTTCTTGGGCAGGATATTCTCATACAAAAGTCATCCTTTTCTGGATGTTCAGAGTGTTTTCTGAATGAGATCCCTTACCATCACTAACTCTTTCCTCCAACAGGACTATCCTACGTACACGATCCTTGGCCAGAGTCAGTACCAGACCTGCTACCCCAGCTCAGGCTTTGGAGTGGTGCCACCAGCAGACAGCAGCACAGAGAGCTTGGCATTATCCAGCACCACATACCCAGAGGAGAAACCAAACACTCTGGTGCCAGCACGGGCAGTGCAGAGACCTTCCTCTGGTGAGGCGGGTCTGGGAAACAGCTCTGCTGGACAGGGCAGCTGTGGGGACACAGGGAGGGCAGCAAAGCTGGTGAAGGGCTGGGAAAACAAGCCATAGGAAGAACGACTGAGGGAGGTGAGGTTGTTTATCCTGGAGAAAAGGAGACTCAGAGGTGACCTTATCACTCTCTGTAACTTCCTGAAGGGTGGTTGTAGACAGCTGGGGGTTGGTCTCTTTCTTCAGGCAGCAACTGACAGAAAAAGAGGACACAGCCTCAAGGTGTGCAAAGAGAAATATAGGTTGGATATTAGGAAGAAGTTTTTCAGGGAAATAGTGATTAAATACTGGAATGATCCTGCCCAGGGAGGTGGTGGAGTCACCATCCCTGGATGTGTTTAACAAGACTGGATGTGGCACTGGGTGCCAGGGTTTAGTTGATGTGTTTGGGCTGGGTTGGACTCGGTGATCTTAAAGGTCTCTTCCAACCTGCACATTCTGTGATTCTGTGACACATCTCCAAAGGGTCCCTGCAGCATCTTGGACTGCTGGGCCTGATGGGACATTTGCCTTCCTTGTCAGGCTGGGCCCACTGGTGTGCAGAGTATTGTGGAGGGCCAGCCAAACTTAAGTATCAGAAGCCTTTTATTGCTGCCATTCCAGGACACCTACCACATACTCTGTGTGCCCCAGGGAGTGCTCTGAACACCTGGCTGCAGGAGAGAAAGGTGCAGGAGGTGGTGTACTCTTTCTCTAGGAAGGGTGTTCTTACATGTCCCTGTCAGTCATGGCCATGCTGCTTGGCCAAGGCTGTATCTCCAGGACCAACATCATCACTGTTACTCTTTTATATTCAGCTGTCTATTCAATAAAATAGACACAGTTGAGCAATGGAGTAATTCCAGGGTGGTGAAATGACTGCAGGTTCCAGGCCTTAGGATGGAGGGTGCTCTGCTCTGGTTTTGCTCTTCAGGCAGTAGCTCTTGCAATATCTCAGTTCTGGGGGGCTGAATTGAGGAGATGGAGCTGTTTTGAAATGATGGGACAAAGAAATCATGGTTTATGTTCTAATCAGGGTTCAACTACTACTGCATCTACATGTAAAGTAAACATTTTAGCTTTTACTAAGATGGTTTGTAGCCGGTGCTGTATTGGTGTTTGTTTTAAGACACAAGGGGATGAGAGCTGTTTGCTTGCTTTCTTCCAGGAGATGCATCCACAAGTCCTTTGCTACCAAGAGCAACAGCAAGTAAAGAGTTAGATGAGCAAGCAAGAAAAAACATCCCTGGAAAGAACAGGGGGAAGAGGAAAGCAGATACCTCCTCCTCACAGGACAGTGAACTGGAGGTAAATAGTGATCTTTTCTATGAGTACCATCGCACAATAGTGTGATGGTGAAAACTCTTCTCCCAGTTTTTCATTCCTACCCCATGGAAATGGAAGGTGATCATAGAATGGTTTGGGTTGAAGAGACCCAGGTCACTCAGAGCTCTATCCAGCCTGGTCTTGAATGTTTTCAGGAATGAGGCATCCATCACCTCTCTGGACAACATGTGGCAGTGCCTCACCACTTTGATTGTAAAAAATGTCTTCTTTACATCTAGTCTAAATTTACTCTCTTTGAGTTTAAATCCATTCCCCCTTGTTCTATCACTACAGGCCCTACTAAGAGGTCTATCCCCATGAGTTCAAATTGAGAGTAGGTTTAGATTAGATTTAGGAAAAAATACCTTCCCTGTGAGGATGGGGAGATCCTGGCACAGGCTGCCCAGGCAGTTTGTTTCTCTGACAAACACCAAGGACATGTTCTGGTGCTCTCCAGATCACAGGAAGTGCACTTTACCTCAGCAGGACTCTACAATTCACTCTAAGCTTTACTTTTATAACTATAAAAGCAGGAGAAGCTTTTGAAATAGTTTGACCAAACAGCCATAGCCTGAGTGTGTACTTGTGTGGCAGTAAATAAACTCCACTGCAATAAACTGAAGAGTTGAATGTGTTCAGCCTGTAAAGTGACAACTGCTGTTCATACCTGTTAAAGTATTAACTCTGAAACTTGTTCCTTTATTGCAGTTCAGTGCTGGAATATCTCAGCTCTAACCCACTCTTGTTCTCTCTGCAGCGAGTGTTTCTCTGGGATCTGGATGAGACCATCATCATCTTCCATTCTCTTCTCACAGGCTCTTATGCTCAAAAATATGGCAAGGTAATACTGTCTTTTCCATGGAAGAAAACCCATTTCTGTCATGTAGAATTAAATGTTTGGCTTTGGAAAAGGAATAGGGAATTTTTTTTTTTTTTAAACTCTCTGCAGTGGTACTTTTAAGTTGTTGGCAGTTTGGGGCAGGAAAAGAACTAAATTTGGCTTTGTACAGAGTTAGGACATGGATGTCACCAACATGTCCCTTCTTACAGTGCAAGTCTGTCAAGCTGGTTTTATCCTCACTAGGAATAGCTGCACATAGGGAAAAGAAGTGTTTTTTCTCAAAATACACTGTAGATTTTTAAATGTTTCGTGTGTGCTGACTGTGAGAATGTATCAGTCTCTCCTGAGGAGCACTGAAGTCTTTGGTTTTTGTTTTATTGTTTAATTGAGTTGTTTAAAATATTAGGGAAGTTTTAGTTCACACCATTGAATGTAGCTGGAATTATGCCAGATTTGATATACAGTGGAAAACTCTGTGCAGTTTAATTGATGAGAGATTTATGACAAATCCCTTCCGCCTTTATCCACACTGCATTTACATTTTCTTTTTGTGTTCTTCCAGGATCCAACTCTAGTGATTGGCTCAGGTCTGTCCATGGAGGAGATGATTTTTGAAGTTGCTGATACTCACTTGTTTTTCAATGACTTGGAGGTACGTAGCAAATGTGTTTGAAAGGCAGAACTCCACATTAACGTGTCAGAATTAAACCTCACTCTTTGTGAGGGCTCTGTGCACTGATACACAAGGAAAAACAAGATGGTTTTGTTGATGCAAACAGGGACTTAAATGATATTTCCACTGGGGCTGTGACTACTGGCAGCAGTGAACTTTGCAAAGGTGGTAATAAGTTACCTCCCTGCCTCAGGGGAAAAAAACAACAAAAAAACAAATGAAAATGTCAAATAATCTCTTATGCTGGAAGGGGACCCACTGATGTATTAGCTGTGTGCTCAGCCACAAATGTACTGCTGTAGGTGTTGGTTAGTGAGTTAAATCAGCTGCACTCAGCACCAGAGCCACTGCTGTGGCTCTGCTGACCCATGTTGAGAAAATGGAATAGCAATGCTTGACCAGATAATGTGCTTTGGGGGTAGTTTTGTTTTGTTTGCTTTTTTGAAATGGCACAAGGGTTTCAAGTGACAAGTGAGCTTTGAGTCCAACCTATTCAGTGAGTGTTGAAGTTCCTTTTTATGCAGACAACTCAAAATGCCATAGAAATGTGCTTTTTTTAATCCTTTTTGGTACTTAAGATCTCAGGCTGGGCAAGGACCTCTAGGGGCTGGGAAGTAAAACCCAGTACTGGCAGACAGAGTGGAAGCTCTGTGGGTTTGTGGAGGCAGTGTGGCATGGCTTGTTGCTGTTGGGAAGTGTGAAGGGATTGGTTTCTCTCGCAGTTCCTTTAATCTGCAAATGTCAGTGTGTTTCTGCATTACCACAACATGACTTTATTTCTGGGTTTTTGTTTTTTCTGTCTTTAACAGGAGTGTGACCAGGTACACATAGAAGATGTGGCATCTGATGACAATGGCCAGGATCTAAGGTAATCAGGCTTTGTGAAGATTTCAAATGCAGATGGGGTTAAGGGATGGAGCTCAGCATTGTGCAGGGGATGAAACCTGGCAAAGGGTTTGTTTGCTGGGGGACATTTCTTTGAAGACCTACAAAGCATTAAGAGTTTTGAAATGATATTGTGAATTATATTGCCCACTGTTGAATGCTGCCTCTGTGCTCAATGACAAGTGAGGAATGGAGAACCAACAGTTCAGATCTCATGATGACAGCATTAGATTAGTAACCTAATCTAATGATTACTCTAATTAGATTAGTAGAAGAAGTCCCTGCCTTTGGCAGAGGTTTAGAGTGAGATGATCTTGAAGGTCCTATCCAGCCTAAACCATCCTGTGATTCCATGATCTTGACCTTTGAAAGTCCCCCTGTGGTTTGCATCCTTCTGAGAGCTTAAGGTGCTCACTATCAAACAGGGGGAGGTAGGTTTTTTTACTGAGCTGAACTGGCTCATGAAAAAGTCTGAGAAAGATCTGTCAGGGAGAAAGAAATACAGGGAAAGTGGTGAAGCAGGACTTGCTTTCTGCAGTCACAAGCTGGTGAAGCAGCTCATCTGCTTGTGGAGCTGCAGCTGTGATGGAAGGGCAGGGATGCTGTGTTTGGAAGATGTGCTGGGGTTTATTGCTGCAGGATGAGGAAGGGGTCAGTGGGAAGGGTGCTCTGTATGGCACAGTGAGGAGCCAAAGAGCAAAGGAAGGTTTTGTAGTGGAGGATGTGAAAGGAGCTGTATCAGTGCAGCAGTAGTTGGATGTCAGCATTCCCACAGGAGCCAGGCTCTGCTCTCCAGGTGCCAGGGTGCTTGTGCAGCTCCTCCCTGTTGCTGTAGGACATAAAAGAAATACTCCAAATATTTCAGAAGAGAAAGACCATAGAAAAATAAGGCTTTATTGTGTAATTCTTACTACCTTTTATAAGGTGTTCCCATCCAGACTGAACATGATTGGTGAATAGGAACGACACCTCTCTGATCCCTTTGGTTAAACCAGAGAAATAGCAAAACACCACCTGGAGAAAGATTGTTTTGAGAAAGGAGAGTTGTTTGCCAAGATTGTTTTGAGAAGAAACTTTCTTAAGAAATTTTTCCTTGGGAAAAAAGTTAACAGCTGCTAGCAGGCTAAAATCTCTCAGACCCAGAAATATCAGGCCCTGTGGTGTTCTCCAGCTGCTGCCATCGGCAGTGCTGCAGTGGTTCTGCTGCTGTAGCACACCTAACCCATCTGCTTTCCTGGAACAGCAACTACAACTTCTCCACGGATGGGTTCAGTGGCTCGGGAAGCAATGCAAACCACAGCTCCTCAGTGGGCGTGCAGGGAGTGGACTGGATGAGGAAACTGGCCTTCCGCTACCGCAGGGTACGCGAGATCTACAACAAATACAAAACTAACGTTGGAGGTGAGTGGTCACCTGCACCGAGGGCTGAGCACTGAACACTGAACAGAGTTTTTCAGGACCTGTGGAGAGCTACTTGATGAAGCAGTTGTCAGTGCAGGCTGCTGTGGGTTCTTCTGTGGCCTCAGTGCAGAGGACTGGAGTGAGGGGGGCTCATATGTCATGGATGGAAATTGGAGAGATGTGCAGGCTCCTTTCTTGCTGTGTTTGCAGTCAGGAGCAGAAATGGGCTCCACTTCTATCTGCTTTTAATTCAAAACTGGAGACTTGAAAATGATATCTAAAAGCAATTACAAGCATGGGAATAAAAGAAGGGGGAGTGGTTTAAAAAAAAGATACGTAAAAAGGCTTAAAGTGGAAAGGGTCCTTGGAAAGCAGAAAGTCAGAGAGGGTGACTGGAGGAGTTCTCTGTTGTCTTGGACCTGTATTACTGCGAGTGCTTGGTATGAGAGAAGTGCCTTTGATTGCCTGTATCCTGAGAAATGCTTAGAAATAATTGCAGATAAGTGTGTGCCCAGTTCTCCACAGACCCCTGGATGGATGTGTGGGCTCATTCATATCACTGGGAGCTGGTTTCTTCAATTGCTTTGAGACAGTCCAGCTTCCAGAGGCCTTCAGTGCTGTTAGTTACTGCAGAGCAGGCTGGTGCACTGGGGCCAGCCCTCCCTGTGCCAGCTCAGCCAGGCAAACACATGTTCCTCACCTTCCAGGCCTGCTCAGCCCACAGAAGAGGGAAGCTCTGCAGCGACTGAGGACTGACATAGAAGTGCTGACAGATTCCTGGCTGGAAACTGCATTAAAATCCCTGCTGCTCATCCAGTCCAGGTATGGAACCTGGCAGTGCATGTGAGGCTTTCTCAGCCCTTTGTCACCCTGGGGTGCTGTGCTGGGCACTGCCCCTGTCACCCTGCTGCTGTTTGGCACAGGTGCCAAGTGACTGAGGGCAAGAACTCCACCCCTCTTTCTCTGCTACAACACCTGTAGTCATCAAGGTCCCCATGTTCACCAAATGGTTTTTCTGACAGGGAATTCTGCCAGAACCAAACAAGCAAAAATTGCAAAACCTTGTCCTAAAATGCCTCCTGAAATCAGGACAGCAAAGCTGATCAGACTGCCTGGAGCAGTCCTGGCACCACTGCCTGTAGATGTGCTGTTACAAGTGTTTTTCTTTCTTTTAGAAAAAACTGTGAGAACATCCTGATCACAACCACCCAACTGATGCCAGCTCTTGCCAAAGTTCTTCTGTATGGATTGGGCGAGGTGTTTCCCATTGAAAATATTTATAGTGCTACAAAAATAGGTAAGGGTGTTGTGCCGAGTCTCTGGGCACTGTGGCATCTGCTGAGGATTAGCTGGAATTTTTACATGGAGAAATTCCATTTCTGCAGCTTGAGCAGCTGAACTGGGTGCTCCCTCTGCCCAGTAAGACCAGAAATGGTTCTGTACTGGGAGGAAAGGACCTGTTCAGGCTCTGTTTCTCTCTGCCTGAGGCTCCTCACAGGGGGATTGTCTTTGGCAGGCAAAGAGAGCTGCTTCGAGAGGATCGTGTCGCGCTTTGGGAAGAAGGTCACTTATGTGGTGATTGGAGATGGGCGTGATGAGGAGGTGGCAGCCAAGCAGGTGGGTCTGACTGCAGAGCTGGGGAAATGCAAAGGGAAGTTCCTGGCAGGCTTTGCCTACAAGGACTCGTGTTCCAAGGTTGAATTCTTCAGGCCAGGGCAGCCAGGAGCAAAGTTTGCCTTTGGTGCAAGAGATCTTCATTTTGTTAAGATTTTCTGGCTCCTGGGTGTTTAAAGTTTCTATTTTACTATTTAAGATTGTGTATAACACTGTCCCTGTCAGCAGTGTCTTAGTCTAGCTTGTTGTATGTTCCATGTTGAAAGGTTGGACTCAGTGATCTTGGAAGTCTCTTCCACCCTTGATGGTTCTATGGTTCAATACAGTGATCATAGCCTGTGACTACCAGGATATTGCAGTTTCTCAGGAGTGTGGAGGAGTCAGGGTTCAGGAACAGCAGCAGATGAATACAGCACCTGCCATTAGGCTGGATTACAAACAAGGAGCAAAGAGTTTGATTTGGACAGGCCTGGATGGGTTATTCAGTTGTGCTAATTAATAGTGAAGTGCAAAGATGACTATCAGGACCTTGACTCTGCAGGCTTCACACATTCTGCCACGGCCAGAGCTGTCACCTGTGCAGGTGTCCTGGGGGCCCTGGACAGGCATTCCTGGGTGCAGTCACAGCCAAGGTTTCCATTGTGTCAGTGCTGGTCCCTGTCACACACAGATGTGCACAAGATGGGCTCCAGATACAGATGTGCACATGGCTGAGGTCTGTCCTGAGAGTGGTGTGCTCAGAACCACCACACTGCACAGCCCTGCAGCTCTGCCCAGCCTGGAAATCCCTGCATAAACCTGACTGTGCTCTGTCTTTACAGCACAACATGCCCTTCTGGAGGATCACAAACCACGCTGACCTCGTGTCCCTTCACCAGGCCCTTGAGTTAGACTTCCTGTAAGAAGCTGGAGCAAAGACCTGACTGCAGCTCCCACAAGCCTCCTCCATCACTGGGGGGAGGACAGAAATCTCACATGTTTGGGGACTCACTTTTCAGCTCGATGAAGAAAACATACCTAATGCAAACTGTACAGTGGAATATGACAGCAGGTTGTTCCTCGGGAGCACGGGCCCTGCCAAGTCCAGAGGTGCAGAGCTTGTCTGCAGAAGGGACTTAGAGAGCCAGCTGAACGCCTCTGGCGTGTGTCTCCAGAGGGAGGGGCCATAAAACAGCAGATTTATTTGTAAGAGCCTTCTCCTTTCTATTCAGCTTAGTTGTAGAACCCAAATAAACACAAAACTTTATTTTTATAGGAAAACGCTGATGGCAGAGCTTAAAATCTCCCTTGTTTTGCAAAGCCTAAGAGCTATGGGGTTTTTTTTCATAGGAAATATTAATGAAAATGTCAAAAATACCTCTATTGCTGTAAAATGTGTCCTCTCTCCTTCCCTGGGTGTTCAAAACAGTTAATTTATTACAATGTCCTTATGTTATTTCCTCCGTGTGGGATTACTGGAAAATATAAAGGTAAGGGAATGCTTCTGGGATATGTGGTTCCTTGTAGAGGCAAGTATTGGTGTTTCAAGTTGATCCCAGTGGCTTCTAGTCAATGTGTGCACAAGCCCTTTTAGCCAGCAGGAGATCACTGGATTCCAGCCTTGGTCTGGACTGTAGATCCCACAGATTTTCCCTGCAAAGAAAAATGAAACCACCTGTGAACATCAGGTACAGCAGGCTGGTGCAGACTGCTCAGATGTGAACAGAGTCCTCACCTGGACTAGGAATAATCTAATTCCTAAATCCTCATGAATGTTGCAGAGAAGGCTCTGGCTATGGTATAACCTGCACCTCTGTGTTCCTGACCCTATTTGTAAGTTCCTTTTAGTAGAATCAGATTCAATTTTCTTATACTCTTTGCATTAGCCTAATTACATAGTGAAAAACAAACGCCTTGTTAAGAGGGACTTAATTTTCTAAGACACTGTGACTTGGCAGCGTGGAGCACTTGGGAGGGATGGCGATGCTGATTTCTCTGCTACTGTCTCAGAAATAGAGGCTGGAGTCAGTGACCTGCAGCTCCCCTGGCCAGGTACAGCCAGCTGAACACTGGGGCTGGTTTTGTGCCAACTCAGGCTGTGTTTGGTGGTCTCCTGTTGGCACCAGGTGCCCTGAGGACAGGTGTGTGCTGTGCCCCAGAACCTTCTGCTGCTCCTGCTCCTGCAGAGCCAGACCTGTGGCTGCACCCAGACCCCTCCAGATCGTGGTCATCAGCCTTTGGGAGACTGGGCTGAAAGTCTGTCACTGCAGGGAGGACACTGACCCATTTACTGTGCTCATACAGGCAGGGATGTGTTTGCTGCATTCCTCTCATGGCATTAATTACTGAGGGTTAATTTCCATCAGTGCAGGGGGAGCTGCTGGGCCAGCTTGGCACAGGCTCTGCTGTGCCCTGGGAGCATCCTGGGCCAGCTCCAGTGACCATGGGGCAGAAGGTGCCTAGAGCCAAGGGTTTGGATACCTTGTGCTCAGGGACTGGACCTGGGAGATCTGTTTTACATGGTATCAGCTCCAGTTTCCCTTTGGGTGTTGGGTTTTTTTTAGATTAATTAAGTTGGAATCAAAGGCGATTCTCTTTCTCCAGGGTGGTCACTGGAGTCAGGAATGATCTGCTTTCCATTCAGCTCCTTGCCAGGTGTTGTTGGCCCTGTGCTCTGATCCCAGGTGGGTCCTGGGTCTGTGTGTTTCCCCAGGAGCTCTGCAGCAGGAACGTGCTGTCTGTGTGGGAGCTGCTGCCTGCCAGCAGCAGAACTCATCCCATGGAAAATCTGAGGAGTCTGCTGTGGGTGTCACTGGGCAGCTCAGCAGAGGGAAGGGTGTTTGGCTGCCCTGGGGGCAAACAGGCTGTGCTGGGAGTGCTCAGCAGTGGATTTGGAAAGGGGAGCAGGACACAGGGATGTTCTCTGTCTACATCACATGGAGAGCTCAGGTGTGTTTGCACCTGTTCCAAGGCAGCTGAGGCAGCTCCAGCTCCCTCACTGCTGGGTCCATAGAGTCCAGTTCCTCTGGGGTCCCTGTGAAGTGCCAGAGCTGTGCTGAGGAGCAACCTCATTGCTCCCAGGGTTGGAAATGCCACCAGAGGATCAGGACTCGGCTGTAGTCACAGAAGAGTCTGTGCTGATGCTGAACATCCCTCAGTCCATCCAAAGGTCTCCTGTCAGCAGGTCTGGGAGCTGTCCCAGCCTGTTCAGCAGCCTGTTGGGAGCACATCTTGTACTCCAGCTGGCTGAACTTTGGGATTAAAACCTGTGCCTTAACCTCCCACCACCGGCAGGGCCGAGGAGCAGCCCAAGTGCTTTGCTCCCATCAGAAGCAGCAGAGCAGAGCCGTGCTGGAGAGGGGCTGGGTTTGCCCAGGCACTGGCAGCAGGTGCTGCACCTGCAGGCCTGAGCTGCCTGGCAGCTGGCTGTGCTTTGTGTTTGTTTACTTCAAATGTTTTAAGGAAATTTTAAGATGTTGGTAAAATTTTAGCTGAGTGTGGAACTCGCAGCCACTGACATTTCATACTGGTATTTATATGATGTTTCCTTGAATGTATGTAAAGTACTTTTTTAACAGGAGGTTGATGGTACATTTCTGTGTTTGTTAATAAAGGGGTGACCTGGCTATTTTATTTTTTTCCTCTGCTGGCTGAATTTAAGCCTTTTCCTGTCTCTCTTGAGGCAAGAACAGCATCTCTATCTAATGATTTTTCTCCTGTCTCTGTCACCAGTTCAGCTACAGTCAGGTCAGAGGTAATGGGAGAGCAAACCTGAACACCTGAAGGACAGTCAGCCTGGCCCAGAGCACCTGAGCTCACCTGGGTGCTGCTGGCTTCCCCTTCAGCTTCAACACAGCCACAGAGGCTTTAAAAACCACCTGATCCACTAGTATTTGTTGCCTCCAACAGCCCTTGGGGAGGTGTCTGTGCTGGCCCTGGTGGGAAGCAGTAGGACCCCTGGAGCCCACAGCACCTCTTCTGCTGTGCTGTGAGGGGCAAGTCCCAGGTGCTGCTGGCTGTGGGGCCTTTGCCTGTTCATGGTGTGTAATGGAACTGTCCTGTGAACTGGAAAAAAATAATAAAGTCTTTATTTTCTATAGTCAGTGTTTCAGCCTGTTCTCTGCCCCCTTGTCAGTCCCTGCCCAGGCCTGAGCCAGGCTTGGCAGCACCAGGAGCACTCAGGGTGCCACAGGTGACAGTGCAGCCTCCAGAGCCCCCTGTGCCCCTGGGGAGCCACTGGGGGAAGGACCAGCTCCTGGGCCCTGCCAGGGGAGGCACATGGTGCTTCCTGCACAAACATTCCCTTCCCATTTTCTTTTCCTGGCCTTGGGCAGGGCTGAGCTTACATGAGCAGCTGGGAAACAGCATTTCAGCTGCTCTTCCAGCTGCATCCAGATGTTTCCCTGGGATAGAAGCCCTGAGCCACCCTGCAGCCACTCCTCCCAGCACAGGCCTCCTTCCCCATCCCTCTCTGAACACAGATAACAGGTGAGCTTTGACCTTAATGTCAGAACTAACAAGGAGGAAAATCCTGCTGGAAACAGAAAGGTCAGATAGCCACAACCATGGAGGAAACAAGTTCTCCCTGCCCCACCACCCACATCCCTGCACAGCAATGGCAGCAGGAGGCACAGGAGAGGCACAGAGAAAATAAACCAGTGCTCTTGTTTTCATTTTTCTTTTTTCAAAAAAGCTAGTCATAAATAACAAAAAAAGCTGACAGCAATGCAGCCATATGCTGGACTCACCACAAACACTGTGGCTTTCCTTGAGGGTACAGCCATGGGAGCTGTGCTGAGTACCATGGGACTCATCAGGTGTTTCCACATCACCCCTGGTATCTGCCAGGTCCCTCCAGCTGTTCAAAACAACAGCCTGGGGGGCACAACCAACAGGTGTACCTCCCCTTCATGTCCCTTCAGAGGAGCTGCCCTCAGACTGCAGACTCTGCAGCAGCAGCCCCGTTCAGGAAGTGCTGCCGTGCCGGGCGGGACAAGGCAAAGTGTGTCTGGGCCAGCCACTGCATCCTCCTGTTCACCAGGTCTGGTTCCAAAAATGAGCGCAACTCCACCTCATCACTCCCTCCAGTGGCATCCACCTCGTCCTGTCTGCCTTCCTGCTTCACCTGCACGTTGGGGTGCAGCCACTTGTAGTAGGTGACCTTCAGCCCCAGCCCCAGCAGGTAGCAGGGCAGGGCAGCAGAGACCACGGGCAGGAGGTAGGAGTGCTCCTCCTCCTCAGAGGAGCCCCAGAGCCAGGCAAGGGCCAGCAGCGTGCTGTCCACCAAAATAAAACCGTGGTAGATGATGCTGCGGTGCAGAGTCCTCCCCTGGGCCACGTTGAACCAGCTGAAGTAGAGGATCACAGCCACCACGGCCCGGTAAAGCTGCTCGGGGCCAGGCGATTCCATGAAGTCCGTGCCCTGCAGGCTGACCCACAGGAACATGGCCAGCCACACCAGGGGGAAGTGCACAGCCACGCCGTAGGGCCAGAGCAGGGCAAAGAGGGCCAGCACCAGGATGCGGGGACAGATGAGGAAGAGGTTCCACAGGAAGTAGATGATGGAGGAGCCCAGGCTCAGCTCGTGCTTGTCCTGCAGGAAGGAGCGCAGGGACTGGTGGTAGTCCAGCAGGGACCAGGACACACACAGGAACGCAGTGCCCATCCCCAGCCCTGCAAACACAGAGGTGACAATGCTGAGGGGAGACCAAGGGGTGGCCCAGACCTCTCCCTGACCACCACTGCTAAAATGATTTCCCTCCAGCTCAAAAAGCAGCTGCTGTCAGGGTCAGAGCATCAGCACCTGCATCTCTCAAGGACAAGGAGGCTGCTGCCTGGCCTTGCTCAGAAGATGGGGAAGAAGTGCTGGCATTGAACAGCTCTGCAGAGCCCATCTCCAAGGCATGGAAGCCCTCAGCCCACACAGGCAGATGAGTGCTGGCTCCCACTTTGTTGGGCTCCCCATTTCCCTGCAGTGACACCTGCTCCCCATCCCAGGAAGGGCACCTGTGCTTCACCCATACCAACATCAGCCCCTCCCTACTCCCCAGAAGGTACCTGATCACTCACTTCACCCTCAGCCTCTCCTGGGGCAATAAGAGATTGACCACAGTGGTCCCCAAGCTTCAATCCCCCCCACCCCAAGCCCAGCCTGACCCATGGGGGCATGTGAGTGCAGGACAGGGGTCCACCCTGTAGTGTGACATGGGGAGCAGAATGACACTAAAAGTGTCCTGCTGGATCCTCCAGCCCCTGGAGAGCCTCTCTGATCTGCCCCACCCAAGCCCACTCTGACCCCAAGCCTGCAGCCCCCTCCCCGGGCCCCAGCCCCCTCACCCTGGGAGAGCTCAGCCTTGTTTGTCCGCAGGATAATGTAGAGGAGCAGGGTGAGCTGTGGGGTGTTCTCCAGGAAGGTCTCGAAGAGACGCAGCATGCTGATGTCGTGGGAGAGGAAGGCCATGTGTCTCTGCTCGTCCTCCTCCTCTGCCTTCGCCCAGCACACCCTCCAGCCCACCTTCAGGGCGTGGAGACACCTGTGTGGGGACACAGCTGGTGGTGAGGGGCCACAAAAGGCACCACACAGCTTGGTCCCAGGTCAACAAACTCCTGACAGGACAACAAATCCCACTGATTTATGTCCACCCCCCTCCTTCCCCTTGCCCAAACCACGCACCAGAGCGGCCACACCACGCCCAACCATGGGTGAAGTGCAAGTGTAATAAACTAAGCATCAACTCCAGCGACCTGCCTGGATTATTCCCTTCCCCATCTCGGCCTCGCTGCTCCCCTCAATGCCGAGAGCGCCAAGGCCGTGACGAGGCTGTTCTATTTGTCCCGAGGGCAGCGGTAACAGCACTGGGAGACAGGGCAGAGCCGGAGGGAAACTTTACTAACAGGACAGAGGTGGCTCCCAGTGACAGACTTCCTCTGGGGCTGGGCCGAACCGCTCTGGGCGGGAACCTCTCGGTCCCTCCTGCACCCGGGGTGGGGATGAGCGGTGTCCCGGCTGTGGGGAGGGCCGAGAGGGCTGCAGAGGCTCGGGCACCGGGG
>VWZU01005098.1:119549-133560 GCA_013397095.1 Sterrhoptilus dennistouni | reverse complement strand
TTTTTTTTTTTTTAAACAGACATATAAAAACATTTGAAGACAGATCTTTAAAGGATATTTCACTCCTCCAATCTCGGTATTACATCTGTTAGGACACTGAAATTTTAAAAAGACGATACCGCACATGAAAAGTTTCTGGAGTGGGTAACTCCGACCCTCCCCTCGGCCCAGCTCAGATCAGCAGGGACGGGGTCGGCTTCTTGCCCGGCCAGGCCTCCTTGGCGTATTTCTTCTTCTTGGGTTCATTCACAGCTTCGGGGTTGAAGACGGCGGGGTTGGGAGCCGGGTTCATGTTCACTGTGGAGGGCACGACCGGGGTCAAGTCCACGTCGGGGGCGAGGTTGGGGTAGGGCATGGGCAGCCCCCCGATGAGCGCGGTGCCGTGCACGCTGTGGGGCTGGGAGCCCGCCTCGTTGTGGGTGGGGGGCAGCCCCCCGTACAGCCCCCCGCTGTAGGGGAAGCTCTGCATGCGCCGCGACGCCGACTCGTCCGTGGGCAGCGAGCCCGCGTTCTCCAGGCGCTTCTTCTGCGGGCAGGAGGGGGAGAGAATTAGTCACCATGCATGGAACATCAGCCTATGGAAACTGGTGCCAAGACTATTTCCCCCAAGACTATCAGCTTATTTAAACTGGGTGCCAAGACCATTTCCCCTAAGACCATTGCTCTCAAGACCATCAATTGTTCTAATTCTCTGGGGGAATGGTTTCTCCCTCCTGACCCCCTGGAGTCCCTCACCATATAGACTGACCCTTCCTTCCTTCCCTGACCTCACTGGCTGTGGTCCAGCTCTCGTTTCCCTGAGCAGGGGGCCATAAAAGCCTCACGCTTCCTTGTTCTCTCTCTTTCCCCCCTGGAATCTGGAAGAATAAATGCCTGGGACAAAGGTCCTGGGGAAGGAGCCTCTTCTGAGATCTTTTATCTTGTTCCTGGTATAATTCCCTCCAAAGACTCCTAAAGACTGAGCCAGCTGAAGCCCCTGAGACAGGCTGTGGGGCTATTATACAATCAACCTATTTAAACTGAGTGCCAAGACCATTTCCCCCAAGACTATCAACCTGTAGCCCTGGTTTCGTGCCTGAGGTGTTTTGGTTTTCTGAAATTCTTTTCCCAGGGAATTTTCTGTAAACGAGAGAAGTGTTTTTTGTAGCTGTGACTTTGTTTACATTTTTTCCCTTAGGAGGGACTTCCTCTTGGTATCCCTCTGCTCTGACCAATGTGAGTTAAAAGGTTTGTCTTTGTTTCACCAATAGAATTGGTCTGTGTAGAATAGTATAAAAGGGAGACACATCTCAAGAAGAAAAGAGTCATTTTCAGCCTTCTGAAGTCGAGAGTCTTCTGTTGTTGTGGTGTAAAACAGTGTAAATCAACCTATTTAAAGTGAGTGCCAAGACCATTTCCCCCTAGAGGCACTGAAATCTGCCACATACAACCTGCTAACAGACCATTTGTCTTTGTCCTACAAGGTTTCCTCTGGGTTCCCTTGAAAAGCACAACGATAAACTCCCAGAGGTGCACAGTGCAGGAAGGAGACTAAAGCTGACTTCTGCTTCACAATGAAACACTTTCCACGTGGGAGTGTTTCCATGTGGGAGTGCACTCTGTTTCTAAGGTGCAACTCATCAATCATGAAGTGAGTTCATCAATGCAATGTGCTGATGAGACAGTGAGGAGTCACCCCTTACCTTCACAGGGACCACTGCTGTCTGTACCATGTTCCTGAACCGCCCCACTGACGGGTCCACGTCCTCTGCAAAGCAAAAACAGAAATGTTTTCAGTGAGCACAAGGGAAAAACAACCTGTGGGGTAAAGGAATCTATATGACAGAGCTTCTCCTCCCAAATCCAGCACTTCAGCAGTTCCCCATAAGCACAAGGGTGACCAAAAAAAGGGAGGAACATCCAGTGGCTTTGTCTCCAGGTGGCTCACCAGGCATCCTGGCTTTCCCTCAAATGGACAATGGGGCAGCTGGATGAGTGGTTTGGGATCAGAGAGGCAGGAGTTTGGGCTGAAAGCTGCTGCTGACAAGGCACTGCATGTGCTAAAGGCACAGCAGCTGGTCCCTAAAGTCACTGGGGGGGCTTGAAGCAGGAATCAGAAGCAGTCAGTCTCTGAAAGCCCAGAAAAATTATCTTTTTTCTGTGATGAGAATGGCTGGTGTTTGCATCAGGATGTTCTGATCATTGAACTGGATCACATTCTAAAACACAAGGGTCACTCTGGGTGCCAAAGGAACCACCTCCACACTGTATTTCAAAATACCTGCTCATTAATTAGCTGCTCTTATTGACAGGAATATTATCAGAATAAAGTAGGATTGGTAAGAATGCCATTAATACAGAATTAACACAGCTAAGAGAGAAAAAAAAAACAACCCTAATTTTGAGTTGGATATATTTTCAAATGCATTGGTTTGAATGAGGATTAGGGATGACTTGGTTCAGATGTGCAGAAAAGTAGCAAAACCCCTCTGAGCTCCAGACATCCCAGAGGCAACAGGTAAAGAAAGCATTAAAGGACAGGAAAGCCAGCAAGTTCTGTTCCCACTGAGAGTCTAAATAGGGCAAAAAACCACCTTCCTCCTTTTGGACCCATGACATTTCTCCAGTATCTGACAGAACAATGAAGCTGAGTTTGATATCCCCATCCTGCTCAGAGCTTGCAGTTACTTTACAGGTGGAACAGAAGAAACAGAAAGAGGTCACAGACTTCAGTGAGACGTGGCAGCAGCTTCTGTGAAATCACAGATCCTGAATATTGACTGCCAAAGTTATTTTCTCCTTATCCATATGCACCCATGAGGAATCCCTATGAGCATAACTGGAAGGAGGTGCTGAAGAGAATCAACTGAGGATTAAAGCAAACTCCTTACCCGGGTTGATGATCTCATCATCATCACTGAACGTCACTCTGGAGTTCTTCCGTTTTCGCTTTGGCCTCTGGATGTCCAAGTTCCCCTCCTCAATGGTCAGGGTGGAGATCCTTTTGTTGTGGGCCGTGTTAAACTCTGTCAGATTCTAAGAGCAAATTCAGAAATGAGAAGAGTTTAAGCAACTAGTGTGTGAAGTCTGATTTAACCACATAATTGTGCACATCAGAAGACCACAGGGCATTGTTTAGTTTCCAGTAGAGGTTCAGGGAGCTGCCCTGAGAGCCTGTGGGGTCTCTGCAGAGAGATTTAGAAAGGAGCACAGTCCTGGGTACTCTAATCCTGGCTGATGATTCTGAGGGGTCCTTTCCCACATCCACAGCCTGTGAAAGCTACAGACACACACTGCTTCTCCCTCTTCCCCAGCTAACTCAGGGAATGGGGCAGCATTCACAGGTATCTGGCAACGGGAACAGAGTGGGAAACCATCCCAGCCTGGGGCAATGTTAGATGGGGAGCATGTCCCTGGCAAACCTTGGTAAGATGACCACTGGCACAGTAAGATTTTTAGATCTATTAGATCTATGACTATTACATCTATGATTATTAGATCTATGATTCTGATCAATAATCACAGGTTAATCATTGCAGATGAAATGGTTTGGACAGCAGAAGACACCTCAGGCTACCTTCAAAGCCAAGAAATTAAAAACCTGAACCTAAGGAAGTATTACCCAGAGAAGTTGTTTCGTCACCATTCCTGGAGGTATTTAAAACACATTTAAACACTGAACTTAAGGACATGGTTTAGGGTTTTGGGGGTCTGTGTGCCAGACTGAAGTGTCAACTGCTTAAACAACTGGCCATTTGCAAACACAGTGGGTGCTTTGCTGACATGCATGAAGGAGCAGCCCAGGCACAGAGGGTGTGAGCACCAGAGGATGACAATGTCAAATCGACCCTTGTTTAGCAACAAGCTGGGTTTGGAACCAGATTAAGGGAAGAGGCTGGTGGGAAGCAAATCCTGCAAGGGAGGATAGTGCTTTCTATCAGGGCAATGCCCTGCCTTACACCAGGGCTCAGTTGTAAAACTACATCCCTCATCTCTCTGACCCTTCCCCCTCTGACACGGACATTCCCATTCCCACCCAGAGCTGGAGCTTTTCTTCCCTCTGATGTGGCATAACTGCCTCAACTGCACTGATGTGGTTGGAGAGGTGGCAACCTCATCCTCCAACCCATAGCCATCATCCCAAATCTATATAAACCTAAATAAAAAAATAAACTTCCCTGTTTTTGCCCTGACGACCTGACTGTGTGTGTGTCATTCATTTTGTGTCTTACAGCGACAAGATAAATAAATAAATAAAAATAATAAAAAAATATTGGTTATTCAGCATTGTTTCACTCCAATCTGCCCCAGGGGATCTATTAACTAGAACCTGAGTTAACCTCATCTTCAGGGGTGGCTCATAACATCTTGGCAGTGGTTGATTTATGGACCTGATTATCCTCAAGGTCTTTTCCAACCTCAACGATTCCACGACTAAACCAACAACTGAGGAACGCTGTCCTGGCTGGAAAAAACACCACCAAGGCAGCAAAGGTGCCATGATACTCACATCCAGCTCTGTCTCCTCCTCTGGCAGCCCCAGCAAACCCTTGAGCTCCTCATCCTCACCGCCCATCTTCTCATCCCCTTTGACGGCCGAGGGCAGCGTCTGCGGCTTCTCCCGCAGGGTGTAGGCGCGGGTGGAGGCCCCGAAGGACACCGTGGAGTCGATGGGGATCTGCTGGGGCTTGTGAGCCTCCAAACGGATGTGGCCCAGGAACGTGCCATGTGCTGAGGACAGAAGAACGCAAAATAGTCTGCTCAGATTGGGGTCAGGGTGTTCCAGTTCAAATTTTGAGAATCTGGGAAATTGTAACGGTTGTTCCGAGGTACCGCGGAAAGAATCAGCTGTGTAGACCCACCATCTCACAAAGTGAGATAACTTACACCAGAAGTCCTCAAAAAATCACTGATTTGGGTTCTCTCTGTTAGCAATGGTGATTCTTCTTTATTTATTACTTTCAGTGTGATATTAGGCAAAATATGAAATAGAGAGTGAGGTGGTGCTGTAATAAAAATAACTCGCTGTATCTGTGCTGGTCACAACACTGCCCGCAGATCCTGATATATCCTGGATATAAATTACAAACACCTTTTACTTGCTGTATCCCTGCAGGTCCCGATGTTCTATGTCTGGACAGTGCAAAAAAACACCTGATAGGTGGTTTTCCCAGGTTTTAGACCTTGGGAAATCACCCTCAGAAGACAAGGCTTCACTAAAATTGTGATGGGAAGGTCAAATCACTTTTCTCCTCTCCTTTGGCCTCTTACAAGTTAAAAATGTTTGAAACACCCAGTGAGGCACCTGTAGCCTGAGTGGAGCAAACACTCCTTTGCCCTAACCCTGTCTTTCCCTACGATGCAAATTCAAATTATATCCATTTGCCCACAGTGCAGACAACAATGGAAAAGGAAAAAATGTCTAAGATTCAGAATGTTTAAGCACTGAAGCCCAGCTCTTCTGTCTGGTTAAATGCCACACTACTTACTGCTGTTCAGATCTATGAGGAAAACCCTCTTGAGATGTTTGTGATAGACCAAGGCAGCATGGACCCGAGAGCAAGACTGGTGGTCAATGGTAAAATCACACAGATCAGGATTTCTCCCAAAGAGATAGTATTTCTTCTCATCAATGATGAGTTTCTGAGGTAGAATATCAAACAGAGAAGCATATTAGACTCCTAGAATCTTTTGGATCTTCCTGAAAAAAATTCAAGAACGTGAATAAATAGAGCAAATTCAAAACAAAGCATCAACAGCTCATCAATATTTCAGTTTAGTCTGGCACTGTTAAATACACAAACACAAGTATGCTCTTTATAAAATCTGAACAGCTGAATATGGGAGAGTCCCAGTTATTCCCTTCTTTACCAGCCAACACTGGACAGTCTGGGAAGGACAGTCACTCTTTAAAGCATTTGACTACCTCATACAGGAGATTTTCTCTGACATCTGCTCCCAGATTTTACCACATTCCTCAATGGATGACCTCAGGCTTTGTCTAAGATAGGAACCTGTGCTTGGTGATCTCCAGTCCAACACAGGACATCAAAATTTTTTACCCCACACAAATATTCTGTATTTTCCAGGTTGGATTTTCCAGCATCAGCCCCCATGCTGCAAGTTCTCATCATCTGGTATTCAGTAATAGGCATTTAATTCTGCTTGTTTAGAAGAATTAATTGAACAACCTGACTCCACACTTGTGTACATCATGACAATTTTATGATTGATTGGTCCCTTAGGTAATACTCTGTTAAAATGTCTTATTCCCCACCAACTCAAGGTACACAATTTAAGCACCAAGTTATCACAGTGACTGGTTTGTGAAATCTACTGACTAACATATTTTTGCCTGCCATCTTAAAAAAAGGAGATTTAGGTGATCAAGGTGTGTATATTTACCAGCTCTGACACCCACTACTAGAGCAAGTAACTTCTAAACCTCTGGCCAGTTTCAACCAGCACTACAGGATTATTAAATTTCAAGCAATTCTGTAAATAAAACCCAGCTAGACAGAATGATGATTCCTTCAGTCCCCTAAGTGATACACAGGCTGGCAGAAAATCCCAAAGAGTGCCAATACTTAGATTTCAATCACAAAAAAAAAAAAAAATCTTTGTGAGTCGACATCTCATTTAGTAAGGCAGCAATGACAGCACTCAACACCTTTGCACTAGTGAATTCTATGATTTCACACTGTAAAAAAAAAAAGAGTATTAACTTTTCCTTATTGTAAATTTGAAAGTAAGTCCTATATAAACACAGATCTGATACCAAGTGGAAAGTGATTTATTCCTCCACAAACACTGATCAGCTCCACAAGCAGCTACCCCAAAACCTGATCAAACCATTTCTAATTCTTGCCCACAGCTGAAACCAGAAGCATCCTTTAAGTTTTCATTTGCACCTCTCACACACAAACAACACTGCCCTGACTGGGCAGCACTTTCCAAGAGATTTTGCAAAAAGCCACAAATTCACGGAAGTACTGCAACAAATCATCAACAGAAAAGATAATTTTATTGCCTTTAATTCAAGATAACGTTTCCAAAATGTTCTGTGCCTCTGAGCTATAACCCAGTGTGTTCCTCCACACACTGAGCTTAAACACTGCATGGCTTGTTTTGCTGTTGCACTTTGCAGACCCAGCAATCACAGGGTGACCCTCAGGCCTCTGCACGAGGCTGGGACACTGATGGCTCGGTTAGTATCAAGTGCTTGGGGAACCCTCAGGGTTTAACAATTCCTTGCTTACTGCTGGCTACTAGAAAAAAAAATTTACTTATATATTTACTTTATACTTTTAAATTTGAACCTGTTTTGCCCTTAGAGTGTTTTTTTCCTCCCAATCCTAAACTCATGAACTCTTCATTAATTTTTTTTCCCCTCTCCTCTGCCCAACTGGAGCAGGAGAGGATAAATGAATGACTTTTGTGAGTGTCAGGACTTTTTGCCTTTGGCCACTACACCCAGAAATATTTCTGTTTCAGTCAGCTTCAAGTTGGGAGTCTCTCCACAGCTGAAATACATTCACTGATTTGTGTTCTCTCTGTCAACAATGGTAAGGAGATTGTTCTTTATTTATTACTTTCACTGTGATATAAGACATATGATATGTCTCATAAGATATATATGAATGAGGTGGTGCTGTAATAAAAATAACTCGCTGTATCTGTGCTGATCACAACACTGCTCACAGATCCTGAATGTGGGAGGAAAAAATCAAATCAAACTGTGTTTCATACTGTAGGACAGAGCAGCACTCTTGCAAAACACAGGATGCCTCCTTAATCTGACTGTAATGCAAAATAAAAAAACTAAACTGACCAGAGAGGTTTCTCAAACAAGTAGCACAAGGGAAAAAGGTTTAACTGATGGAGCCCTGCATGGCACGAGGTGAGGGAAAAGTCACTTCATTCATTGTTTCACAGCAAAACAAACTGATTTTAAGATAATGAATACATAAGAGAAAGGAAATACTTATGAATAAGTGTGAAAAAATGACAGGGAATGTTCTGCTGCTGGTGCCTATGTACATGATACACCAAACCCATCAAACTCTACTTCCATACCTCAATGAGTTTGTCTCCTTTGACTACATCCAGGTGTAAGCCAGGTGGTGGTTTCCCCGCCCTGCAAAATAAAAAATGGAAAAATATAGTATCAAAATAATTAATAAACAATTTAGTATTAGAGCTGCTCGAGTTGCAGATCAAACCTACACAAATGTTAGCAGAAGTATTTTTGGGAAAATACAAAAATCCCAGAATTTTTCTGCCTGCAGATTCCTTCTGACAACACATAAACCAAGATTTATTTATGGTAAGAGTGAAGGTACCAGGACATGAAGCATCTCAAGCTTTACCTCTCCAGGTGAAAACCATCTGATTTACACAATAAACCATCTGATTTACACAATAAACAGAACATCCTGAGAGCACACGGTATGAGGCAGGAAGAGACCAAAACTAGAGATGGGGATAAGCTGGGAGCGTTTCCTCAAGAGCTGTTTTCTCATGTCACCCTCAAAACAGCACATCTCCACCCCTGGCTGCTGAGAGGAACAAAAACTTCTCCCACCTTTCTTCTCTCTAGGCTGGTGATGGCAAAAACCTGAAAGGGGCTCTGCACACACCTGTAATATTATTATAAAAGTGCTGGTCAGTAGCCAATGTTTCCCCCACACTCACCTATAATCACATTTCCCTGCCAACACAGGGAGCAGACTGCAGTCCTGGAGGAATCCCACCACACTCCACACCAACAGCACCATCTCCCCAGCCCTGCTGCTCCTGCTCACCTCCTCTGGAGCAGATTCACCTGCCAGCAGTGTTATTCCCACCTCAGCAGGTCACAGCAAGACAAGGCCAGCACAAGGGTGAATTCATAGGGTGTAGCAAAAACATTTTGGGTATTTATAGTGCTCAAAGTCAGGACATTGCTGTGGTACCAATACCTTGCCCTGCACCACACAGGATCTTCTAGCTCTTGGCAGCAAAGGATCTTTTTCTGCTCAGGTATCTCAGAATCTGCATCTCTAGTAATTCCTGACAGATAAGATCTCTGCTGCTTGTCTCTAAGGCTGGAGCAGCTTTCCAGGCAGCAGCAGTGCCCCAGTTCCTGGCTGCACTGCTGCCCTGCTGAGGAACTCTGCAGAGATCATGTTCCCATTCTCAGTGCATGAACCAGCCCAGGGAACAGTGACAGTGGGCACTAATCTTCCCAGGGTGGCTGGAGAAGAAAGAAAGAAAGGTCTCTGGTAGCTGAAGTTGTTTGAAGGGGTTAAATACAGATGTTCATGTTTCTGGGGTGTGCCTTACATTTATTGGTTTCTTCTATGCTGCAAGGTCAGCTCCCCTCAATAATTTCATGTAAAAACACAGTCTCCTGTTATTTCTACTTCATTTCTTTCCCAAACATTTTCCTTTCTTGTTTCCAACCCATTACACCAGCCTGCCCAGATACCTCTGCCCCTTTCTGAACTGACCACTGGGACTCTCACAAGTTTTCTTGTCAGGCCCTTCTCAAAGACTGTGGATGTACCACCCTAACAAAGTATCTGGTTAACATTGACTCTCACTGAGATGAACAAACAGCAGCAGCAAAAGCAGAGGATGCTGAACTCCAGCACAATCTGCTCAAGTGGTGACTTCACCACTGACATGGGATTATGGTGAAGTGGGGGACTCAGTGCTCAGTTTTCACTGAAACACACGTTCCTTTCATGGATTCCTGTCCACTTCTCGGTATTCCCTCTTTCTGCCTCTGAGCACTGGAAAACTTGTTTTCCCCCTTTCCTCTGAAATTGCCAAGTTCTGGTTACTCCGCAACACAATTTTGGCAATTTTCACATACCAGCCTTACTCTGATCATACAACAGCTACTTCCCCAATTTTTTTTTTTTTCTTTCCAATTAGGTAAACCTTTCAACAAATTCATTCTACAAGTCTACTTCTTACTCAGTCTGGCCTCTGCTTTTCCTTTCAGTGATCTCTTCCTGGATACTCAACATTTTCAGTCAAGGTCACAGTTCAGGCTGCCCAAGTTAGATATTTGAAAAGGCTTTTAATGAAAAAAGCAGAAAGATTTTTCAGTATTATATTCTAAACTAATCAGCTCCTGAATCACCAAAGATCAGAAGTAATGCCTGGATTTGGAAGGATCAGTCACTCTTCACATGCTCTGCCCCATCAGACCTCTCACCTCATGGATCAAGGAGCAAAACATGAAAGGAAATCTCTTGCAAAAATCTCCTAGAAGAAAGTTTGTTAGAAAGCCGGCATTATGCTGTTACAGGAGAGTAGTTTTTTCCCCAAAGTCCTTTTCCACTAACTAATGTGCTAAAATATCCACTGAACTCATTTTCCTACACTGAAGTTCTGAAAGATGAAGAATTACTTGAGGCCAGCAGATTGTCCTCTGCAGAACACAGAGCCCTCAGCACTGCCCCAAGGCCAACAACACTCTCCCATCACAACCTGGCTCCAGCACAAAGCTGAAAATGAGAGCCAGGCAGTTTCTTCTGGACCTTCCACATGGTTCATCACAGTCCCCAAAGAAAAGGTGAGAGGATGCACCACACTAGAGATTTTCTTCTCTAACAGTGAGCCCAGGGAACTTTTTTTTGGGCATTTGCCCAACTTCACCTTGGCACTATGCACCTTTTCTTGTTACAATGCTGTAACAGAAATTTGTGTTTCTTTGCTTTCTTTACCTCATGCTCCACAGGCCAGGCCATGTCTCTGTAACAAAGAAAAACCCTTTCAGAAAAGAAAGACAAGGCCATTAACACTCTGGAATGTGCCAAGTAAGAGAACTGAAGTTTTACAAACCAGGATCTCTTCCACAGGGCAGATTCAACAGGCCAACAGGGTTACAGATCTATATCCAGCTGAAACTCAGCAGCCTGACTGAAGCAAGTCACTGCAAGAAATTCTGAGTTGCTGCTGTTAAGGACATAGACGGGACAACCATAATTCTGTTGTGTTAGTTTAAAATTAGGTCAATTATTTGGGTTTCTAAATGTGGATTCAGAACCTAAATTTAGCCACTTCCTGAAGATCTTGGTCTCTGTGACTAGTGTACACACCTCTGTGTCCAACTTCAAGGACAGGGTGGAATTTGCAGAACCCTGGGGCTCATCCTCTCCAGAAATCTGTAGTTGTTATCTAAAGACATTTTCTGACCTCATGGAATAGCTAAATTATAATCTACAGGAAGTGCTGGCACCTTTTATGCCAACTGTAAATGCTCAAATCTTGGCTAATGGGTACAGAGGAGTTACAGTACAGGCATAAACATGTTCTGGCATCAGCAACCACTGTTTTACATCTGTCCTAAATTTAGCTGCTGGAAACACAAGGAAAGAAAGGATAAATGTTGTATGGATTATGAAGAAGCGACCTAAACCAGCACAAAAAACTAAATCAAAGCCACGAGTTAAATTGGATGAAAACTGGGATTATTTTCCTGGGAATGAGGTACTCAAATGCTACTCAAGTTATGGAAAAACAGGTACAATGATAGAGGCAAACCTCAAAAATTTAAAGGAAAGGAACAAAGCTACTCCTTTTGATTGTATCTAAGATGTATTTCTGATGTGATTGGTGTTCACAGGCCCCAGCCAACTTTCCTTAGAAGCAGGAAAATAAATAAATAGGTAAAGACTGTGATTTTGCTTTTAATAGAGGTTGAGGAGACTGAAGATAATTCCCTATAGAAGAATCTGCTTCTGACTGTGAAGACTCTGCAGCTCCATGTTTCTGGTTGCCCAAAGCTCTTGGAACGAGGCCCTGCAATGCTCCTGTACAGGAGATTTTTGGTGTTTGTGTAAACCCAGGATCCCCTGCAGGGCACCTTTACACCTCCCAAGTGAAAGCTTTGAATAAACTCCAAAGCTGCTCCTGCAAAGCACCTCCACTGTGGAGAATCCCACCTGGGAAAGGCCCATCGCTGATCCCACGTCACACCTGGGCACCCTTTGCTTGGCTCTGAAAGGGACAAATGCTTTAAAACCACTGGGGCTGGAATGTGCAGCGCAGCAGATTCAGCACGAGGCATCCAGAGCTTTAGCATGAAATATACTCTACTTGTTTTGAAGAATGGTAGAATAACCAGAAATAAAAAAAAAAAAATTTAAATCCATCTAGTAAATAAAAGAAATAAAATAAAATAACCAGAAATAAATCCATCTGGAAAAATAATAAAAAAAATAAAATACAATAATCATAAATAGATAAATAAATCCATCCGGTAAATAAGAGAAATAAAATAAAATAACCAGAAATACATAAATCCATCTGGTAAATAAATAAAATAAAATAACCATAAATAAATAAATAAATCCATCTGGTAAATAAAAGAACTAAAATAAAATCACCATAAATAAATTAATAAATCCATCTGGTAAATAAATTAAAAAAACCCACCCAAACCAACATAAATAAATAAATAAATCCATCTGGTAAATAAAAGAACTAAAATAAAATCACCATAAATAAATAAATAAATCCATCTGGTAAATTAAGTAAATAAAATAAAATAAAATAAAATAAAAATAAATAAATAAATCTATCTGGTAAATAAAAGAAAATAACAATAAATAAATGAATAAATCTGGTAAATAAAAGAAATAAAATAAAATAACCATAAATAAACCAATCCCTCTGGTAAATAAAAGAACTAAAATAAAATCACCATAAATAAATCCATCTGGTAAATAAAAGAAATAAACAACATTAAAAAATAAAAATAATAATAAAAAAATAAAATAAATTTAAAAATTAGAAAAAAATAGAAAAGTTAGTTTCCTTATGATGTATAAGGAGAGAGTCCAGACAGGAACTTTGCTGGGCCTAAAAATTATTTTGGGACATTCAGGTTGCAATAACTGAATTACAAAAAGTCTTAAAAAATGAGAACAAAACAGGGGTTGGCACCCAGAAATGCCCCCCTTACCCCTGGATTTGGATCCTCTCCCAGATCCCACCTCATTTCTCACCCAGCACAACAGTTTGTGCTTCAGAACCCAACCAGAGGGGAATTCTCTGTGTCAGACTCTGCCCTGCTGCAGCTGAAGACACAAAAAAAGACCTGAAGAGACTCTCACAGTTACAGTTTTCTCCTCCAGATGGGATTTCTTTAGGAATTTTTTCTGCAGTAGAATGCAGAAAGTCTCTCAGTCTCTCACTGATACTTTGAATTTCAAGTTGAATATGCAGAATAATTCTGGCCTTTATCTGGTCTATTGTATCATTATTTTATGGAACATCATCCTCATGTAGGTGTTTATTATTATGTAAGAAAATCCCTAAAATACACACAAAATTCTCTTCCATGAGAGGGTTGAATGGTTTTACCAACTAAAGCAGGCACTTAAACACGGGGTCTAAATTAAAACACATTCATGCACTGAGCACTGTCACAAAGCTCTGAGAGGTACAACACAATCCCTGAGGGAGCAGAGACAGGCAGGGTTGGAGCACCAAACTGCTCCAGTTCTCGGGTTCAGGGGTGAGTTTGTGCGCTTTAAAACACTGCGGTGCCATCCCAGGGCTGTGGAGCCCAAAGAAGGCGGCAGAGCCAAGCTCTCCCCAGTGATGCATCGAAACAGAACAAATGAACGAGGGTACCCTGATCCAGAGCTTTGCTCCCGGCAGGAGAGCGAGGCAGGACGTTTTTAGGGATTTTCATTTCCAGGCATTTTCATTTCCAGGCATTTTCATTTCCAGGGATCCCCGCACGACCCTGACCCAGCCCAAGGCTCGGTGGCGATGCTTCTTCACCAACAATTCACTCAGCCCTGACTTCTTAACTCCAGCTAATAAAAACCTCATGTTACTTCAAGCTGACACATTTCCCGTACCGGCTACACCCCCTGAGCAGGNCACCCCTTGAGCAGGATATTTAATTTCTACCACCTCACAGATCCTCTCTGAGCTCTCGGGAAAATCCCCGGCACCTCAGGGAGGGCCCGGGCCCCCCGCGGCGCTGTCCATGGCGGCACCCGCAGGGCCGCGCTCAGGCCCG
>VWZU01005098.1:106113-118967 GCA_013397095.1 Sterrhoptilus dennistouni | reverse complement strand
AGCCGGGACCAGCCCCGGGATTGGGGGGACAGAGCCGGGACTGGGGGGACAGAGCCGGGACCAGCCCCGGGATTGGGGGGACAGAGCCGGGATTGGGGGGACAGAGCCAGGACCAGCCCCAGCATTGGGGGGACAGAGCCAGGACCAGCCTCGGGAACACACATCCGAGAGCCAGGCGCACTGTGCCACAACACTGCAGCAACAACCACGTTTATTTCAAGTTTCTTTTCAAGGACGTTTTCAGGACGGTGGCTTTTCAAGCTCGGGAACAATAGCTGGGACTGTTCAGAACAGAGTCTGCACCGGTTCTACTGCACGATCAACGATGTGCAGAGGAGAAAGGAGTCAAGCAGCTACAGAAAGCCCCGAGCTCAGCAACCTGTACCTCTGTCCTCAATTCCAGTTTCCAGAGGACTAAAACAGGCCAGAAGAAGGATGGAGCCTACAAATAATGCTCCCTGTAGGAGCTAAGTGTTTTTGTTCTTATATTGGCAGTGTGACAGCCAAAGGACTCTGCACAAATCAATAGTTTCCACCATTTCCAAAGAAAACTTTAAAAAAGGAGCAGAACAACACACAGTTCTCTTGCTTTCAAGTCAAATTTTATCATACGGGCTCACCAATGGTTCCAAGTTGTAGCAAAAGGCAAATAAATAGTCAGAGCTGGCCCAAAGCTGCTCTGAGGTGTGAGGTTCATTTTTCTGGGATCAGCTATTGTACAGGACTCTGCACAGAAATATTGTGTATTTCCCCATGAAATGAATTTTGTGTTTTCATTCTGAAAAATCACGGAGCACAGAACTGAAGCTGCAGGAAACATAAAGTCCTCTACTCTGCTTAAGAGGGGGAACTACAACCACACCTGTGCCAACGTCTAAACTGCAAGAGAAATGAGCTCTGACAGAGGCTTTTAAAAATGTTTATTGATGATTATTAGATGGAATGATGGCGCAATAGTGCAAACCACTGTGCAATTGGGAGAACTCTCCCTTCCCAGCTTTCACGTTTACTTTATTATAGACGAGACATGGAATAAGGATTAAATACAAAATGGGTCAGTATGCTGCATTTCCCACCCCCACTGGGCATTGGACAGATTGTTGTTCCCTCAGTGCATGTCAGTTCAGAGCTACATTGAAGTGGGGAATGGCTGTTTATTCTGCCCCAACCCTATGAGCTGGAACCAGCAAATCTTTTTCATTTGCACACACATCCTCAGTCTGAAAATCCTAGCACTTCACTCAGCCAGTTTCTCTGCACTTTGTTTCATAAATAATTGAAAATACCAAATGTTCACAAGCCACATATAATATTTACTCAAAACTACAAGTGAGCTTCAAGAGCACTTCTTCAGAATTGAGATTTCTGCTAACACTCTTCACTAATCCTGCCAGCTTGTAAACTTACGTGCCCACTGCCTCATTTTTAAGTATTTTTCCCCCTGGAAGCTTCTAAAAACAATTGTGAGTGAGCAGCTAAACTTTTTATAGTTAGTGCTTGAGTCGGCATTGGAAGAGATTTATTTGTCCACTACCAAGCGACCAGCTAGTT
This sequence comes from Sterrhoptilus dennistouni, assembly GCA_013397095.1. Taxonomy (NCBI): domain Eukaryota; kingdom Metazoa; phylum Chordata; class Aves; order Passeriformes; family Zosteropidae; genus Sterrhoptilus; species Sterrhoptilus dennistouni. Next base: position 117,416 of record VWZU01005098.1, on the reverse strand, counting down.
TGTCTAAGAAGGTTGCACTGTTAGATTCTAAGTAAAAGAACATTCTGTCCTCAAGTGATGTATTTTGTGAAAAGAAAACAAAAAACAACCCTAACCACACCCCCCAAAAAATTAAACAATACAGTTATGAGTCTCAAGGCTAAACTGACCAACATGTAGAGGTTCAAATTATCATCCACGCACCCCCTCCTTGCCTCTCAAATCTGTGACAACATCCTTTTCTTCAGGAGAATCTAGAACCACAGCCACTTGGAGACAATAAAGCCATGGGGCAGACACTGGAGACTTTAGAAACTGCTGGATTTACATATTGGTGGTGGGCTGTCTTTGAATGTCATTCTCATTCCAGTCCAACAAAGTTACCTACATATAACGTTGAAGTTGTGTGACTTGTCAGAAACAAGACATCTCCAATTATTGATCACACTTCAACATACAGCTGGGACAGGGAATATAACACATTACAGAAAGCAAAACCACAAGATTTTAGTTACATAAAACAAATATAATTTGTATATAAACCGATAAATACCGTCTCCATGGTTCACTAATTCCAAATACTAGTTATTTGCACGTTAGTTGCTAATATCTATTAATAGAAGTAGTTCCAACTTGTGCTCTCTCAGGGTGGTCAATTCATCTCCGAGACTAGTCAGCCTGTTTGCTCTGACAGAAAAAAATCTCAGCAGGGAGATTGGGTTCCATGGGAAGATTTCATGTTGCCTTCCAGATAACGAGTACTACGATTATACAGACCACAGCAAGGCCAAGAATCAGGATACAGATCTTCTTACGGGATTTTTTCTAATAAGAGAAGAACAAAAAAAAAAACCCACTCTGAGGAAAAAGCAAAGCTGCCATTCATGTTACTAACTTGGGTGAACAAGAGCACTTGATAACCACAGTTATTTGAGAGAAGTAACCAGTGTAGTCTGAACACTTTTACACGGAGTTCCTTCAACTCCATGATTCTACATATGAATGTTTTTAGTTTTAGGAGTGCAGTGGTCTAAGAGATGCAGTTAAGTCAAAACGTGACAGGTTTTGCTTCTCTTAAGGCAAATACAAGCCTCAGAGAAGGCCAAACTTTTCTACCTGTTTAGATTTTTCAGGTAATCCTAATCAAACTCCTAAGCAGTTTTCTGATACAATCTCCCCTTGGGCTTGGTATTGCATTTCTACAATTTAAATGATTTCATGTAGTTACTAGACTTGGATTTTACAGCTACAATCCATCCATATACCATGGACTACACCAATTAATTTTAACTTGGCATCTAATGATTTGAGGGTAGTTATATATAACCACTTCCTTCTCCATCCAGAAAAAAACACATGCAAAACATGTCCAACTCAGATTTATAAATACCTCAGAACTTGGACAAGGAAGCCATGGAGAGAGAGAATACTACTACATGCTACCAAATGGTAAAATGAATGAATGCCAGCTTGCATGAGCTGGTTTTAATAACTAGTCTGGGCTGTTACAGTCCTCAGTGTCTTGCTCTGCCTGTTAAATTACTGCTCAACTATACACTGACAATCAATCAAGCACACAGAATTTACCTGATAATAGGCAGCTCTCTGTAACTGCTCACTGGCTCTTTCCACATGGACTTCTGCACTTTCCACATTTGCCTCAATGCTATCTATGGAAAAAAAAAACCAGGAGAACTCATTGCCAAATATTTCAGAGCTTCGGTGTTTAAAAATTACAGGCAGAAATATTTTTAATGCAAAATACTGAAAAAAATAATCCATGTAACTGAACCAAGAAAAAAACTTCTTATTATCCAAATGCACTTACCAATCATATCTCCTTGGTCATGAATCATCATGGCTAAATCCTTAAATATCTGATTGACATCCAAAATGTCTGCCTGAAGACAACAGTTTAATAAGTTACAACGAATACTGGGCACAATATTTTCTAACCCTCATTCTTAGCACCTCTTCTGACCATCACTCAAAGGGTAAGAAAAGACACCAGCATTCACTGACTGATGTGATTTGATGCTGTGCAACTTGGGATTAACACAGGAGTCTATAATACTCCAGCTACTGAATATTTGTTTAATTACACCAGCAATTAAAACAGTAGGAAGACTGTAAAATGAGTTACTCCTGCCATATCTGAAGGATCACCAGTCAACACTGAGGGAAAATATACCTCCTTCAACAGGAGCAGGGAGATTATCTTGGCATCAATCCTCTCTGTGAGGAAAACTCTATTACTCCACCATCAGCTCTCCTCAGCCCATCCCATTAATTAACACTGCACCCTTTGATTTATCTCCAGTCCTGTTAACTGTGCAGGATTGATTGGTCACCTCTAATTGCCTGATTGCAGTTTCTCTTTCTTTAATGAGTTCAAGGTCCTGCTCAGTTATTGCCACATCTTCTTCCTGAGACTGCATCTGATTCCAATCTTCACCACTGCAAAGAGAGGGAAAGTCAGGATCTCTCTGACTATAGCAACTTCCATGCTGCATTTTATGGCAAAATGAATTAAAGTTGAAGAGTTTTCCTACAGAACAACCCCGAGATTCTTAGCCCTGTCACTTTGTACAAGAACAGGACCAATTTGTGACAAGAGTCACAAACTGGAACAATTGAAAAAAGGGACAGATCCGGCAAGGTGAAGACACTGGAAAGCAGTTACATGCACAGCACACTGCTCTAGAATGTAACAGTCATCTACAGCATTATAGAAGAAACCTGCCTATTTCAGTTCTGCTTTTTCTAAAAAAATACTTGTACCTTCCTTGCTTCTTACCATCCCTCCAAATGGGAGGAATCAGAGTGAAAGCTCTGATAGAGAGCAGCCTGCAAGCACATTAACAGAACACCTGAAAAGCATCTGGATTCTAAGATCCTTGCCTATCTGGCATTTGGAGTTAAGACTAAAGTGTTTTAGTATTTCAATTTATTAGTCTAGTAGGAACTTTGCATTATATTACACACCAAAAGAGATATTAAAACCCAAGTAACTCTGCATCCCAGTCTACCTCTCTCCTGATGAGCTGGCTCCTCACAACTGCTGCAGAAGTTACACCAATTAGAGTGGAGCAGCATCTATAATACAAGGCCACCTCTATGTTCAGCTTAGAATGTTCTTCAAGGGAAACATCTCCATCTTTTCAATAGGGAAGCATGCCAGAAAACATTGTACCAGTCCAGTGTTTGGTACATCACATTAATACTTCTGGGGCGGCTCGGGCTCTCTTTACCACACTGCAGAGTGGATGTAACATTTTACAATGGATTTTAAAATGGATGTAACATTTTACAGAGCCATCTACCACACAGGCACCCTGTTACTGCAGAAGCAGTACAACTGTCTGACAGGTGACAGTAATCCTGCCTTGTGCACATTCCAGGATTAGTTTGCCAGTGCACAATGTCCAGGATTTCTGAATTTTAGGCAGCTTCATCTGCTGTTCTTCTGTAGCTCCAACTGGGCTGCTAAAGAACATCCAAACTCAAGATATAAATGTGCAGCTCTCTGTGGAAAGAGTCACAGTGAGTGAAATCCTCTCTGGTAATCTTGTGTTTACAGGCCAGAACACCAGGAGCTCCAGCTGCCACATCCTAAGGGCACTACTATTCCCTTAAGGATAATATTCAACAATCTATACTTAAGGAGGATAAAATACTGTCATATCCATTTTTTTACATAGTTGTATTACCTGTGCTGTAGTAGTTGCTTTTCAACTCTTTTTGCTTTGCATTCAGCCAGCAGAGCCTGGCCCAAGTCACAATAATACACCACACCATAAAAACTTTAGTTATATGAAGTGAAAACCTCAAGAGTACGAGAAGTTATTACCTATCAAATGAAACAAGCTGTTCTTCTCTGAACCGCTCATCAGCCTGGAAGAGATAAATGAGTCACTACTCTCACAGACTACCAGGACCATGCACAAAATCACCAGCAGCATCATGGAGACCAAGGCACAAACTGTCCAGAGAGCTCCTCTGTCACTGCAGCTTTCAGATTGAACTCAAGATTAGTTTTAGTTTCACCTTTAGATTTCATTTTTAGATTCAGATTGTCTCTGCAAATCAGAGGCAACTGAATGATCAAAAGCAGCCAGTTCATGTTCTTGGATCAGCTGTTGATGTTTGTAACCTCCCTTCCCAACATGATGCAAAAAATTTAGAGCATAATTCAATGGATAAATGTGTTCCCTTGCAGAAATTAAGAATGCAGAGCTTGCAGAAAGTCCTGAGGCAAGAGGAGAGAAATGCTTTCACTGGCCATTTTATTATGAATTCTTAGTAGCCACAGGTTTTGTCAAAACATAACAGTGAACATACATTGGAGATATTAGCAGGACAGAAATTATAAGAATATAAAGCAACATTGTGAGATTTGAGATGTATTAAGGTGTGGTAAGCTTCCATCTGAAGTCTTAAATTTCATAGCAAAGGGCTGACATGAAGAGCAGCCTGCAGTACTTTGCTATTCACTGTGCTTTGACTCCCCATCTCATTTGCAACATTTGCAACTACCAGGATGCCTTCCCTTCTCTACACTGACACTGAAGCACACTGAATTGAGAGATTACTTCCAACACCAGGGATGGAAAACTACTGCACCAAGGCCTCACTTCACTCAGTAAGGTGTCAGTAAACAGGTAGGAGATTGAAAGGCAAGTACAAGATCTCCCAGAAGACTCACAGTCCACTGTATCACTCCAAAATTCCCATAAATACTTACAGAAATACGGGAGCCAGCTCTTGCCCTTGCTACAGTTTCTTTTTCTTTCTCTGACACTCGCCTCTGTACTGCCTGGAAATTATTTAAGGCCGTGGAGAAGTCATTCATTAATCGTTCCTTCTGAAGCCTCTGCTGGCGCTGAAGAATCCAAACACAAACAAGAGTTTAGACATTCCCATTCATTACAAAGTGACTGTCAGACTCTTAAAAAACCGTAACAACAACAAGGAATGCTGGCATTCAGTGATCTTTTGGTGCCAGTGCTCTGGGGCACTGGATAGAACATCCTTAGTCCTGATAACCATTTCAGTTCATCTTTTCTCCAAATACATTAGTTGCAATAATCCTTTTCATCTTCGTTTTACAATGTCAATTTATTTCGCCTCCACGGGATATCTCCTTTGAGTGTTGTGACATTCCAGTGATGGGAAAGAAGAAATTGTGGAAAAGCTTGTCCCAAGGACAACATCAGGTCAATTCTTATGTTTTCTGATAAAGAGATTTGCAACAGCTGGCTCAAACTGTGGGATTTCCAGGACTGTAATCCTGCAATCAGCTCGTACCAATTCAACAATAATTTCAAGGAAATATATTTTCAATTATATTTTTTCCTCTAATAAGCCACTACAGCAGCCTCATAATACACTGAATCTTCCATCTGAACCCTCTGGAAGCCACAACCCTCCTGCCAGAGCAGATCCTCAGCATGTTGATTCCAGCTCCTGCAGATTTTGACTCAGTTTTCCCTGGGCTGCACTCAGTGAGATGCACATGACAGGATTTTGTTCACCACAGAAGATTAACCGGAAAATATTTGCTGAACAAACCAGCAAAGCACAGCCATGCTCCTAACTGGCATATAAATGTTAAATACAGAATTAGACCAAGACAACATCTGCTGACCCAGATCATCCTACAGCAGCATCCCAAAAGCAGCCAGTGGTGAATTGACACAGAGAGCTGCCCCTTCCCTTTCCCACAGAGAGCAGGAACTAATATTTGGTAAGAGAAAATCATCATCTTTGCCTCATATTATTTTCCTTTATTCAAATAGAAGCAAAGTGAGCCAGTTTCCAACCCTAATAAATCCCATGCAAGGCAAAGCTTTCTGCCATGCTCACATTTCATACTGGTGGGCAGTTTGCTCTGAATTCTTATCCTAAAACACTACCTTGTTTTCACACTTTTCAAACAAGATTATTCTTCAGAAATTTACTCAGGAAACTAGAATTGCATACTGAGTTCTCCCCAAACATTTAAGGTCTCCTATTCTCATGCAGGAAGGTTTTAGAATTATTGGCTCCTGAGAAACATGGCTTTCCCAGTGTCATATAAGAAGCCAGCTTAATGAGTTTCTCTACTTCACCATCATCCTTTCATTGCCTCTTCAACTGTGCCAGTTCAGCCTTTGTGATGTTGTGCTCTACCCTAATTTCATGAAATGAGTGATCCAGAAATATGTGCAGGGAGTTGTACCTGTTCAGAAGCAGAGAGGGGGAGTGGCAGAGACCCCAACTCCTTCAGGTATTCATTGGTCTCTTTGGCAAGGCGGTTTGCAGAGTGCTGCAGCTGCTGTCTGAAACACAAGGTTAAAAACAGTTACACATAGAAGTTTAAAAGCAGTTATACATAGAATTTCAAAAGAAGTCACATAAGATCTACGTAAAAAAGCAGCCACTGAGCATTTCAGCCTGCAGAATAATGGCTAAATAGGGGTTCTGAGATCACACAGCTTTACAGTAGGTTTTTTTTCCAACCTAAAGGATCAGAGATGTACTTTATTTTTTTAACATCAGCAGGACTCTGGACTACATTTTTTTAAAAAAATCAAATAATTTCTTTTTCCCCTGCTAACTAGTATAATTCAGTAGCTTAAAAAATATCTCTTTCTCCAGTGGCATAAGAGAGAAACAACTTTATTCAGTGAACATAATCCCTCTTTTAGGGTGAATTCCTTATGGAACCAATTAGTAACTAACTCTTCACTTGACAACCACCAACTCCATTGGTTAAATGTACACTTGATATATCAAGTACAGGGATTCTGATATTAAATTCTTCATTTTGGTGAAAAAACAGTGGTCAGAAAGAAAAACAATTCAGCTTCTACTTCAGGAATTGCAAGGCTTTCCATTCAGCCTTTATGCTTTCCAACAACATTGCAATATGAAGCTATTGTTGTGAAGAATCTAATACTATTACCTAAAACCCACACTGTAAACTAGGAAGAAAAAAAATACTAAAACCAGAAGCAATTTCTTTTGCATTCAGTGGGTACAAGATGCTTAATTGAAAGTTGTTTACTTGGCCAAATGGACACAAAAATCAAGGCATTCAAGCTCCATTATTGAATAAGATGTATATGTAAACTAAACAAACCATCCATGCAATTTTGGGAAGTTTGTATGGCAGCTGACAATTTGTGGGGGTGCAGCCCCTCTCACCCCAAAGTGGAGGGATTAAGCAGTGACGTGAAATGGGAAGGCATTTGTTTGGTGACCAGTGATTAATTCTTTAATCTACTGATTAAACAGAGATTGAGTCAACTGAGCAGCTCAAGGAAACAAATCCCTTTTTCTCCCAATTGGACCCTGATCTCATCCTTCAAATGTGGTATATGTGTTATCTCCCACCACAAGCCATGACCTTATCCAAAAATGGCTTTTATAAAAACCAGGATAATTGTGCATTCAGAGATTCTGTCACACTCATCATTCATGCCACATGAAGAGAGTGGAAGAATGCACTTTCAAGTTTCCTTTGATGACCTCAGGAATCATCCTTTCCATAATGTGCTATTTATGTTCCCCACGAGTTTGTAAAAGATGCACAGACACAGAGAGCCCCTGTGCAGCCTCTCCAGGGGACAGTCATTCTGGGTTTGTAGGACTGTGTTAAATTTATCTAATAAAGCATCACTTCAAAGCAAGTAACCCACTATCCCTAAGAACACAGACAGAAATGGAAAAACATCTACACCAATGTTTGCTCATTTAATACTCACAAATTTTCCTGAAGCTTGCTGGAATCCTGCTTGGTTCCCAGCTGGCTCATCAAATTCTTTATTTGAGCAGCTGAAGATAAAGAAATAACAAGATGAATTAGTAAGACAAGTTCAAACCAATTTTATTCCTTCTTGGACATATTATTTTAGCTTTCCCCCGAAGAAAGCTAAATTTATTTCAATATCTGACTTAACCTAGTAAGGCAACACTTACATTCTTTGTTTTAAATATATACAAGCATTTTAGGGGTGGATGCCAAGAGGGTGGGGCCAGACTCTTCTCCCTGGAGTCCAGGACAGGACACAGGACAACACCCACAACTGAAACACAGGAAGTTCCCTCTAAACTTCCCCCAGCAGGGCCTGGCCCAGATGAACTCCAGGGGACCCCTCCAAACCCAACAGCTCTGGGATTCTGCGAAATGCAAAGTGTATTTTAAACAGCCCCACCTATACATGATCCAGCCTAACAAATTAACTTTCAGATCAAAGTGATGGTGAGGCATAGATACCCTAAAGAGAAGTCAGTGCAGTTAAGAGTTTGTGCACTCCTTTTCCTCAACCCTTTTAGACTTTTTCAGCCTTGCTATTTCAGAATTTTAAGCCATCACTGCTGCAGAAAAAACGTCACTGTGCTGTGTTGCCACTTTTACATTATTAAGTTACTTAAATTATTAGTGCTCTGTGAAAAAAAACCCAAAAAAACCAACCAAACAAAAACCCAACAAAAAGCCAGAAAGAAAATGCCAAGCATTGCTATTAGTTTCAAAGCCCCCCAGACCTGAATTTTTCTACTCATGATAGTCCAAATCTTTCACAATACTGGCACAAATAATCTTTCAAGAAGAATGGATAGCACCTCACAGTTTGCCTTTATCAATTTGAAATCATGTTGTAGCACAGAGAGGTATTTTAGACCTCCTTCTCCCTAATCTCCAATGTTTTCCCACTATTTTCTTTATGCAGGCACCCATGATCACGAAACCACACAATGAATCACATCAAACCATTCACCTCCCTGAAAAGCAAGTACATTTTCTCTCCCCGCTCCCTCTACCTTAACAGTTCTTTTTCTGACAGATCAAGAAGCTGATCCACTTTATTTTGCAGCAGCACAATTTTTTGTCATTGCTGAAGTGCTGGGCTCAGCACTTACCACAGCAGCACAAAGATTGATTGTCCCAAACCAATCATGAAATCTGTGCTACCACATCATGCAGTGAGAGGCAAGACCAAGGAGGATCACCTTAATACAGTTCCACAGGCAACTGAATTGAACTAAAGTATCCCAGGAGTTTAATTATCCCAAGAGTTTTTTTCCAATTCAGAGACACCCTCCTGTGTAACTTCTATTTTCAGCCTGGAGCCTTTGCAGTTGATTCAATATGTTGCTGGAGAAGCATCAGATCCCTCCAATGACCACTTCTTTTAAAGGGATGTCCAATGGCTTATAATAAAGGCAGCTCAGCTAAAGCTGCAATATGACTTCATCAGTAATTAGCCACTAATTAGCTTTTACATCCACTAAGTGTATTCTCACTTAGAATTTCAGACTTCTATTAGGTTTTACAGTGAGGAGTTGGTTGGCAACTCCTCATACACTGAGCTTGGCTTCCAGCAAGCAAAGCTGCACATATTTCACAGCTCTGTCAGACACAGGAAGGTCAGAAAGATCCAGTCAAGCTGCTGACAAACGGCACAAGGACTGCACTCTGTGTGTGGATGCTGAGGACTTGGCAAACAGCAGCTGTGCCATAATGTCCAGACATTCTGTGACTTATTTGTCTCTGCAAGGGGAGATTCTTGTACAGTTCCATTTCCAGGCCAGGCAGTGTCTGCCCTGAGCCAGGTTTAGCAGTTTGCTTTGCTTGGTTTATCTCAGAGTCCACACAAAATGAGAATAAAGTGTCTGGGAAAATAAAAGGAAGAGGCCGGAGCTCTTTATTCTTTGGATAGTGGGTATGCCCCTAAATCAACAGCTTCCCATCTCCAAGCCCTTTTAATTTCAGGCTGTAGAGCCTCCCACATACTCACTACCTGACAGATAAGATTTCTTGAAACACTTCAATCTCTCCTCTAGCTGCAAGTCTGTTATATTACCTGAGCAAACAACAGTTTTGCCAGCTCAGGCCACTGGTTTTCTTGTACATTTTGTGTGAAATGCTCACTCCACAGAGACTCCTCATAGAAGTGAATAATACTCAGCTGTGCATACAATTTGCCTGCTCTTTTCTTTATAGGGGGAAAAAGAAATGAGGACAAGCCTTAAGGCTTCAATATATCCTTTTCTTTTAAGCTTGAAGGGAAACCTTTTATATAGTTTGTAATAAAATTAACTACTGTAACATGAAGTCAGATGTTCTGTGTGTGCTCCCATCCACCTCGATAGAACTGTAGGGCTATTTGTTTAACTCGAGACAGGCAGAGTTGGAGATGGGATGGCTGCAGGTCATGGGACAGCAGAAGCCTGTCCTGGGAGAGAGAGAGAAGCTGAGCTGCCTAAACAGGAGGCTCAAAGAAATCCCGTGGAAGGAAGGAAGAAGGAGTATAAAGGAAAAAATAAAAAGGGAAAAAGACCTCAACAAGCCATGCTGTTTGGCAAACTGAAGCAATTCAGCAATGCCTACACCAAGGAGAAGTGAACATGACTGAGCAAAGCATTTTCAGTAACATAAATAGCTTTGTATCATCAGAGAAGTCATCAACTTTCTGAGGAACCAACATGTTCAACTGATCTTGTCCTTAAAAACTTGCAGGGGCACTTGAACATTTAATGTCTTTTTTAGCCAAAGGAAGGAAGGATAATAATCCTTAGGAAGGATTATATCAAAGGCTCTCCTGGATGTGACTGCTTTAATGAGCAGCATCTCAACGATCAACACTGAGATTTCTATGATAATCACACAATACTGATAACTTTCTCTAATGACAACAGCTCGACCAAGAAAGAGCAACACCGTGTCCTTAGGGACATCCTGTCCAGCACAGCGAGGGGGAAAGCTGCACTTTCTCATCCTCTATTACAGAATGATTAAGTTGGAAGAAACCTTCAAGATCACAGAGTCCAACCCAGCCCCAACACCTCAACTAAACCCTGGCACCGAGTGCCACATACAGTCCTTTTTTAAACATATCCACCACCTCCCCGGGCAGACAATATCAGTGCTTTATTAGACATCCCTGGCACGGCGAGGGCGGTGACTCCTCGGGCTCCTGCTGCTCCCGGAGCCCCTCACCGAGGGCACGCAACGCCAGCGAGGGCCGGGCCGGGCCGAGGCGCCGGTGCCGCGGGGAAGGGAAGGCTCGGTGACAGTGACACTCACCCACAACACCCACAGCCTTCACCCCGCCCTGCAGCCGGGCTGGGCATCACCGCGCCCGGTTCCTGCTGTGTACCCAGCCCGGTTTCTGCCGTGTGCCCGGCCCAGTTCCCACCGAGCCCCAGCCCTCCCGGCCCCGGGGCGCTGCCGGGCAGGGCCGCCCCGTCCCTTTCCCGGCACTCACTGTACTGCGCGATGCGCTGCACGTTGCCGCTGCATGTCTGGATGATGCCGCCGAAGTCCCGGGGCGGCGGCG
>VWZU01005098.1:93962-105615 GCA_013397095.1 Sterrhoptilus dennistouni | reverse complement strand
AGGGAGGGGCAGTATGAGGGGAGAGGGGGCCTGTGTGAGGGGAAGGAGGGGCGGTGAGGGGAGAGGGGGTCGGAGTGAGCAGGGAGAGAGGGCCGGGGAGAGGGGAGAGAGGGCAGGAGTGAGGAACGGCAGAGTGGTCAAGGGTGGGAGTAAAGACCTGGAGCATCATCCAGCCCCAGTCTGCCCAGCACTGCCATTGTAACCCCTCAACTACTAAAACATCACCCAGTGCCAGATCCCAGTGCCTCTTCAACACCTCCCTTGACAGCCTCTTCCAATTCTTGACAGAACCTTTTTTCTAATGTCTCATCTGAATCTCCACTGTCTCGCCTAAAGGCCATTTCCTCTTGTCCTCTCACTGCAGGTACAGCAGAAAAGACCGGCACCCACCTCACTACAACCTCTTCTTGAGGAGTTGTAGAGAGCGATGTGATCCCCCCCAAGCCTCCTCGAGACTTAACAAACCCAATTCTTCATAAAACTTGCCTTTCTAGAGCCTTCACAAGCCTTGTTGCCCTTCTCTGGACATACTCCAGCACCTCAATATCCTTTTTGAAGTGAGGGGCCCAAAACCGAACACAGTGTGGCCTCGCCAAGGCCGAGTGCAGGGACAGAGTCACTTCCCTGGCCCTGCTGGGTTCTTGGTACAGGACAAAGAATGTACTTGGTACTTGGTACTGCCAGGGTGAGGGTGCACGGTGTGAAGGTATCACCACTGTTACACACAGCCCACACATCCCTGTGTCTGTGGAGCAAACAGTGTAGCTGTGGGAAGGATGGGGACAGCACCTGCTTCTGAGAAGGGACCCCAGTGTTGTGAACCCCAGGACCCTCAGCATCATCACCCAGGTCTTGGCATTCCTCCCTGAACTCCCCACCCAGCGCTCAGCACCTGATACGCTGCACCCAGCGCTCAGCACCCAGCACCCCAAACCCTGATCCCCACAACCCACACCCAGCACCTGGCACCCCACATCCCACACCTGACGCCCAGCACTCTGCACCCAGCTCTCAGTACCTAGAACCTGGCACCCTGCTCCTCACATCCCCACACCCTGTTCCCCGCATCCCGCAGCGCTGGGGCCGGGCTGTGCGGTGGTTCTCGCCTAGTGCCGCGAGGGGGCAGCAGCGCCCCGTGGGAGTTCCCGGGTGGCCCCTGGTGGCCCCTGGTGGCCCTGGGTGGCCCCGGGTGGCCCTGGTTGCCGGGACCCTTCCTGCCCACTCTGGCTCCATCACGGCTGATCAGCGGTGCCCATAGCACGGCGAGGTCACCACTGATGGCCCCCAAGCCATCACTCTGCAGCACCTGAGTGTCCCTCCTCATTTGGGGACAGCCATGCTGGGGAGAATAGGCTGATCACACCCTCCATACTCTTTTCTGCTTTTCACTGGCTACTCCAAAGAGCTGACTTCAAGATGCTGCCGTGGCAATGGGCCCAGCTATACACAGCGCTTTTCTTCCCCTCCACCTCTACCAATGGCAATCCTCTCCTGTCCCTTCCAACCCCTTTGCATCGGGCATCAGAGTCGTCCTGGGTTCCCAGGGATGAAGACAAAAGGAAACGTCAGTATTTGCCTTCAAGGAAGTGCCAAGATTCCAGAAACTGTATCTTCACTAGAGAGGTCTGAGAGTATTTTTGAGTCCATGAAGAAGTTCCCATGGGGCTCTGCTGGGCTCTCCAAGTGCTCAGAGCAGGAGCTGGAGGCTCCCTCCCAGTGCTTGTAGATCTGTCATTGCCAGTCTTACACTGGCAGAGTATTCACCTGTTTTTCCTCTGGCATACCATGTATTTAAACCAGTAGCCCAGCTCAGGTGATTTGTGGAAATGTGGTAAAGTCCTGTAATGAGAGGCTGTGTCCTCAACACCCTGGGCATTATTCCAGGATGCTCAAACCCTTCTTGAGCATAACCCAGGTCAGCAGTCCAGAAATGAGGGCCCTGATTGCACATCCTGTGTTAACGAGCCTGCTTTTTGCCTGCTGGCCATGTCAAAACTGCCACAAACATTTCACTGGAGGATGTGACTCAGGGTGTCCTGCCTGCCTCCCCCATGGCTGAGGGGACCCCAGAGCTTGCTGAGCACTTGGGGGCAGCTTTTGCATGGGGAAGATAAGGAGGGCTTTTTTTTCAGCCCTGAAAGCTGTTTATTCTTTACAGCACACTGACAGCAGAACGGAAAGGGCCTTTTCCTGAAACTGGCTATTTATAAACAGCCTGTGGTGCTGAGCCTTCCCTTGCAAGGGGCCAGGGACTCTTGCAGCTTTTCTTTTGCTGCCTTGAGCTCACCCAGAGATCCTTCAGACAGGAGTGAACAGGGCAGGTCTTGCTGCCCATCTGCTGGAATCACGCTCCAGTACAGACAGCTTGGAGCAACTCTTTGGAAATGTCAAACTCCAGTGAGTACCTAATTCAGCCCTAAATCCCTTGGCTGTGCAGTTGGTGCTGTTCACAACCTGGATTCTTACAAAGGCTTTTGCAGGAGAAATTGGCCATTTGACACAGCTGGGCTTGTGCAAAGGGACAGATCCCTGTGGTGCCCGGGCAGAAATCAGGAACTCTTGTAGCTCTGTCTTTCCAAGAAGTTGAACAGTGCATTGTTCATTGCATTCACACACTAGACGTGGGATTTGGCTGCTCCAAGAGGTCTAAAACACAGCCTTGGAGCCTTGGCTAACTTTGCTTCTCTGTTGTGTGAGTCAGCACAGCCACAAACCCATGGCTCCGGCACAAAGAACAAATTTATTCCCACTACCAAGCTGTCCCCAAAGCAACACCCAGGCAGAGGTACACAAACTTGGTCCGTGCTGGAGGAGCACTGCTCTGCTGCTTACACTGCTTTATCAAGGCTTATTCCCAGCTGCAAGGTCAATGGAGCATTTACAATCCTCCTCACCAGCCTCCTTCTTTTAACCCATTGCTCCCAACACCTGTGAAAGGAGAGAAATAGGCACCTTCCAGTCTCATCTCCATGAGATGCCTTTTTTTGGATTTTACCCAGTTTGTGTTGGGATGCTGGGCACCACCCTCCCTCCCTTCCCTCCCTGTTTTTGCCCCAGCAGTGGCTCTGTGGGCAGTGCTGAACTCCTCTTCCTTCAGGGACACTGGGATCCTCTTTTGAACCCTGCCAGAAACTCTGAGGAAGCTACAGTTAGGTTTAGTTATTGAAACTACTGCTCCTTTCCTTGCCTAGCTGTGCCCTCTTGACAAGCCAGGTTTGCTCTTGGCACCACGGTGTTACCTGTATTCTCCCACCTGTAGGGGTGTGGTGGATTTTGGTTGTGGCTCTGGCACAGAAGGCCAAGTGTGCCTGGCAAAACCCCCAGCACAGGGGCTTGGATGAGAATTAAAGAATTAAATAAAACCCTCTGTCCAATTAAATTATTCAATAAAACCCCTCTGGAGTTTGTTTTGTGCTGTTGAAGAAAGGCAGAGGTGTGCAGAGGGATGGGGCAGACACACAGCCCTTCAGCCATGCAGGGAGAGCCAGACTTCCATGGGGAAATCTGCTTTCTTTTTGCAGCCGAAGCAGCAAGAATGGACCATGGATCAGAGCCAGCAGCGTGGGAGATCAGAAAACTTTTGCATTGAGGTCTCTTCACCCCCCTGGTATTTCAGTGGTCATGAGCAGGTCATGAATGTTTGTAGCAGGCTGAACTTGCAGAATTCCCTGGAAATGTGAACTCAGGGATATTTTTGGCAAATCTGGAAAGGAAATAATAATCCATCCGGAGGCTGCAGGATGCAGCACAGCCCCTGCACATGGAAAGGTCCCACTGTCTCTGAGCTGCACACACACAACTGACAGGACTTGGCTGACTTGTCAAAACCTTCCTCAACTCACTACACTGCCTTGCAATCAACTGAATTTTGTATTTACAGTTGAAACAGGAAAAGCAGGACTTGGTCCATACCTTGGTGTAGCAATTATGAAGCAACATAACGGCAGAATGTAACCAGCATCTGAAAATCGGGAGTGTTGTAACGTGCTGAACAACGACTGCCCCAAAAGAGCCCCTCAGCGTGGAAATCCTGCTGAGATGGACCACAGTGTAACCACTGGCTTTCCAAACAACAGCATTGTATCAAAGGCTGGAGGTGCAGATCCCTGTTTTCCCTCTTCTTCAGGGAAAAAGCTGATCTGGGAATTGGGCTGGGATCAGATGATTGTGAAAGCAGTCACAAAGCTTTTACTATGGGCTTAGTCCTTTGCCTCTGGAATATCACTTGGATTTGGCAAAGAGCTGCTTTCCCTAATCCCTATTCATGCAGAGACATGTGGAGGCTCTTGGGAATTTCTGCTGCACTTGGGGCTTGGGTCCAGCAAAGTGGGAATGCTCCACAGTGGGATCCTCAAGAGCCTGGCCTGGGAGAGTGATGTGGAGCCCCTTGCATTCCTCCTTCTGACTGTTATGTCCCTGCCCATGATCCAGACACCTGAGAGGTGAAACAGCAAGTCAGCAGGCATGAGCCAGAGCCTTGTCTGTGTATCAATACCCTGAGGCCTGAGCTGGCTCCTCTGGGTGTTGATGGGGACACTTAGATGAGTAGTGGCAGTGCTGCTCTGTGCAGATGGTGGAGAAGGTGCAGCAGGATGGCATCTCACTTTATCCCCAGTCTTGGGCATCACAGGGCACGTTCTGTGATGTGCCAGAGATGTGTGTGAGCTCTTTCCTGTGTCACACACAGACACTTCACCGTGTACTGGTTCCTGCCTGGGGGCCAAATCTGCCCTGCTGTGATTCCAGACTCCATTTGGTGCATTGGTAATAACAAAGAGGTGAATTGTTACCTATTTCTCACACAGTTTTCCCTGGACAAACCTGTTGCCTGGTTCTTTGCCCTGCTACTGGCATTGTAGGGTGAACCGGGAAGGGAAGGGAAGGGAAGGGCTGCCTTTTGAGTGTAGTGTATGTAAGCACAGTGTATGAGGTGCACCTGAACATGGGGAATTTCCTCATACATGGCACCTCCATTGATGGGAAAGGTCAGGAAAAGGAGAAAAGAACATTTTCACCCTCAGGCTGCTGCCAGATGTGAGTATTGGGAGCTGAAGGAGGATGTTCCTGGGTATGTTCAATCTATGTCCTTTGCCTGCCTCTGGTTTTCTCATTCCTACTCAGTGCCATGGCAGTGCAGTGAAAGTCACACCAGCCCTCACAGTCCACTGCACTAGGCAGATATGCTTTATTTAAACTTGAAATAAGCTGTTTTCTGGAAAGCCCCAAGCCCTCCATTCTAAAGATTTGGCTCTTACAGAAGAAGCCAAGAAAGCTTCTGCTGCAGGTGCCAGTGTTTGTGTGATGGGGATCCTTAGCAGTTTGTATTTGAGGCAGGTGCTGTGACTTGTTTTGGGAAATGCACAGGATGACATCAGGCATAGCCATAGTTTTATTTTTACAAGTGGTCAGCATTTGACCAGTTTTCTAGAGGAGAAAACCACATCTGAGACAGTTCTGTTGTAGCCAAGAATATGAAAGTTATTTGAATATTTCTTAGTAACTGTGTTTTGGACTTTTAGGGTGAGGTAAATTGTAAAATCCCCTTTCTTCCTCACCCCTCTGGAAGTCCAGAAGATTCATGGGCAAAGCCAAGATGACACAAGAACAAACTGTATTCTTACTCTGGCTATTTTGAGAAGGAACAAACACCCCCACAAGTGTGCTGCAGAGGAACAGAGCAAAGCTTACCCCTGCTCAAAAGGCTCTTTTCTAAAGGCTTGAGGACACAGCAGTGCAAAAACTGAGGTAGTGAGGAAACCAAGGGACAGAACTGGGGCACAGGTTTTAGGAACTGGGTATTTGGGCAACACTGGCACTTGGATTTTTAGATCTTTTAGATCCCAGGCCAAGAGTGGGAGAACCCTCCAATACATGTAAACATGGCTAGAGTGTGGTATTAACCCTTGAGAGATCTGGAATCTCTGCACAGGTCTCCAAACATAGTAGGTGAGTGCCTGTGCCAGCCAGGAACCAAGGGAAAGGGAGAAATTAGGAAAGAAGAGCAGCACAGCACTAAAACAAGGTTCTAAACAAATCCCCAGGCCAAAAGTGAGAGAGAACCCTCCAATACATGTAAACATGGCTAGAGTATGGTTTTAATCCTTGGGAGAGAGATCTGGAATCTCTGCACAAGTCTCCAAACATAGTAGGTGGGTGCCTGTGCCAGTCAGGGACCAAGGGAAAGGGAGAAATTAGGAAAGAAGAGCAGCACAGCACTAAAACAAGGTTCCAAACAAATCCCATCCCCTCAAGTTTTCCAAATCTGCCTGGACAAAGCCCTGCCCTGCCTCTGAATGCAATCCTGCTTGGAGCAGGGGATTGCACTGAGTGACCTCAAAAGGTCCCTTCCAGTCTAAATATTTCTGTGGTTCTGTGATGGATGTTTGAAATATAGAACAACCAGACCTAATTATAGCATTGGAGAAATCCATGACACATCTATCCACAGCTTAAAGCAGAGCTGTTCCCTCCCCCATCCCATAAAGGCAGAAACAGGGCACAAAAAGGTGATCCCAACCTACAACAAACAGTGATTCTTGGACACTCAGGAGGGAACATCTCAGAGCTGCAAAATCATTACTGATGTGGAGAAGATGAACGAGAAATGATTGGGAATTTGGGGACAGCAGGTTTAAAATGAAGAGGAGCTTAGAGAGCTTAAGCTTCTTACAGAGACCTTGATTTCTCCCCTGTGGATTTCATTGGCACAAGACATGACTGAAGGAAAATGTATCTGTGACCTAAAAACAAACAAACAAACAAACAAACCCAACCAAACAAAAAACCCCTTCAAAAAAAACCCAAAACATAAAAACAAAACCGAAAACAACAACAACAAAAAAAAAAAAAAAAAAAAAAAAAAAAAAAAAAAAAAAAAAAAAAAAAAAAAAAAAANAGTAAAAAAAAAAAAAAGAAAAAAAAAAAAAAAAACCCTGAGAAAAAAACTCCAAAACAAATAAAATCCCCCCTGTTTCTGAGTCAGGAACCTTTGAGTCAAGAATGTTGCCTGTAGAAACACCTCTGTTCACTCAGGTTTGACCCTGCCCTCTGCTAAATTTGCAGAGATCTCCCATCACACTTG
Source organism: Sterrhoptilus dennistouni (assembly GCA_013397095.1). NCBI lineage: Eukaryota > Metazoa > Chordata > Aves > Passeriformes > Zosteropidae > Sterrhoptilus > Sterrhoptilus dennistouni. The sequence goes on along the minus strand of VWZU01005098.1, from coordinate 98,534 downwards.
GGAAAAATAATTCCCCGTCATCTTCTCCTTTCACTTACATTATGAACTTCTCTTGCCCAGCTTCTTCCTGACTGAGAAATCCCAAACTGTTCTGTGGCTTCTTCTGAGAAACATTACTCTGCCTCAGTTGTTCTCCTTCTCTAGTTTTACATTATCATTTTTCCCCAAACAGACCAGAATTTTTGAAAATTCACCGTCATGGGCAGTGCACAGGATGCAGCTGAATTGTCTGTGGGTTCTGTAGGGGATTCACTGTTTAATTTTTACTTTTCATTCATCTCCTAATGATTTTCCAGCTTTCCTTTTGCTTGTCTGGCTCTGTCTGAACAGCAAGCTGAGTTTTTAAAAGAAACATTTATTCCAACACTAAGATCTTTGCTGAGTAGCCAGCTTAGAGCCCAGCACTGTGTGGAGTCAAGGAGGATTAACCCTCCAGCCATCATTTTGTATTTACCAGGCATTGCTCACCTTATTGCCTGTGCACTCATTGTAATGAGCAGATCCTTCACCAGACTTTCACCTTTGTCACTCTACATCACCCTGAGAGGACATGGGAGAGACACAGGGACGGGGAGAAGACAGACACAGGGACGGGGAGAAGACAGACACAGGGACGGGGAGAAGACAGACACAGGGATGTGTCTTTCTGTGTTTTCACANAAGACAGACACAGGGACGGGGAGAAGACAGACACAGGGACGGGGAGAAGACAGACACAGGGACGGGGAGAAGACAGACACAGGGACGGGGAGAAGACAGACACAGGGATGTGTCTTTCTGTGTTTTCACACTCACACACTCCTAGAGGCTGCCTCAAACCCTGGACATCGCACCAATGGCTACAAAACCTATTTTGGAGCGTTACAGAGGATCCAGCCTGGGTGGGGTTTGAGAGCCTCTTTTCTTCCACCACACAGAAAAAAAAATAAATAAATCTCCTGGTACTTCAGAGGAGAAGTGCTTGTCTGTAAACATGGACTCTCCATGTGAGGAGTTCACTTCTATGCCCTCAAAGCTCCCAAACTGATGGGCACTGTCATTTATTTATTCATTCAGCAGCAGTGTGCAGTGCTCTGCAGAGCCTGGCAGAGCTTTGGGGATCACCCAACAGAACTTGTCCAGCCCAGCTAAAGCAACAGGCCTCTAGCAGAAATGATAAATGGTTTTGACCTGGGTTTTCTAGAAAATCACAGGCTGACCACACTTAACAGGGTCTTTTGGGGAAATTAGGGGTTACACACTCAAGAAGCATTGAAATAATCTCAATTGAACCTGCTGGGACAGACTCCCAAGAGAATCCTGACTGTGAATACCCAGTCACTCCAAATTATCAGTTCTGACTTAAATCAACAGCACCTCAGTGCACTGCACAGCCCTTGGAGAGGATGTACAGACATTTTCCTCTGGCCATCAAGTGCCAAGGATTTATCACACAGAAACCTGTTCCTGGGCAAGCTCTGCAGAAATTGCTGAGTTGATAATCCTCGTCTGTGGGCTGGACACAGCTCCTCACTTGTAACTGGGACACACTGATGTGTTCCCCAAAGTCTAAACTCCCCCCAATAACTGACAGCCTAGAAAACACTTATTTTGTGCTTGAATTACTTTTATTCTGAGCTTGCCAGCTCTTCACTGCTTTACCTACAACCTGCAGCTGCACACAGAGGTAACAAAGTCCTTCCAGCTCTCCAACATTGCCACAGAGCTGACAGTCTGAGCAGGGCTCTCCCACCTTCAACAAAAGCTCCACCAGTTATTTTTTGACGAGGTTTCCAGACTGCACAGGCATAACCACCAAAAGGATGGGACTTGAGTTGTGCAAGGAACAAAACCAGGGGACACTGACAGTGCAAAGTGGTTCAGCCATTCCAATAATAAAATCCACAGCCCCATTGCTACAGGGCAGGAAAGGAACACTGATATATCCCTGAACTCTGCAAAGGAACTGGCTGGAAACCCTTTAAAAAGAAAAATCTAAGCCCTGTAAGAGTAGGAGACTGCTGTCTTGATTTTTAGAGCCTTTGTGGTCTAGAAAACTGCAGCAGAGAGCTGCTGGCAGAGCTGCAGCCCAGCTGTCAGACCTGCACTCTTATCTGAGCAGTTCTAGATGATCTTTAAGTCCTTTCCAACCCAAACCATCCTGTGATTCTATCACCTGGCTCAGCCAGCAAAAGCAGCCCCTCTGCAGCAGAGCACCACCATCCACAGCTGTAATTTCTCCCCAGGACAGAGAAGGAGCATCTCACCCTCCCAGCCACACTTCAAGGACTTAATTCCAAGCGTTAAATTAGAAACCCAATCCTTCCAACTCGAGCATCAGATGGGGAACACAAAGAACCCTCCAGCAGGAGTAAAGACAACACTTTTCCCGGTGTCCCACAGCGTGGAGACGGGCACTGAACAAACTCACACGGGCGATATTTCAGATTTTATTCTCAAATCCATCCGTACATTCCGAGCCGCCCAGGGCCGGCAGCAGCAGGGGGCAGCAGCAGCCAAGAGACACCAGGAGCTTCCCCAGGGAAACAGGAGCCAGGGCAGGAAACCAAACCCCGCCGCCTTTCCCATCTCACCTTCTCTGAGAGAGGGGAATTGGAACTCGAGTCATCTTTATCACATCCAGAAAGGTGTTGGATTTAGAGTCCAGCATAACCATGGCGAGCTGAAGTGATTATTCAGCTTGAAAACTACCCCAAGGCTTGTTTTTTTCCCAAAGCCAGCATCTTAAAGCTGCAGTGCTCTCCAGGCATCTTTCCCAGCAGTCCCCAAAGCCAAACAACAAAAGGAGCCCTTGCGAATAAATAATCACAGGAAAAATAAATAAGATTAGAACTGAAATATACAGTTGCATGGTCTTTATTTGGTTTCAGAGGCGGAAAAAAAAGTGGAGCCAGACTGCAGCTTTAAGCCTGAATCAACCTTGGTAAATTTTACAGCTGATTGGCAGTACAGGTCTGAGATCTGAAGTTCCAAGGGATGAACATTTAGGCACGAACGCACACCCTTCCCCAAGGCATACTTTATTTTTTTTGTGAATTAAAAAAAAAAAAAAAAAAAAAAAAAAAAAAAAAAAAAAAAAACCNAAAAAAAAAAAGCAGCCTGCTATGGGGAAGTGCCCCTTCCCGAGCTGAACACAGACATGACTGAAGACCTATTTACTGTCACAGGAAAACATCCCAACAAATAACTAACCCCGCCCGTGGTTGGAAGGGAGAACTGGTTCAAACCATGCACCAAGGAGACAATTCTCTCTCAGGATCCTTCAACTCCACTGAATCCACCAGCAAATCCAGGCACCAGCAGGGCTGCCAGCTGCCTATTGCTGCTCCTGCTCCAAGCCTAGCTGAGGAAAGTCGTAAGTCCATTATTTCTACTTAAGCCAGAAATCCTTTTAATGTCATTTAGAGGCAGTTCTACAGCAGGAGGTCTTGGTTCTGCTCTGTTTGGGGAGCATCGACCCCCTCTCCAGAAACTCCCACATAGAAAAAAACAAAAAACAAAACAAAACAAAAACCACACAGAAGAGAAAAGCAATCCATTGCAAGCCAGTGTCCGATGATTGTCCCTTTGGGGAGGGCAGGGGAAGGGAGGAGGAGGATGGCAGGTGGGGAAAAAAAGTCAGAAACAAACTCAAAAAACCCACCAAGACACAAGGAGGAGCTCAAAGCCCCCTCTCAGCAGCTGATGGCACTGGGTTGCTGTTTGCTAACAAAGTCTGAAATGAAGTCGAACTCGTTCTGTCCCAAGAACAACTCCGGCAGCTCCTGAATCCGGTCCAACCCCAATTCCAGGACAAGGGACGTCAAGACCTCCTCGTCTATAAGATCAGTGTCCATAACATTCAAGGTCAGCGCCGGGGCGGGGATGTGCTGCATTCCCGGGTGCTGCCCTGGCCCCACTCTGTACTGCTGAGCCCCAGCACCCATGGGCCCATTGCTGATGCCCAGAGGGTGTCCCTGGTACTGAGTGTTGAGTTTTTGTAGGTGCATGCTGGCCATGAGCTGCTGTGCTCCCGCCGGCCCCACGTACTGCTGCTGCTGCTGCTGCCCGGGAGCGCCGAACATCATCGCGTTCTGCATCTGGTGGTGCCCCATCTGTGCCGCCAGGCCGGCTCTGGGTCTCATTGTCCCCTCCATGCCGGTCCCTCCGTAGGGCACCATGTGAGCGGCGGCTGCGGGGAGAGTCCTGAGCACGTGCTGCCCGTGCTGGGGGGGTCCCTGCAGCCCCAGGCGGTAGCTCTGCAGCCCGGCGCCCCCGTGGCTCATCGGCATCATCATGTGCTCGGCCATAGCCGCAGCTCCCTAAGGGGCTCCCCGGGGATGCCGAGGCGGCTCCCGCAGAGATCCTGGTGAGCCCCCGCCTCCTCCTGCCGGGGAAGGCTGTGCTCTGCTCCTTCTGCAGGTGGGAGAAGCTGCTGGGAGTCTCGGCAGGTCCCCGCTGTCCGCACCGCTCCGGGGCTCTCCGGAGCCGGGCTGAGCCGCGCTCAGCTCTGCGGGCTGTGCCGGGCTGGGTTAGGCGCTGCTGGCTCCCGCAGTTATAGCGCTGGGGGCGGGGCGGGCCGGGGCGGCCCCG
>VWZU01005098.1:16593-86648 GCA_013397095.1 Sterrhoptilus dennistouni | reverse complement strand
TCTGTGTTGGTGTTTCCCACTTCTCTTCTTCCTCTCCACCCAGGAGTTTTCCAGGTTTTTGTATGGAATCTGTGTTGGTGTTTCCCACTTCTCTTCTTCCTCTCTACCCAGGAGTTTTCCATGTTTCCGTATGGAGTCTGTGGTCCACAGATCATGAACTAGGTGGCTCTGGGGTTGTCCACTCTCCAAGTCGTGGGGCTCTGCTCTTCATGGTCCCATCAGTCCCACGGCTGTCCTGTCCAGGTCCCCCAGCATGTTCTTTCCTTTCTAAAGACAAGCCAAGGGCTCAGCCCTTCTCATAGATCTCCTTCAGGGTAAGAAGCTGCTTTGCCCAAGGCCTGGCTCACATCTCTGCCCAGCCTTGTGGTCATCACTGCATGGCCTTTCTGGATGTCCTGGTCACCATGATTTCCCTCAGGCTGGATTTGAGGCACAGCTGGGCAGAGCAGGTTGTGGTTTTTCTGGCAAGAAGCCTGCTGTGTCCTGTCTCACCGTGGGTCAAAATTGCCTCTTCTTGGGTCCCCCTGCCATGTCCTGTCCCTCTGGCCATTCCTCCCAGGACCTGCTGTGGTCAGTGGAGATGGACACCAGTGGGGTGTGGGCTCAATATTTTCTGAGCCTGAGAATTGCCGAGCTCTTCTCAAGGGAAACTTTTCAACAGTTTTTCCTAAAACCACTTTGTGTGAACAATATTCCTTTCCCATAACAACAGGAGTTGTTTGCTATTTCTGTTATTTAGCCAATGGGAGAGGTGTCAGTGCTATGGACCAATAATGTGCCTTTTTAGGGCATTATAAATTAATGCATGAATTGTAAATAAAACCTTCTGATTTCTGCTGCCTCCTGCCTCGAGTCAAACACCTTTATTTCATGTCCTATTGTGACAGTGGGGCTTTCTCACTCAACTGCTGCTCCTGTGAGCCCCAGCGCTCTCTGGGGCAGGGAGCCAGAGAGGTTTAGGGTTATTTCTTGTTATCTCCAGGCACCTGCACTGCTGCTGTGCTGAGGCAGATTAGCTGTGGCGGTTTCTCTGCTCTGCTCTTGCCTCATGCAACTGTGACTTGCCTTTGGAGGTTGTGGTAGTCGGGGCTGTGGTGGTGAGTCTTTGACAGGGGGGGGTGGGTTATAAAAATGGTGTTTCTTTCATTATCGTTAGGAATATCTGTTGCTGTTTATCTGCCTTCTCTTCCCTTCGTGTTATGCAACCTCCTCTTGAGATGTCAGGGGTTGTTTTTCCAGGGTTGATGTAGCAACAAAACTCTTGCTGGTGTTTCCAGACCCTCGTGGCTACAGCATCCAACGTCTGTGTTAGAATCCCCAAGTACTTTTCCACTCCATTAATGAGTCTGGGTGTTGAGCAGGGACTAGAGCAAAGCCCTGGGAAGATCCAGGCTTGTGGCAGGGCTGGGTTCTGCAGCTCTGGGTCGCGTGGCCAGGGGAGGATCAGGACGGGTGACTCAGGGCAACTGAAAGTTTTGTCCTGGGAGAGCTGCCTGGGATCCAGGTCGCTGAGGACCTGTTTTTCAGGTTCCTTCCTATTTTTGTTATTCACTAGCTCAATATTCCTGAAAACAAATGGTGGTGTTGTCACCTGATTGGCATCACAGGCGTCAGAGCGTGGAGAGTGTCCCACGTGGGGAGCCTGTTTGGGTGGCTGGATCTCGGCTCTGCAGTGCCTGGGGTTTGGCTCTGCTCTGGCCCTGTGCAGCTCTTCCAGTCCTGTGGCTGTCTGCAGCCAGAGCTGCTCCTCCTGGGCTGTGCCCCTGGTACTGCCTGGGGTCCTGCCCCCCACCAGCTCCTCCACAGCCAGGCCAATGCACCAGAGCCTGGAGACCTTGAGACTCTGCTGTGTGCCTGTGTTTTGTGTGTGCTGAGCCTGCAGCAAGGACTTCATAGAACTGTAGAGTCTTCCTGAGCTGAGGGACCCACCAGGATCATCCAATCCAACCCAACAATCCCTGCCCAGAGCCCCCACCAACCCCACCCTGGGCACCCCTGGAGCGCTCTGGCAGCAGCAAAGCTGGTGGGGCAGTGGGATTTCCCTCCAGGACAGGGGACAAGGACAGCCTGGGCCATGGGCTCGTTGTGGAGCTGCCCTTGACAGCTGCAACTGAGGGACTCTGAAACAATTTTCATTTCCCACCGGTTTGCTGAAGCAGGGAGGCAGCAGGAGCTCCTGTGGACGTTGGTGCTGAGCTCAGAGGTTTCCTTAAAGCTTTGATCTCTTGTAGCTGAGCCTTCCCTTGGGATCTGAGCTGAGGGTCTTGGAGCCACAGAACAGCTTGAGCTGAGGGACCCACCAGGATGATCCAGCCCAGCCCCAGGCCCTGCCCAGAGCCCCCAACAATCCCCCCTGGGCATCCCTGGAGCTCAATCCCAAAGGCTCCTGGAGCTGTGGCAGCCTCGGGGCCGTGCCCATTCCCTGGGGAGCCTGGGCAGTGCCTGAACCCTCTGGGGGAAGAGCCTTTCCCTGCTCTGCAGCCTCAGCCTGCCCTGGCCCAGCTCCAGCCCTGCCCTGGCTGCTGTCTGAGTTCTGGAGAAAAGGTACTTGTGGTGGGACACTGCTGTTCCCTTCATTTACAAAACATCTTTCTGGAGCTGGACATTTCTTCTTAGGCCAAGCTTCAGCAGAAAAACCTGCCAGCTAAACCAGGGATTTCACTGATAGGTGATTTTTTTTTTTTTTGCTTAATAGCAAACCAATCACATGAAAACATTTGTTTTGTTTTGAAAAAATAAAGAAACAGTTTTTTTCTTGCGTCACCCATTCTCCTTTTTATCGCGCCAAAAGCTGACAGGGAGCAGGGCCTGCTTATGATCTTAGAAATACAGAACAAAACATCTGCTGGTGTTTGTGGTGAGGGAAGCAGAGCTGTGCCTATCTCACTGAGCAGCCCTGCTGATGCTGCCTGCCTGAGCCTCGGGGATCTTGTCGTGTCACCGGGACAGTGTGTCAGAGGCTCGAGCAGGAGGATGTGGAGATCAGCCAAAGCAAAGGGGCTGGTGGCCAAAGGAAGGCCAGCTCTTGTGTGGTCTTCTTTGGACGGGCCTTCTTTGGTCTTAATGTGGACAGGTCGTCTTTCTACATCAAGAAAAATTTTCTGGGTGCTTAAGAGAGTTATTCGTTTATTGGGAGTAAATTGAAAATGTGTGATTATCTGAAAATGCACGTTCTGGGCAGTGCCCACTGAAATCCATGGGCAATTCCCACTGAAATCCATGGGCAGTGGCCATTGAAATCCATGAGCAGTGCCCACTGAAATCCATGGGCAGTGCCCACTGAAATCCATGGGCAGTGCCCACTGAAATCCATGGGCAATACCCACTGAAATCCATGGGCAGTGCCCACTGAAATCCATGGGCAATTCCCACTGAGATCCATGGGCAATTCCCACTGAAATCCATGGGCAGTGGCCATTGAAATCCATGAGCAGTGCCCACTGAAATCCATGGGCAATTCCCACTGAAATCCATAGGCAGTGCCCACTGAAATCCATGGGCAATTCCCACTGAAATCCATAGGCAGTACCCACTGAGATCCATGGGCAATTCCCACTGAAACCCATGAGCAGTGCCCACTGAAATCCATGGGCAGTGCCCATTGAAATCCATGGGCAATTCCCGCTGAGATCCACGGGCAGTACCCACTGAGATCCACGGGCAATTCCCACTAAAATCCACGGGCAATTCCCACTAAAATCCACAGGCAGTTTATTTTTTTAGTTGGGTTTATATAGATTTTGGACAATGACTATGGGTTGGACAATGAGGTTCACACCTCTGTCACCACACTGGTCAAACTAGAAGTCCATCAGTTGTCCCTCCTCAAGAGAGGAATAATAAACAATCACTTTGTTTTCCTGACAATCCGCGAGAAACTCCACTGCAAAAATGCAAACATCAGAAGGCTGAAAAGGATCAGGGTGACATGTTGTCAGGTAGGAGGGTTTGGACTGGGCTTGGACTTAAAAGGACTGACAAGGTCCTGCATGGATGTGGGTCCTGCAAAGTAGCCCAAGGCAGGGGAGAGCTGCTGCTACCCCTACATGAGCAGCTGATCCAAGGTTCCTGCAGCATTCCCAGCTCAGATCCCCTTCCCCAAAGCTGTGTGAGCAGTGCAGTTTCCTCCTCAAGGTGTGGGAGCGGGTGACACAGCCCACAGGCTCTGCAGGCACTCCTGGAATGATCACCATTCACTGGAGACAACACGGGAGCCGCGTGTGTCTTCCATGGGCTCATCAAGATTTCCGTGTGTGTGTTCACAGTCTCTGCTCCGTGGCCACAGGGGAATGCTTCTGAGCTTGTGACTGGCTGACCCAGTGTCACTGCTCAGGAATGTGGCAGGTGCTGCCCATGTTTTGGACTGTGCAGCATTTGGGTCCCTGAGCTTTGGGTGTGTGGTGTTGGGGAAAGGAGAGGGTGAGGCAGATGAGGGGGTCTGTGCACAGGGGGCTTTTCTGGTGGCTGAATGCACTTGCTGCTCTCTCAGGGCACCCAACTCAGGTGTTGTCCCCAGAGCTGTTGCCTGAAGATATTGTACTGAGATGTGGTGAGGTCTGTGGCTGCAGCCTGGGGTGGTCTGGCTGTGTTAGAACAAAGCTGCTGCAAACCTGCAGATCAGGGTTTGAATCACTGCAAAGCTCTGCACTGCTCCTTGGGGCTGCCCACACTCACAGTGATGGCAGCACTGGGAGCACACGTCCCACAGGCAGGGGCAGCCTGCTGTGAGCTCTGAAGTCTTCCAGCTTGACAAACCTTGCTGTGGCCTTGTCCTTTGTCTCCATGGGCTCCTCTCTTGGGCCAGGAGATCCTCAGGAGACCCTCATCAGCTCTTTGCCACAGGGAACAGACATTTCTTGGACCTGAAGGGTCCCAGCTCTCTCAGCCTCTCCTCATATAGAAGATGCTCCAACCTCTTCAGTTTTTTGGCCCTGTCTGCTCCAATAACTCCACACCTTTTCCATATTCCAGTTTGTGCAGCAGTTTCTGGGCACTGCTTCTCAGAGATCTCCTTGGGCTCCCAAGCACCTTTGGGAACGCCTTGGAGGGTTGTGCTGCTGGTGTCTCACTGTTAAATTTGCAATCTACAAGAAGGAGCTGGAGCCACAGTGGGTGCCCATGTCCTTGTGCTGCAGCCACCACCATCCCTGGGGTCTGCCTGCCCTGTCCATCCACCCCCTGCTCCTCCCTGCACCCTCCTGCCCTGGGCTCTGAGCTGCCCCAGAGGTGTGGGGCATTGTCAGGGGTTTTGTGGGGCTGAGCTGTGCCTGGGTTAATGGGGAGACTCCCAAGACCAGGACAAAGCACACCAGTAGCTGGGAGGGTCAACTGGAGACAACTTGAGGTTGTTCTGTGCAAGGTGTGAGCAATAAATTACACATGGAAGTGGAGGAGGTGAGGAGAGGTGGCCTCCCCCTGCTAGTCCTTTTGTAGGGTGAAAAATATGAGCAGGTTTTGGAGCTGGTGACAGCAAGGAGCAGGAAGAGGAAGTGTGAGGGATTATAAATATCTGTCTCTCAAGGGGCAGAGCAGTGAGATACTGGTTTCCATGAATAGGCTCCTGGAGTGTGACACTCTCTTCCCTCTTTCGTGTGGCCGTGCTCCAGATAACAGAAACCACTGCTGATTTCCTGAGCTCACTATCTTTGTCATAAAAACCCCAAACAGCAGCAGTTTATAAATAAGGCTTAGGAAATAGAGCTGCTATTCTGAGGAGCAGTGAAACCAGCAGCTTGTCCAGCTCAACATTTCAGTTCTGGTTCACAACGAGCTTGAGCCATCACAGAGAGAAACCTGAAGCCTTTCACAAAGAGGAAAGTGGAACTGGGCTGCAAAGAAAATACAGAGTCAGGGTCTTGGTTGTCAGTGCCTCTCTCACTGGGGTTAACTCTTCCTAGAATTATAGATTCTCCTGAGCTGGAAGGGACCCACAAGGATCATTGAGTCCAACTGCTGGTCCTGGCTCAGGGACTGTCCCAAGAGCTCTGGCTTTCCACAAGGCAAGACCCAAGATGCAGTGTCACTGTTGGGGGCACAAAAAGAACCACACTCACCTGTCAGGTTGAAGTGAGGAAAAGAAGGGGCAGTTTATTATGATTTAGGGTTTTTATAGGATTAGGAATTTGGTTGAGGATTGGCAGACGAGAGGAACACCTCTCTGACCCCAATGGTCAATTCAGAAGTCCATCACTGAGAGAAATGAAAACAATCTACATTGTTTTGAGAGACTTCAGGAAATGTATGTAAACAATCATCAGAAAGCTAAAGATTAGGGTGACAGTGCAGAAGCTTCTGCTGGAGGCACGGTCAGACCCAGGCAGGGCAGGCCACAGTTTTATGCTGGAAACTTCCAAGCTCAGAGTGTGACAGGGAAGCAGAGCCACCTCTTCTGGAAAGCAGGAAGATCCACCTGTTCTGGAAACCCCATCCCATCCATCCCATCCCATCCCATCCCATTCCCCCTGATCTCCAGAGCAGTGGATCCTGGCAAAATCCCACCTTGCAGGAGATCAGCCCCTGTCCTCTTGCTGCAAGAAAAGATGATTTCCAACATGCTGCCAGCTCTGGCTGTGCAATTGGGCTTTTGCAAGCTGCACTATTGACAGAACAGGCAGTTAAACAAACACTGTCTTCTTCTGTAACGTTTGTAATTGCTGGCCACAAACCACAGGCAGCTTGGCCTGGCTCCAGGGCAGAGAGAGAGCTGTGCAAATATTCCTGTGTCAGAAGTTATCTCCAAGATGCTGCCACAGCTTGATGGGTCCTTGATGGCCCATTAAACAGAGAGAGCTCCTGGAGGGAGTTCCCTGTGAGTCCTGGGCAAGGCATTGATGGGCCATGAGCAGAAGAGCCCAAAGGAGGGGCCTGGGAAAACACTGCCCCACCTGGTTCCAACAGCTCATGGGGATGGGGATGGAATAAATACTTTGTGCACATCCTACACTGCAACCCAGGACAAATGGCAGCCTTGGGAAAGCTCCAGCAGTTTATCTCCTCCAAGGCAGGAGAGCTGCTGCTCTGAGCACACCCAGCCCGGGCTCTGCATGCCCCTGCATCCCTCTGGAATGGAAGTTGGATAATTTTGGCCGTGAGCCTCTCCCAGCCACAGGAGAGCTTTGCTAGGGATGCTTGGCTGGTTGTAGGACTGAGAGAAGTGGGGCAAAAGTGCTGCTGGGGTTGTTTGCAGTGAGGTGCAGGAAGATCATCACCCACTGTGTGTTGTAGGCTGCTCAGAGGGCTGCAGGACACAGCTAAGGGCAAGGGCTCCTCCAGCTCAGATGGAAATAAACATCACTGGGCTTGGAACTGGACTTCATGTTAGGGCCAAAAGTGGCTGGGAAAAACTTCCTGGAACTGCTGTTGCCTCAGCTTATACAAACTTACTAAGAAATCATGGAAGTGTGCCAGTTGAATCAGAATTCATTCAGGAAAGAAAAGCTGAGGGTTGCAATTGAACCTGTTTCAGAGCTCTTTCAGAATTAAACACTTCCAGCTTTCCTTTTGAAGTGGATATTTTGAAATCTCAACGTTTTCCTGCTGGTTGTGACAGCAGAACAATGATCTCAAGCTCAGAACAGATACAGAAACTTGGAATTCTCTAAAATAACGGATGCAAAATTTTGCTTCCAAAAACTGAGATGGAAGATGCTTCCAAAAATTGAAAGTCAAACTCTGAGATCTTGAAATTCTTGGTGGGAGAGGTCTGTGCCACTTTTAGAGATATGAGCACAAGTTGCCACTTTTTCAATGAGTAGCTCTGACTCTTCTGCTTCCCTCCACCCCATTCAGGGCAGCAGGTTTGTCCTCCTGTCCTGTGCAGCAGAGCCCTCTGTGTTTTGCTTTCCTTGCCCAGTGCATGTGGCCAGCTGGGAGCAGCTTTGAGCACACAGGTGATGAGGAGAAAGGAAAAGATGGAAGAGGGAGGAACATGATGAATGGTGGAAGGAGACACACGAGAAGGTCAGAAATAGTCCCAGAAAGGCTCCATGTCTCATCTCTATGGTAGAGAAGGTCCTACAACCTCCTTCCAGGACCTGTGGGCCCAAGAGAGAGCTGAGAACACGTCCCAAGGCACCAACTCCCAGTGCAGCTCTGGGTGCAGGAGGTTGTTTTTGACTCAGGGTAGGTTTTTCCCCGAGTTTGTGCACGGCGCTCTCAGGGCTCTATAAATACCACGCTGCTTCCTGTGGGCTCTGAGAGGAGGAAGCTGTTTCTCCGCTGGGGAGGAGGCAGCAGCAGGCTCAGGGTGTGAGTTTGGGGGGCAGGGATTGGGGGGCACACACTGTACCATAGCCCCCCTTCTTCCCCAAGTGGGGCTGGATGGATGATCCTTCCAGCCCAGGTTTGGCTGCTCCACCTTGGACTGGCCATATTTCATTATTTCTAGAAAGCAGCATGTGGGGGAAGCCCTGGGGGATTTCTGGGAGTTGAGGCAGGAAAAGGAGGAGGAGGAGGGTGAGAATTCAGGAGCTGACAGCTGTGGGTGGTCCCAGCCCTTGTCTGACTGAGGGGCGTTGGGTGAGAAGATGCTGCTCTGAATGAGGTGGCACTCCTGGAGAGAAGCTTTTAGGGTGGGTTTGACTCATTGATCTCTCTGACAGCCCTCAAGGAAGCATTGCACCCAGACAGGAACAGGCAATGTGTCAGGGGTGATTGTCCCCAGCCTGTGAAATGATGATGGAAACACCTGGTGAGACACCCACAGGTCAGATCAGGGGCTGAATTCAGTGTGCACCCTCTCTCCTGATGTGCTGCTCAACTGGGCTCCGCCTGAAATGTGTCTGAGCTTCCAGACAAATGGAGGAAAGTCTCAGTCAATGACATGATATCCCAACAAGCACAGCAGTTATCAAGAACATACAAAGCAGATTCAGTTTTTCTTCTGGAGGTGATCTCAGCCCAATCCTGTGCTGTCCTCAGCAGGATCTGAGGTTGCTGGATGTTCTCTGGGGTTACACTGATGCTGTGAAGGCTCCAGCAGGTTCTGGACAGTCTTTGGGATCTCCTCTGCCAACTCTTTGTTGTTCCTGCAGGGATGTCCTGCCTGGGCTCTCAGGGGAAGGTGTTGGGCTGCTGGGCAGGCTGGGGATGGTGAGCACACTCCAGGGCAGGCTGTGAAAGCCACGTTTGGGGCTGTGTCCAAATGGGATCTCTGCCTTGGGAACTGGGCTGGGCAGGACTGGTCATTGCCCCGTCCCCGTGGTGATGCTGCTGTGGGGATTTCATGCTGCACTGCCCAGGTGAGAATGTGCTGGGATTGTGGCAGCACCTGCTCTCCTCAATTCTCCTCCCCTTCCCTTCATCTCCCAGATGTGCCTGGTCCATTTGTGGACACCACAAAACCACATTTTTTGTGCTCTTCATGCCCCTCCAGCATTTCTCCACAACATTTTGTACCTGCTGAGCGGTGCTGCAGCCTGGGAGGCTGATAAAATCCTGACAGAATTTTGGAGGACACAGCTGTTGGGGTTCCTCTCTAACATTTTTCAGTGGCACTGAGGGGTTCAGAGCAGGGGCAGGGAGGTTTGCAGAGTCACTGGAGTGCTGGTGTCAGATGTCTGAAGGTCTTCAGCCCAACCTCACACTTGGACTATTTGGGAATAGCACTGGGTCAAGCTGGTTGTGTCTGCCTTACTTAGTTTTTGAAACATTTTGAAAAATTCTGAGATGAAGATGGATGAAGATTTCAACCTTCTCTTTGCCACGCTGGCTCAGCCTCTTCCTCCAGCCCTGGCTGCCAGGACCTGCCCCTCTGCAGTTCCCTCCTGCACTGGGGGTCTGTTGCTCCCCATTTTTCCACACAGGGCAGAAAATCCCTTTCCTCAGCCTGCCAGGCACATCTCCATCTGCTCTCCAGTTTAAGCTTTGCCCCGTTTGCGTGGCTGTGCTCTGGGTTCTCCTCCAGCAGGCAGAGCCCAAGCCAGAAGGAAGCCCCCAGATGCTGTTGCATGCCATGCTGAGAGGAACTTGCCTGAGGTTTTTGCATTTGGGAAGCCCCAGGGCTCGACTTGAAAACAAAATCTGTCCTCATGCAAGCTCTGCTCCCCAAGGAAGCTCCATTCAGGGCAGATGCCAAGCTGAGCCTGAGCTGTCACCTAGGAAAAAGGCTCTTGGGTGGAGACACTTGGACAGAAATGAACCTTTTCAGGCTCAAGAATAGATGGCAAAGCACACCAAGCTAATTTTCCTCTAAAATTATGCTCTAAATAATGTTTCAGCCCCTCTGAGGACACGGAGGATATTTTTGTTTGACTGGAAGTGGCAGCATTGTATTTCCAGCTAAAAAACAGACTTGACATGGGAGCAGGGATCAGGTGAGGTGTATGGGAGGGGGGCAAGTGACAGATTTTTAAATTGAAAATCTGCCAAAGTTGATATGTGCTGGCAGAATGTTTCTAAATTATAAGTAATGCATTTCCTAAGACAGGGGAATGTGGAAGAGAGAGAGAAAAGCTGCTCCACAGCAAAGTTCTCATGGGGGAAAGGCCCCTGTGCTGAGCCTTCACCCTTGGCTATCCCCAGCCTGATTGTGTCCCCCCACGAAGTGGGAAAAATGTGTAGGATGGGGACAGGAGCCAGGGAGGTGTGAGGAAACCACCCAGAACTCTTCCCCTGAGCAGGTTCCCTTTGAGGGAAAGCTGAAGGGACAGAAGGGCAATTTGAACCTTTTCTTGTGTTTGGCCAAGATCAGAAGATGGGAGATTTTCTGAGCCCATCACTGGGGGCAGTTCCTCTGTGATGAAGAGTTTTCCTGCCAGCTGAACGTGTGTGCTGAGTAAAACAGCTAAAAAGCAAACAGTGGGAACTGCTGCAGCTGGAACTCTCTTTTGGGATGTGGTAGCAGCCACATTCCTGGGACATCCATTGATTCTCCTTTGCAGAGGAACTAATGGCAAAATAGTGCATGAGAAATCACTCCTGGGTTCCCTCTTGCCTTGCAAGAAACAGGATATAGTTTTGTTAGACTTGAAGTTTTCTTTGGGAGAAAACTGAGCAGGAGGAAAGACTTTTGGGTTTCTACCCCAAAAGGTCCCTGAAGCTCTTGCCTGTGCAGGTCCATGTTCATCCACTCATGATCTGGGTAGATTTCTGCCATGCCTGTGATTTGGGAATGTTTCTAGAAGCTTCTCTGTGTGTGATGTACAAAGGACACACCATGGATTGCACTCTTCTGCAGGTCTGTCTCCTGGGGATGGACCCTCTGGGAAACAAAACAAGGGCTCTGGTGCAGCTTCTGCCTCCTGCCTGGTTTCTTTGCAAGAGGAAAAAAAAAATAAAAGTGTTCTGCAGTGGGAAGGTACAGCTTGTGCTATGCCAAGGACAGAGGGAAGGGAAGGAACAGTGAGTGTGGCAGGGAGGGGATGAACTGTCCCTTGCACAGATCTTCTCTTTCATGCACTCATTTCCCTCCGTGGCTGGAGCTAATCTGAGTGGAGCCTTCCATGACCCTGCCAGGGCATCTTCCTGCTTGCCCCCTGTGCCAGTGCTGGCTGAGCTAATTCAGGGGAAAATAACCTAAAAAATAACCTTGCAAAGGTGCTTTTTTGGGCCAAATCAGCCCCGTGTGATGGCTGTGGGCATGGCCAGAGATAGTGCCTGGGAAAGGGCTGCTCCACAGGGGCTGGGAAGGCAGGTCCTGCCTCTAATGAGGGGTTTAAATTACAAAAGGACTTGACTGCATGAGAGTGAGGAGAAAGGGGAATAAATAAGCCCACAAATCCCTGGATTTGGCTGCCATCAATCCAAGCACTCCCTGACCCCAGTCCAGCACCCACCCACTGCCTGTGACTGAGGCTACTGAATGTCAGGCACCTGGCTTGGAGGTAAAAATCCTTGTTTTCTCTTGTTTGGGGTATTAGTAAAGGTCAGGGTCTTGGAGGAGTTGGTTCTGGGTCTGCCTGAGCAGTCTGGAGGTGCTTTGGGTTTGTTTGTCCTGACAGTGCAAGTGGGCAGATCTGGGACCAGGCTCTGCTGGTTTTGCTCGGAGGAACAGGAGGAAAGGAAGCAATTTCTGCAAATTTAGTAAGAAAGTCCTTAAATCTAATTGCTGGAAGTGGTTAGGGAGGCTGACAGACTATAAACAGCTTTGAGACTGTTTTCCAGCTCGTCAGCAGTGCCAGTGGTCCTGGGCTGTGCTCGGGGAGCTCAGATGGGGTGCCCAGATTCAAAAATTGATGATAAAACATTTTCAGATGTTATTTATTTATTTATCGACGATGAACAATTTTGGGTTCTTTATATTCAGTTTGTAGCAAAAGGGGAAAGTTATTTATATTCAGTTTTTAGCAAAGGGGAAAGTCAGGGCCAAAGTTAGGTTTAAATTGCAGTGACCCTTCCCAGAGATGACTTTTCCTAATAACAGTGATGTGGCTCCTTGCTAATTGAGAGTGAGGAGTGACACAGGTGTGAATATCAGGAGGAGTGAGAACTATTGCAGAAGGAAATTTCTCAGAGAGTGCTAGAGGCAGAAAGGTTTCTTATTTCTGAGAATGTGTTCTTGAAATGTGATGTCTCCCTGAGATTTTAGAGGATTTCATCTGTGTCAGAGGCTGAGAGTGTGTGCAGTTTCACTGATGGGATCAGTGGTGGACACGCTCCCTGACACCCCTTTTATCGTGGTTGTTCTCTGTGTTAATATTATCTCATGTGCTAATAAATAATTTTCCTTGTAAATTTTCGGAAATTTCATTTTTGCACCTAGAAGACACTTACCCAGAGGACTACAGAATATTGTGTGCTCTTCAGATGTCACCCAGACACGAATGCCTTGGGAGAGGGGGCTGTAAATTCAGCCCAAATCACTGAGTCACCAGGACACTTTGTGAGCTGACAGACTTTGTGGGGTGACAATACATGACTTAATGTGATGTAATGCAGCAGAAGATGACATCTAAACCTTCCATCATGTGTGGTCTGAACTCGCTTGGCAGAGTCTGAGCCCCAGTTTGCAGAGCTGGGCTGTAGCTGCCCATGGGACTGACCCCCAAGGGCTGCTTCTCATCACTGGGGAGCCAAATCAGACACTCTGCTGCTGCTGAAAGGACTTTTCTGCTTGAAAGCAACAAGTTTGAAACTGGAGTGGACTGTGGATTATGAATTCCCTCTGGCTCGATTAAAAATCTTGTCCTTAATTATTTTGTTACAAATCACCTGCTGTCCTTTTGCTGCTGAGAAATTGGGAAGGGACAGCTGTTCTTCAGGTGGAGCTGGGAAAAGACAGGAACCTCTTGGGGAGCAGAGGCAACCACTGTGGGGCAGGGAAATGAGGGTTTTTCACTGTCCTTGTATTTTCAGAAATGAAAGCAGGGGCACCACTGAGGTGCAGGGAAATGAGGGTTTTTCATTGTCCTTGTATTTTCAGAAATGCACAGCCCCTCCTCAACCAACATTTTCCATCCCTCAGTCATCAGCAGCCTGACCCTGCCCTGTCCTGGGTGGGAAATGTCTGACTCCCTCCCAGCCCCTGATTCTGTCTTTGCCAGGTGGTTGTTGTGCTGGTTTCCAGGGAATGCCCTGAACAGTCCCTGAACCCCTTCACAGCACAACAGGGAATGTTTTCAAAATGAGACAGGGCAGGGTTAGATGACACTTTAGAAAGAAATTCTCCCCTGTGAAAATGGTGAGGCCCTGGAATAGGGGGAGACACAGAGAAGGTGGAAATCCAGAATGTCTCCTTTGCCTCAATCTTTACTGCTGAGGTTGGGTCTCAAGAGTCACAGACCTCAGAGTTAGAGAAGAAGGCTGAAGGAAGGAGGACTTTCACCTGGACATAGATGGTTGGGGTTAGAGATCAGCCAGACTGACACCCATAAATCCATGGGGTGCACCCATGGGTGCTGCCAGAGCTGGCACAGGTTGTTGCTAAGCCAAGTCTCTGTTTGGATCAGCTCCTCAGGCAGGTCATGGGGGTCTCCCTCTCTGGAAACACTCCAAATTCTCCTGGGTGTATTCCTGTCTGCCTGCTCTAGATGACCCTCCCTTGGGGGGATGTTGGACTGTGTGATCTCCAGAAGTTCCTTAACAATTCTGTGATCTGGGATTCTGTTTCTCAGACCAGCTGTGGCTGGAGATGTCCAAGACCAGGCTGGACAGGCTTGGAGCTCCCTGGGAGAGCAGAAGGTGGAAGGTGTCCCTTCCCATGGCAGGGGGTGGAATGAGATGGGGTTTAAGGTCCCTTCCAACCCAAACCATCCTCTGTCACTAACCCCCTTCTCTGCTGGAGCTGTGGGATGGAGCATTTGGCATTTGGAGTCCTCAACCATCCCAGACATGTGCTGCTCTGGGCCTCAGTGGTCCCATTAGCACAACCACTAATTATATTGTCCTGTGGCTGTCAGTGATAATACTCATGTGCTATTTATTTTATCAACATCCAGATCAACTGGGATTACACCAGTGCCCATAGTTTTCCCTCTTCTCATCCTGGCAAGTCACACGTGGAGTTTGGATTATCTAATGTGATGGGTCAGAATTTGGTTCAAATTTGGTTCGAATTTGGTTCAAATTTGGTCCAAAGCAACAGAGAGGCCCAAGAGTTGTAGGGCCAAAGGTCTGACCCCTGTTCTCTGCAGAGCAAAAGTCCAGCTCCTCCCTGGGCTGCAGCCTGGGCAGGTTGGGTGGTGCAGGGCTGTGGGGATGCAGAACCCACCCAGAATTCACCCAGAACCAACCCATCCATGGACTGCTCTGATGAAGTCCCTGATAAGGGTTTTAATTCCATACAGTCCAACTGAATGGCAGCTATTCCCAAGTTCAGGTTAAACACTGGGAAGATCTCCAAGTGCTCCTGCATGGCTCAGCCAGGGACTGCTGTGAATAAAAGGTTTTAGTCCCTTAGGGGCTGGATTCCATTCAGATGGAATTTGAAGGGTTTTATTCTGATGTTTGCAACAGACACAGACAAATGTGAGTGAAACCCCTTGGGACTGGCTGAGCTAAAGGATGAGCTTGTTGTACAGACATAGAACCCAAAGATTCATCTGAACCCTCCCAAGGCCACAGCAGTTCTTCCTCTGGCCCTAATGAAAGCTGGACAACATCTTGCTTAAAAGCATCCTGCAATTTTGGATATAAAGCAACACCCAGCGTGGTGTGAGTTAAGGAGCTGACTGAATTCTGTGGCCACAATGAGTGTAAACAGGCTGAGCCACAGGGAAGTGGTTTAAAGCTTGTCCATGAGAGCTCATGGCTGGGATGAGATGCTGTGATGGGGGAGAGTTGGTTATTCCCAGGGAGCACAGCATCAGAGTTCTGCAGGGCAAAAGAAAGAGGAAGCCCTTTAGGAATAGGATGAGGGTCTAGGAGGCAGGAACATCCATGCCACGGACAGGCACAGTGCAAAGGGTGGTGTCCTGCAGTGATTCAGGGTGTCCCAGCAGCAGCTGGGATGAGTGGCTGGGGTGGGGCAGGCAGGAAAAGGCTGGCATGGCACAGCTGCTGTGGCTGCTCTGTTCCTCCCCAGCCCTTTGCTGTCCTGTGAGATGTTTTGCTGGAACACTCTGTGTGTGCAGCTGCCCTGGGGTGGTTCTCTGGGAGGGAGCCGTGTGTGCACTTTGTTATCTGCCCTGGTGAGAAATCTTCAGGCTGGCCTTTCTCTGGGGATGCCAGCAGCCTGATGCCAGGTATGGTAACCTGCTGTGCCCAGTGGAGTCACTGCTCAGGTTTGGAAACCTTATTGTGGTTTTTTTAACCTCCTTTTCTTCTGGAAGAGCCAGGGTTAAATGCTCGAGAGATGCAGTTCATGTTTGGACTCAGTGGTTTATTAATTCTTATCTATAGCACAGTCTCAAAAGTTGTGAGTTCTGCCTAACAAAGTGAAAAATGGTTCTGTCTCTATCTCTATCTATGGTCTTTTAAGAACAAATTGCCCAATTATGAAATGACACCTAAATTATTCTTACTTTTAACCCAATAACCAACTACCCATGATCTGCAATGAGGATATTTTTACCCAATTACAAGACACCACCCAGAGCCATGGAGAAGAAGGTGAAAAAGCTCCAGTTTGATGGGTGGAATTGATACTTTTTCCCTTTATTCTCCACCCATCTGCAAGAGCTGAGGTGACTTTTCACAGCCACGTGAACGTTGCCTCCAAGCTGCAGAGGAACCACTGAGTGCCAGGGGCAGATCCCCCTGTCCCTGGGCCCGTTGTTTGGTCGATGTTTAAGGCCAGGATGGTCTGTGTGCTGTGCTCTGTCTCCCAGGCATGGCTCTGTGTTGCCCTAAGCACTGGACACCAGCTCTGTGCTTGCACAGATGTTCCCCAAGGCTGAATGACTCCCTGGATGATTTTTCTGTGACATTAAGGCCAAATGCAAAGTGTTTATCCTTGGGGGACAGCAGGTGGATTAAGCAATGTCCTGCTGCCACCATCTGCACTGGGGCCTGTCGTGGACTGACTTGGGCAGGAAAGTGATGGAGGAGAGGTGGATTCTCGAGTGGTTGTGCAGCAGCTTGTTCTGCAGTGAGAAGGGCTTGTAATACCAGTGGTGGTCTCAGAAAATCTGCCTCCTTGGTGCCACCAGATGACAACACAGTGAAGGTGAAGAAGAAGGACTCAGCCTCCCCGCTAAAACCTCCAACTTGTTATATATATATATATATATTACTATATACTGAAACCTTAAACTCTAAGTTTTCCACCCTGTGATATCACACACTTCTATTCAAATTACACACCCAAAATTCTAGTGGCATCACTCAATTTTGGAAGCCTGTTCCAAGGCCTCAGGTCAAATGCAGTGTTTCCAGGAGAGCTCTCCTGGGTCAACAGCCACTGTCCCCTTCCTGACACTTGATTTGTAGGAGACATCCCCAGGAGATGCTTCAAGAAGGCTCACGCACAAAACCTCACACTCAGGCTGGAGCTTTCCCAAAGCAGTGAATGATGATTCCAGAGATTTTTAGGAGACAGAGAACCTGAGGCATTGCAGAGGGCCTGGTGCTTGTCCCCTTTTCTGGTGCTGCAGAATGTGGAGTCAGCCTGGACTGTGCTGCTTGGCAGAGATGCTGAGCCTCATCCACCTCCTTTGCTGCACAGTGGGGTGGGACTGAGGCTGTTGGATCCTCACCTACACCCCCCTGTGCTGGGATTTGTCTCCTGGCATGTTGAGGGGTGGCTCCTTGTGTGGTTTGTAAGGTAGTTGAGATAAAAGACCCCAAGTGCAGGGATCTCATAGCTCTCCTGAGCCTTATGCAGCTGCAGTGAGGGTGAGCAGGCAGAGCAGAACTGTGGTGCCAGCCTGAGCAAAGGCAGAGCAGCAGGAGAAGGAGCTGGGAGTCAATCAGATTTATCTTGTCTGTCTCCAAGTAGGGCAGAGTGCAGGAGGGAGCGGCCACATTTCTGCTGTGCTGGGCGTTTTCTCCTTCTTCCCTCAAAGAAACAAAGCCATGTTTACAACTGCTGCTGCTGTGATGGGCAGACTTCAGGGGGCCCAGAACCACTGAGGACTGAGCCCCATGAGATGAACTCCCCTGGTCCTTTCTCTTTCCAAGTTGCCCTGAAAAATTCAGCAGCTCTGGGAGGAATGGGGGGGTCACAGGGCTGCTGTGGGGACCCTTGGGGGTCTTGCTTGTGTTCTCCTGGCAGCACAGGCACTCTCAGGAGCAGGGGCAGCTGGGCTGTTCTGCTGCTCTTTTCCTCTTGGTGCTTGTGCATGAGATAACACAGAAGGAGGTCTCCAAGCCCTCTGTGGTGGGCACAGGCATAACCCATAGGAAAAGCCTGAAGGAAGCATCTGCAGGTGATTTTGTAGGGCTTAGTGTGCCAATGGGGATGAGATGCAAACAGCACCTGGAGCCTGTGCATCACCAGGCACAGCCAGAGAGAGGAGGCTGGAGGGTTTTCCATCCTCAGCCCCTCTCCCTGCACATGCAGGGCCAGCTGTGCATGAAGAGCTGCAGCCCCTGATGCCCCCACACCTGCATCACCCAGCCAAGGGGGGGATGCACGGAGGCCTCACAGGTGAGAAAGCTCCAGTTTGATGGGTGAGATTGATACTTTTATCTTTTTTTCTCCACCCATCTGCTAACTGGCACTCTCAGGAGCAGGGACAGCTGGGCTGTTTTGCTGCTCTTTTCCTTTTGGTGCTTGTGCATGAGATAACACAGAAGGAGGTTTCCAAGCCCTCTGTGGTGGGGATAGGCACAACCCATGGGAAGCATCTGCAGGTGGTTTTATGATGCCCAGTGCCAGGGTGAAGAAGACACACAGATTCTATGGCCTGGCCAGGCTGTCCTGGGGAGCTGGGTGAGGCTGAGTGCTGCTCCCTGCCTTCTGAGGGTGGATTCAGCTCGTTGCTCCTCACCATTGGAGCGTGGAGCTGCTGTGCACTCATCCCATGGGCACGTCCCTGCTGGGGCAGCCACTTCCAGGGAAGGGAAGGCAGGGAGTGGCTCTGCACTGGGCTGTGTTTGGGAGGGCAGGACAGGGCACATTGGCACACATCACTCCTGGTTCTGGGAGCAGCCAGCTACCTCCTGTCCAGTCAGACCTGTCCCTTTGGCAAGCTCTGAGGGAGGATCTTGGGGGGAAGATGGTTGATCTTGTTCCTGGGTCACACAACCCATCATTCAGCTGAAGGAAGCAGCTGCCTCCCTCCTCACTGCAAAGATTATGGGCATCCAAGTGCTCAGAGTTTGAAGTCCTAATTAAGGGGCAGATCTGCAGGTCCAGTTTCCTGGAAGAGTGCTGGGATTAGTGCGGAAACAAGGATGGTCCCTTCTTTCTGTGCTCCCCTCCAGGCCTGGAGCCATGCTGCTCCAAGGGGAGAACAAACCCACCCTGGCAGCTTCAATCACCCCCAAACAAGAGCAGTCCCACACTGCAGAGCCTGGGAAGGGAGCAGGGAGCAGCAAAGAAGGGATGTGGATGGGACATGTCATGATATGACTCAGTCCTGGCAGGTAAGTCCCTGTGCTGTCCCTGCTGCAGGCATTCCTGGGAAACTGTGGGCACTGGGAGAAGCACACAGGGTGTGACTCAGAGCAATCAGCTCCATTTGCATGTTTTTGCATATGATCAAATCTTTTTTGGCAGTCCATTTAGAAGGAGCTCCAGAAGGTCCCAACTTCCCTGTGGATAACTGGCCCCAAAGGCTCAACTCCCCAACTCTGCTGATGTGAAGGAGACTCTTGTTCTCCCAAACTTCTTGAGGCCATTTTTGTGACTTTTTGCTTTAACAGGGGATGAAATCAGTGAGGAACACTTGGATCCTCACCTGGGCTCTCCCCAGGTGCCTGTAAATGGGTGGCAGATCATTGAGGTCACAAACTGGCCTGGGTCACTCAGAGTGGTTCTGAGTGTGAGTTCACATATGAGCTATGGAAACACAGAGGCAATCAGCTGAAAATACACAGTGGGGACCAAGAGAACCTATTATTAAAGGTTAAAAGTTGCAATTAATGCTGAGGATCTCAGCTCCTTATGGAATCCAGGCACTCTCTGCCCCTCCCTGTTTCCACAGGGCAGGCGGAGAGGGCAGTGAGGGCTGCAGGCAGGAGAGCAGAGCAGGTGGGCTGGGAAGGGACAGCACCCTGCACACACCCACAGAGCCTGGCAGAGCTGCTCAGGCATGTGCAAAGACGTAAACAAAACATAATCCCTTTGTATAATCGTTCTCGCAATATCTCGGATTTTGTCTGCAGGGGGATGTTGATGTTGGGCTCTGCTTGGACACAGGTGTCCAGAGCAGCTCAGCCACCTGTTCCTGAAGAGCAGCTCTGGAATAAGTGCCAGGAGTGATGAGTAAAATACATCCAGAGAAGCCAAGTTATCTCCTTGGGTGCTGTGATCTGTCCCAGGGATTGTGCTGAAGAGCAGCTGCAGCAAAGGGATGTGTTTTGGTAGAAGATTCTCAATGCAGCTCTGTTGCTTTGCTGTTGATCTGTGGAGTGCTGGGAAAGAGGGAAGCTCTGAACGGGTGCTGAGGATTAGATATGAGTTTAATGCATCCACTTGGAAATCAATATTAACCCAGGCTGTAAAACTGTATTGACAAGTGTGGGTAAACAGAACCATCTCCAGCTGGGAAAATGAGGTTTGTGAGAGGAAGGTGACTGGTTCATGCTCACAAAGGAGTCAAGGACAGTGCCTTCCCCACCCTGCACAGGACCCAGGCATCCTGGTTACCAGCAGGATCACAGCATGAACTTAGCTCTTATAATGTGCAGATGGACAAAGGAGCAGAGACTGACTGAAGGCACAGACAAGAAGCAGCCTGATCTTAAAAAGGTAAAAAAAACTCTGAGTTTTTCTAGGAATGTGCCTAAAATTACACTGGGACCAACTGTGCATGATAAAAGTTTATGCAGGCTGATTTTTTTGGAGGCATGTTAACTTCTGCATGTAACTCCTTGTTTCTTGTCCTCACCACTGGTGTGCTCTGTGTGAATCCAGCATGCTGGTACCTTTTTTCTCTCCTCTGAGGGTGAAAAGGAGCTGTGAAAGGCAGATTTCAGTCTCAAGGTAGAGAATGTGACTTTTTTTGACACAGAATCTTTTTGCACAGAGGAGTGTGACTCCTGCAGCAAGGCAGGATCTGTATCACTCGTGGATTATCCTCTGCCAAGTGACCCACCCTGCAGTCCCCACCTGAGCCCTCACCCAGCTGGAGCCATGGGGATGCCCTTCAGCTGCTTTCAGCAGAACTCTGAGCAAAATACACAAGAGCACAAATTTGCTGGTTCAACAGTCCCCAAACCTTTCATTGCCGCGCTGCCAAGAACTCCTTCAGCACCCAGGCTTGGAACAGTCTCATTTCCCTGCCTGTTGGCCATGCTTGCCAGGAGCTGCTATTTCAGGCCTGCTGTCTGTACAGAATTAGCTCTTGAGATGATGTATTCATCAGTGCTTCAAGCAGCCTCACTGGTGTCCATGCAGCTGCTCCAGGGTTGCAGGGCTTTGCCTGCTGCCTGCAGCAGTGCCTGGGTTGATGTGCCCCTTGGAGCACCATTGGGATTTTTGTCAGAAATTCCTGCTGTCCTGATTAAATGGAGCTCCTCCTGGGGTCATTCAGCTGCTTGATCAGACAGACAAGCTCAGAGCTCTTGCAACTCCAAGTTCCTCTGCTGGGCTGGACCCACCTGCAGCTCCTGCCAATGAAGGGAGCACAGTTAATACCCCACGAGCACGAGCAGGGAGCATTCCCTGGGATTGTGCCTGGCATTTCTGGACCTGCTGCTGGGCTCCTGGCAGACCTCAGGAAAGAGCTGTCTGTGCTGGGGCTCAGACCAAGAATCCCAGCTGGGGGAACATGGAGATATCTGATGCTGTTTTACACCACAATGACACAGACTCTGACTCCAGAAGGCTGAAAATGACTCCTTTATTTTTGGGCTGTGTCTCCCTTTTATACCATTTCACACAGCCCCATTGGATTGGTGACACAAAGACAAACCTCTTCACTCCCATTGGTCAGAGCAGAGGGACAGCAAGGAGAAGGGAAAAGGAATGAATAACAAAGGTACAGATACAAAAACATTTCTCCTGTTTATAGAAAATACCCTGGGAAAAGAATTTCAAAAAAACCAAAACACCCCAAGGCTACAGACATCTTCACCTCCCCTTCAGTCCCCAACCACCAGCCGGGACTGGGAACCTGGGGGTACCCACAAGAAGATGCAGAGATGTTCCTAAATCCTTCTTTGTGTACAATGAGTTGAAGGTCACTGCTGCAAGGCTCCATCTCTGACATTCACTTTTCATGGGATGAGGTTGTCATCATTCATTTCTCTGAAAATGCTCTTTTTGAGGAGGAGACATTTGAAGAAGGTGGTTTTTTGTGTGTGTGTGCGCTGTGGCTGTCATTATGGACACTGCTCCTTCAGATCTCAGCCTGAGATTTAGGCTTTTTTAGGCTTTTTAAAGGATTTTTTAGGATTTTTTGAAGGCTGGAGAGTAATGATAACCAGAAGCACTTGGGAAGGATGAGTCAATCAGGGAGACCCAGGGTCTTCACAATAGTGCATTACAGAAGGACAAGAGATAATGGACATAAACTGAAAACTGGAGTTTCAGGATGGATATGAGGAACAACATCTCTGCCACGAGGACAGTCAGGTGGTGGAATAGGTCACTCAGAGGTTTTGCAGTCTGCACCCTTGGAAATTCTCAAGACAACCCTGGGTAAAGGTGTGACAGCCTGGTCTGATCTCAGAGCTGAGCACGCTGTGAGCTGGAGGTTGGACTAGAAACCTCCAGAGGCTCCTTCTGACCTGAATTCCTCTGCAATCCTGTGAGCCTGAGAGCAGAATGGGACCACCTCCTCAGGGATCTGTGCCAGAAGGATGTGGGGTCTGGTTCTCCAAAGACAGATCTTCGGAAGAGCTTCAAAATGTGAGAGGCCAGTGTAGAATCCAGGAGTGAGCCTGAGCAGGGCCATGTGTGGGGTCTCTAAAACCCTGATCCCCTCCACGACAGGGCTGAGCAGAGGCTGGAAGCTGCTTTTGACCTTCTGCATGTTTTTATCTGCAGTGGGATAAGTCCACATTGTGTCTGGGGGTGCTGGTGGCTTTGCAGACCTTTGCAAGAGGTTAATTTCTTATCCCAGTGTCTTTCTGCCTCGTGTGGGAAAACCCAAAGGCACCAGGAAAAGTCAAGAGTGAAATGGATGCTGCAGCGATAAGCCCTTCACACTCTTGGAAAGGGCTGCAATTGGAGATTCTGCAAATGATTAATTGCACTCCCTTTTCCTTGCACTCAGGAATTCCAGGTGCATTTGGTGATGCTGTGGGGTTTTTTTTCTGCTGTCTTTTCCCAGGAAAACACCAATGTTGGACACCAGAATCACCAAGATTTCTTTTTTCCAGGCCGTGAAAAAGGCACCCTTTAAAGAATCAATAAATTTGTATGCAGATTCCCAGCCCATGAATAATTCATGGCTATAAGAAAGGGGAAACACTATAGTGGTTTGATTATGCAGTTGGTTTAAATAAGCAAAATTAGTTGTTAATGAGATCCCTCTGCATATTTAGGAAAGCTGAATAATTTATTAAGAGCCAAGAAGTGAGGCTGGAGGAGGGAGGAGAAATCCAAGCAGCTCTTTTGAGATTGATTGTGTTCCTGTGCTTGGGGGATAAGAGGGCACAAATTAACCCCTTTTTGAATAAAACACAACTAATGCACACGTTGTCAGGGAACAGCTCTACAGAGAGAGCAGGAGATGTCCTTGCCCTGACTGCAGAGCCAGGCACTTGTACAGTAGACTATGAATTAAGGGTAATCATTAGATGGCATCCCAAATGTTGGGCAGTTCAGGGCCCTGCAGCCCAGGAACATCCATTTTGTTCCAGTCTGTGATGAATCACCAGCCTGACAAGGAAAAGTACACTTTCCAAGCTCCTAAATCACAAGTGCTGGACAGGAGAGGGACTTTGCCAGGTAAGGAGAAAAAAAAAAACCCCAAAACCAACCAAACCACCAAAAAAACCCACACACGAAAAAACCCCCAGAGCAGGATCCTATCTATTTTTTCCCCCAGGATTTTCTTCTAACAAGAGCAAATAATTTCCCTTTGTGAACCTCTTCCATGTTAGTAAAATCCATGATCTTTTGTCTTCCATGCCCAGGTGTGCTGGGGAAGCATCGGTGCTTGAATTCCGCTATGGTGAATTCCCCCATGGTGGGAGCTCCAAGGCAACTGCACCCTGCAGCTCCTTGGTGTGCAGGCAGAGCAGAGAGGGTGGACTGTGATTTCAGGGGAGTCACCTGAAATAAAGATTTTGTACACATAAACCCGAGCAAGTGTCCCCTGTGTGGAGCACTGGTGATTTTCTGTGTTGGAGCAACAGCTGTGCTCTCATCTAGTGTGTCCTGGGTTGTGGTGTAGGATGTACACAAAGTATTTATTCCATCCCCATCCCCATGAGCTGTTGGAACCAGGTGGGGCAGTGTTTTCCCAGGCCCCTCCTTTGGGCTCTTCTGCTCATGGCCCATCAATGCCTTGCCCAGGACTCACAGGGAACTCCCTCCAGGAGCTCTCTCTGTTTAATGGGCCATCAAGGACCCACTGCACGACTCCTCATCCCATTGGGAGATGCTCCGCCCAGGGGGAGGAGCCAAGCATTCCCACCTGCAGAGAATCTGGGATTTGGGACAGGACAAGCAGCCCTGACCGACTGGAACTACGCAAAACACAAGATAATTTCTAAAAATACACGTAGTTTACATCAAGCAGTGTGAGAATCAGGCTGCAAAGATTCAAACACTTGAAAGCAAGAAAATACAGGGCGAAAAAGGATCAAAAAGGTGCTCAGGAACATGAGCTGGTCATGTTGGGCAGCCCATGTGGCTGCTCTGCTTTTGGCAAGAGAGTTCTTGCCATGTGCCGGCCAGAGAGGAGGGAGAGGAGGGAGCAATGAGGGCCAGGAGTGAGCAATGAGGGCCAGGTCATGGCTGGGGTGGTGCAGCAGCTGCTCCTCCCTGGGGATGGCAGAGCCATGGACCTTGCCCTGGGAGCTCCCCTGGGCTGCTGGCTCCTGTGGGAGTTTGTTTTGGACCTTTGAGCTCATCAAGGTGTCTCTGTCCTGTGCAGGATTTGTTGACTCGAGCATCAGTTGTCACCTCTGCAGGAGCTGCTGTCCATGTGCTGTTCCTCAGCTCTGGAGCTGACAGCCCCCCTGGGCCAGGGCAGAGCCCGGGGTGGAGCTCAGGGTGGTCACAGCAGAAGGAGGACTGGTGCTGGATCTATGTTGCTTTGATTTTTCAGCCTTCTGGTTGTTTCTCATCTCTACTGGAGTTTTCTCACACTCGTAACAAAAAACAAATGTTGATGTTTGGTAAATAATACATTCCTTTCCGGGCGGGAAAGACAAATTGATGGACTTCTGAGTTGACCACTGAGGTCAGAGGGGTGTTCCTCTCATCCCCCAATCCCTGACCAAATCCCAAAAACGATATAAGTTGAGATCCCCCAAATAAACTTCCCTTTTTCCTTTTTATCTCACATCCTGACGGGCGAGTGTAGTTTTTTTTGTGTCCTGTTGTGACAAACCTGCTCCTCTCCATGTGCAGCTCCATCTTCCCTGTGGCCCCATCCTGCATGTGCTGTGGGAGGTTACAGGTGCCCTTGGCCCTGGGAAGGCTCCTGGGACAGAGGGCACTCAGTTTGCACTTGTGATAGGAAAGGAAACTGTTTTCTCAGGGAGGTGGCATTGGACTGAGGGCTAAATTGATTTCCATAAATATTTGAGCAAGGCTGAATTATTTATGACCCTCTGGGTGACACAATAGAAAGAACCCACGGAATCGTCTGTGAATTTTCCAGATGATTTAGTTTAAAAATGCTGCTCGTTATTATTTATGTGGGTCAGATCCCCCCTTTGCTTTTGCACATGAGTTACATAAACACAGAGTCAATATACAAATCTCTCCCTTTATCCATCTTAATCTGCCAGTCAGTAAATGAGCAGTGGCTGCGGTGTTGGATTCCCCGGGAGGACTGAAATCAGAAACCTTTGTCATTCAAATGGTGCAGAGGAAAAGGAAGAAAGAAGAAAGGAAGATAAAGTAAGAAAGGAGAAAAAGAAGGAAGGAAAGAAGGAAAGAAAATTAAGAAGGAAATTAGGAAATTAAATAAAAAAGAAAAAAGGAAAAGGAAAAAAGAAAAAAAGGAAAAGAAAAAATAAAAAGAAAAAAGGAAAAAGAAAAAAGAAAAAAAAAAGAAGAAAAAGAAAGAAAATAGAAAAAGAAAAGGGGAAGGGAAGGGAAGATAAGAGAAGGAAAAGAAAAGTGCAGGGTTAGAAAATAGTGGAAATTCTCCTGGCTCTGCTGAATCAGAGCAGGATTTTGGATCTGGACCTGGGTGAGGTTCACCAAGATCCTCAAGTACCTGTGGATTGAGTGGGGTGTTGGTGGCTGAACAGCCCAGAAAGTGGGTGTGAGGAGTCTCTGGATCCCTGCACATGGAGGTGGAGCTGACGGGTATTAGTGACATGGCATTGAACCCTTAACCGACAATTGCAGTGGATTTCATTGACTTAAGATCAGTTCATATCCACTTTTCTGTTCACTTAAGCTGATGAGAAGCACTTGGGAGAGCCTTAAATGGTTTCCTCTTCACAAGAAGAATTATATTCACTTGAGTGGGAGGCAAGTGTGAGAGACATCAGGCCTTGGCTTTCCCAGAGCCCTGCAAAGCAAACCCCATGAATAAACCCAATTCTATTACACCCAAAAAAATCCACTTCTTGGGTTCATCCAAAACTTGTCTCATGTGGGAACCTTTGGATAAACTCATTTTTTATTTTGCTGCTCTGCAAAGACCAGAAGGTTCAGGGAGGTGAAAGAGTTACAGTAAGGATTAGTTTAGGAGGAACACCTGGAGGTTCATAACTGGCTTAAAATCTGCAATGGGTTCCTCATGCCCAGTCCATTAAAATTTTGAGACTCTCTGAAGGGTCCACTCCATCCCCATGTGTCTGTGCCAGTGTCCAGTCATGGTCATCATAGGAGAGATGAGCTCCTGCCAGGGGACACATCCCACATTTAGTCTCCAAAACTGGGGGAAACATTCCCTCCTTCTCCAGCACCACAGACAAACCCTGAACTCTGAGGCTCCTGAGGTGAGGAGTCCCTTGAACAGGCCCATGTGAGGCAGAGCAGGAGCCTGGAGCAGCCCAGGCTGGTCTCCTGTGCCTGTTCACACCCACGTTCCCTTTGAGCCCTTTGATCCCACGTGCAGCACGTGTGCACTCAGCCAAGGCAGCCTCTCCAGCCTCTTGCTCTTGGTGTTTTTGCTGGTCTGGGAGAAGCACAGCACCTGCTGCCTTCAGCTTTTAGGCACGAGGGGGACTTTAGATGGAGTTCTAGCCAGGTGTTTCTCAGCCAGGCAGGGATCTGTGCAGCCACACTTTGCTCTCTCGGAGGTTTTGAGGGTCTCTCACTGCAGGGATGGGGTCATTTCCTGCTCCAAGAGCTGCTCTCCATCCCAGCAGCCATGTGCAGGCTGCAGGCAGGATCCTGGGGATGTGGGAAAGGCCCAGTTGTGTGTGCTGTGTAAGCAAGAGGCAGCAGGGCTGTTGTCACCCGGTGTCCTTGAATGGCCACATCCTGCCTGGCTACTCATTAGCCAGGTTAAACACGGCAGGGCCAGGAGGCTGCAGAGCCTTTCTCTGCACCCAGGACGGGATGGTGGCTCCTGTGGGGCTGAGCTGGGGGCAGCCCCACACCTGCCAGCCCCACACCTGCCAGCCCCACACCTGCCAGCCCCACACCTGCAGTGATGCAGTTTCCATCAGGTTGAGGCAATCCCATGCCACCGTTTCACAACACAATCAGAGCTTCTCCCTCTTCTGCAATAAGAAACTCTGTAGGGCCTTTTGCACCCTGTCGTTGTTGTCTTGGCTCAGAGCTGTTCTGATCCTCACTCTGTCCCCTAGAGAGCCCTGAGCCCTGGTCCCCTTTGGGCACCACCCTCCTGAAAAACTGCAGAACCCACAGGAGGGAAGCAGGACATGGATAGGAGTCACCAAAGGTGTCACCTGTGGGGTCAGGGGTGGCTGCAGAGGTCAAACAGAACATCTGTGGGGTGCAATGGTGTAGGGGCGAGTGGAACAACCCAAACCTGTGCCCAGGAGCTGGGGGAGTGATTGTCCAGGCTTCAGGGTGTTCTCTGGGGGGTCTCACTGCAGCTGCTCCTCATGGGGTTTCTCCTTATGGCACCACTGACCTCCTGCAGCCAGCGAGGGACAGAGGGACAGAGCTGCTGCCCTGGCACTGCACCCCACAGCCTGGCATTGCCCTGGGAAGATCTTGCTGTTTCTTTGCCCACCCTTAAGAGGTGTCCAGCCCTTCTCACCCCTGTGGTAATGCCAAGGCTCAAGGCTGTTCCTGCAGGCAGCAGGGAGGACACAGTGGTGTCATTTCTCTGCTGGCTTCACCCAGCAGGACAACAGTGTTGGCAGCCCCTGGCAGGGTGTGGAGTCCTGCTCGTGGATGTGGGACAGAAGGATCAATCATTCCGAGCCTCACCATCCAGACCACTGCCCACCACCCAGTATAAGGCAGGACCTGTCCAGCTTGTCCACCTCAGAGCTGAGCTGCCCATATCCTAAATCTGCCTGGTGGGAGCAGAGCTGCAGCAGGAGCCACTCACCCGTACACAGAGCTGGGGAGGGATGATGTGAGGTGGCTTCCCCTGCCTGCCACAGGCCAGCAGGATGATGATACAAGGTTCTACAACACCCTTCAACACTTCCCTACAACCACCCAGCAGTGGTGGCCCTGTCACCTCTTGGTGCCCTTCAGAGCCCTGTCCTGCCCACCTGGAGCAAGGGAGCAGCAGGTCCTGGCTCTGCAGCTGCCCGGGGTGGGGACAGGAGGTTCCTGCAGAAGGATGAATCTTGTGTGGCTGGCCTGCACTGCTGGCTCTTGGTGCTCCTTAGTGTTGGTTTTATATCTTCTTTTCTTCGTGCTAGAACTGGGATTAATACAGGGGACTCACAGTTTTGTGTTCATACTCGGTGTTTATTAATTCTTATCTATTTAAAGACTCACAAGCCATGAGCTCTAACCAGCAAGTTAGAGAAATGAGGTAAAAATGGAGATGGTTCTAACTCTTTCCAAGGTTATTTAAGCATTAATCACCCAATAACGAGATGACACCTGTATTATTTATATTTCTGACCCAATAATGACCACCCAAGGCCTGCAATGTGGACCTTTTTCACCCAATTAAAAAAACCCACTCAAACACATGAAGAAGAAGGAAGAAGGAGGTGAAGAAGAAGGACCCAGACAATGCCCAAAGTCCCCCATCTTGCCCTCTATATATTATTATATACTAAAATCTTAAATCTAAGTTTTTCACCCTGTGAGATCACCCAATTCTATTCAAACCACACACCCACAGCCATCACTCAATTTTGGAAGCCTGTTCCGCAGCCTCAAGTCAAATTGTGGTGCTGGCTTGAGGATCAGTATTTTTTAGCACAGAAAACCTGAAATTTTCAGCCTCCGGGGCTCCAACACCTTGATGCTCTAGTGAAGGGCAGGGTGAGCACCTCGCTGCTGTCCTGGCTGCCACAGGCAGGGTTGTGGCTCGTGCCCAGCCTGCCCAGGGCTGTTCAGCTGGTGCTGCGTCTCCCCAGGGCTGTGCTGCTCTGCAAAGCCACAGATAACCTGGGAATGAAGGGCAAGAAGGTTCCACCTTCCAACACCCACCTAATTCCTGCTCTCCTGAAAGCAGCACTGTTGGGAATACAGATGATGCTGTTTTACACCACAACGACACAGATTCTGACCTCAGAAGGTTGAAAATGACTCCTTTATTTTTGGGATGTGCCTCCCTTTTATACCATTTCACACAGACCAATTGGATTGGTGACACAAAGACAAACCTCTTCACTCCCATTGGTCAGAGCAGAGGGACAGCAAGGAGAAGTCCCTCCTAGGGAAAAGAATGAATAACAAAGGTGAAGTTATAAAAATATTTATCCTTTTTACAGAAAATTTGCTGGGAAAAGAATTTCAGAAAACCGAAACAGGGAAATCAGGACCATTTGGGGCTTTTCCTCTTCTACCCAACAGCACAAAGACTTCCCCACCATCTCCTTGGGGGTTGAATCAGTGCATATCTCCTTTCTGTGACGTGGCTGTGTCATCCAGAGACATCTGTGCTCCCAGGAAAATGAGACCTGCAGCTTCTCCCTTTGTGAAATCATGGGCAGGGATAGCCCGAGGCTGGTCAAGGGCAGCAGGGCACTCCTGCTCAGCCCTTCTGCTCCCTGCCCTCCCGGCCCAGGAGGGTCCTGGGGTCAGCCAGGCTCTTTTCCTACAGGCAATTAAGCAGTGGGGGTGGTGGGGTGCCTGCTGTTCATCCCCTTTGTTTTCCCCGAGCTGCCTGTGAGAGGAGAACAGGTGGATGCAGGGGGATCTCAGCCTGGTGAGGAGTTACAAGGCACAGACAGCTCTGCTCCAAAGTCCAGCACTGCCTCCTGCACCGTGCCCTGGGCTCGTCATCCTGCAGGAAAAAGGAGCAGCCTGGTTCGTTTTCTACTCCCTTTGCTGTGTTTGGGAGACTTTGCTGTGTTCAGGAGTGTGTTCAGGGATTGGGGAAAGGGGCCGGGGGCTGCTGAGCCTTTGGCTCTGGCTAGCAATGGACGGCTGTCAGTGCCACATGAGCCGGCAGGAGACAGATGGCATTTTACTGCCTGGCTGGAAATCACCAATCACCCCTTTCTTCTCTTTCTTCCCCTCTTTTTTTTTTTTTTTTTAATATGCCATTTTTGTGCTTAAAAGAAACCAAGAGGGAGCCTGAGAGTGAGGAGAAAGGCTCCTTGCCTTTTTGAACTGCTCTCTGATCATCATCTCAGCCTGGCTTGGGCTCCTCCTGCCTGGCCACTGCCACAGCCCCAGCAGGGCTCGGCCACCAGTGGGGCTGAGGAAGAGGGTGACAAGGAGGTGGATGTGGGTAGGAGTGGGTTTCCAGCTTGCCCAAGTGTTGGGAAAGATGGGACAGGAAGGGCTTGTGGATATGATTGCTTGGTAAGAAATACTGGAGGTGTAAAACCTGTGAGGGAAATAGAAATGAAGACGGGGATGAGCTGGAGATGGGTGGAAGGACAGAAAACAAAAGGACCCAAGGGTGCAGCCCCTCTCCACCCTGCCAAGGCATCAGGGAAAAGGTGGATAAGAAAAGTCTCTTTAGAGTTTAGAATACAGGATGATATGGTAATATAGCAGTTCTCATGGGCTGCAGGCAAAGTCTGTAGGTTTTGTATCTGGCGCCGGTTGGTCACTGTAAATTAGAATATTCAACACAAAGGGAGATAGAATGGATTGGAACAAGGTCCTCACTCTCTCTATCTCGCTCTCTTAGCTCCTCTTCTACCTCCCTTGCTCCTACCTCTTTTACCCCTCTTACCTCTCTCTTACTCCTCTCAGCTTTTTTACCTCCCTCACCTCACACCCTCTCTCTCCCTCTCTCTTTTGGGTTCCCTCCAGCCCAGGCTGGTGGCTGAAGGCAAAGCCTTTTTACCCACGACCCTGCAATAAACCCCCGTGTTTCTAGAATATCTCAGCTCTGCAGAGTTCCCTCTCCCTGCTGTCCACAGATGCTCCTACACCCAAGCAAAACCACACTTGTTGTCTGTCCCATGCCTGGCCCCCAGGCTGTGTCTGAGAGCTGCGGGTGGCTCAGCCCAGGGGAGACCTTTCTCAGTGTGCAAGCACAGCCCTGCCTCACCTGCAGCTCCTGAGCAGAGCCCTGGAGGGGAGGAGGCATTGGGGAGGCAGCAGGAGACACTCCTGGCTGTCCTGGTGTGGATGGCACCTGGACAAGGCATTGCCCAAATCTGGGGCAGGTGGGCTCAAGCTGCACCCCCTGGGATGGTGCTGAGTTTGCAGCATTCCCTGAAAGAGGTTAATGGACAGCAAATGGCTTCAGGTTCCTCTTGTTCCTTTTCTCTTCCCTCCTGTTCCCTTGGTCTGGGTGGGAGAGGGATCTGTGAGCAGCTGGACCTTGTGCTCTCACCCTGTTAGCTGAGAGCACCTACTGGGATGCAGCTGCTGGTTTCCTCCTTCACTGGGAGGAAACTGGATCTGTCCCAAAGGCCTTGACCAGGGACTTAGGACCATCAGCTGCCAGATCAAGGTCAAAGATCATTTCCTCTTGCTCTCCACGATGCTGGGTACTCAGGTACCCTCAGTCATCCCTCCTGCCTGGCTTACCCAGGTCACTGTGTGAAGGACTCTGCTCTCCTGCTGTTTTCCTGCCCAATCCCTCTTCTCCACACCTGCACACCTGCTCTGACAGATAAAAGTTATTTTTCTTCACCTCCAAGTCCTTCCATGGACTGAGTCCCTTGCACCTGCCCACCAGAGACCACTCCCAAATGCAGTGTTGTCTGGTTTCCCTCACTTGCCTCTCACATTTTGGGCTTTATTCTGTTCTCCATGGAGGTAAACACCAGGACAGCAATCCTGCCTTCCGCTGCTTTGTCCTGCTGCCAGGGAAAACCTTGCACATACCTGAGGCTGAGCACTGTCCCCTGGTTTCCAGAGGCTCCTCACCTGTCCAGAGGTGTGTGTACCTCATGCAGGAGCCAGTGCATGGGCTCTCCATGGTGACTGCAGAGCTCCTGTCACAGCACAGCTCTGCCCTAGTGCCAGAGACAGCTCCAGCCTCACAAGGTGCTGTCCCCATCACCAGTGCACTCTGTGACAGAGATCGTGGTGTGTCACCCTGATTCTTTAGCCTTCTGATGATTGTTTACATTCTTAAACTGGAGTCTCTCAAAACAATGTAGATTGTTTTCATATCTCTCTGTGATGGACTTCTGAATTGACCATTGGGGTCAGAGAGGTGTTCCTCTCATCTGCCAATCCTTGACCAAATTCCAAATCCTATTTAAACCCTAAATCATAATAAACTGCCCCTTCTTTTACTTGCTTCAACCTGACAGGTGAGTGTGTGGTTTTTTTGTGTCCCTAACAGTGACAATGGTGCACCAAGAGCCTTCTGCACTTGGTCCCTGAGAGCATTTCCATGGCCCCAAGTCTGTCAAAATTCACCTCAAAGCTCTTTTCCGTGTTCACCCAATCTTTTAATCTCCTCGAGAAGCACCATGCTAATCTGACAAAATCCTTTTCTGTAGAACCATGTAATTGGCCCTAATTATACTGTTCCATTTTAATTCCTCGCTATCAGAGTGGTGTAGCTGCTGCTCCTTCACTTGGCATCAAAGCCAGACTGATGAGTGACTATTCCTCCCCTTGCCCCAAATGTGGCCCCCTGTTACCTTCACCTGCAATTTAGGAACCCCCCAGGGCTGTGGAAGTCAGGGAACAGCAGCTGCAGGGCTGCTTATCCAGCTTCTCACAAATTCCAAACAGAAAACAGAGTGAAATGAGAATATTTGGACTCTGTGGTGTTGGGAAAGATGGGACAGGAGGGGCTTGTGGATATGATTGGCTGGTAAGAAATACTGGAGATTTCTCTTCTGGACATCATGATGTTTGCATGGCCTGAGCTAGATGGGACACAAACCACCCCCAGCAGCCAGGCTGGGAGATGTGCTGAGGGCTGGAGGGAGGGGACTGAGTTTATCAGGTAGTGAATAACCCCTCAGTGGATCTTGCCAAGCAGCTCTTCCATGTGAAATCACCTTCTGCACCCCATTTTGGAGGATTAACTCTGCTTGGGGTACTTTTGTGGGGTTGTGCCTTGCAGGGATCCCTGTCTGAGTGAAACCTGCCCCACATATCCCTGTGCCTGCTGTTCTCCACAT
The DNA here is from genome assembly GCA_013397095.1 of Sterrhoptilus dennistouni. Lineage (NCBI taxonomy): Eukaryota > Metazoa > Chordata > Aves > Passeriformes > Zosteropidae > Sterrhoptilus > Sterrhoptilus dennistouni. Next base: position 53,420 of record VWZU01005098.1, on the reverse strand, counting down.
CAGCACAGCCCTGGGATCCAAACCCAAAACTGGTTTGGCTCCTGAGGGGCAGCACAGGGGGGACAGAGCCTGTTAGAAAAGACAGTGGCATCAACCCCTGTGAGCATGAGCACGACACAGGCTCTGCTCAGGGTTTATTTCCTGTGTCGCCATGACACAAACATTTTCTGCCTGTTTTTGTCACTGGCACTTATCATAATTGTTTGTTGCATAGCCCCACATTCCAGGGCAGAGCTGCTGAGCTGACCCAAACCTCAGCTGCTCTTTGCTGGGGTTTGCAGCTCCCAGCCCTGCTGGGGTGAAGCCCTGGACTTGGGGAACAGCAGAAAAGCTCCATGTTTGGAGGGAGTGATGGGGAAGTTGTACTGTTATAACACCTGGGATTCTAATGAAGTTGTTCCCAATCTGTGGCTGGAAAAGTACAATCTGTGAGGTTGTACTGTTATAACACCCGGTTTGTTGCAAAACCACCGCAGAGAAAAGCTGGAGAGTTCTTCTGGTGGGGTGGGTGGGTGTTGGGGAACCACCTCTTGGGCACAGCAGCCTCCAGCACGGGGTAAGAGGTGTCTGTGGATGTTTTCAAAGCTTTCTCACTGCACAGGAGTTTCTTGCTGATCTATTCCTGTGTCCTGGGTTGCAGTGTGGGATGTACACAAAATATTTATTCCATCCCCATCCCCATGAGCTGTTGGAACCAGGTGGGGCAGTGTTTTCCCAGGCCCCTCCTTTGGGCTCTTCTGCTCATGGCCCATCAATGCCTTGCCCAGGACTCACAGGGAACTCCCTCCAGGAGCTCTCTCTGTTTAATGGGCCATCAAGGACCCACTGCACGACTCCTCATCCCATTGGGAGATGCTCCGCCCAGGGGGAGGAGCCAAGCATTCCCACCTGCAGAGAATCTGGGATTTGGGACAGGACAAGCAGCCCTGAGCCACTGGATTCCCAGAGGAGCAGAGCTCCCAGACCTTTCTGTGGGATCACTGCTTCAGGAAGAGCCCCTCACCTGGACTGCTCCCACCACCCTGCTCAGGGTGTGTTCTGACTCTGTCAGTGGTCCTTTGTGTTATTGCATTGATTTTATTTTTACCTTTTTACCTTTCTTCTTATTAAATTGTATCTCTGACTTGGAGCCTCTCACTCGTTTTGCTTTCAAACTACAACATCCTGGCAGAAGGAATGTTTTTTTTTTTTACTCAGTGAGGACTCTTGCACATCTGGAGCAGGCAGAGCTTTGGATGTGCTCCCAACCACCAGCCCAAGACGGGAAGCAGAATCTCAGCACAGCAGGAACAAAGGAAGGTCCCAGTTATGATGAGATGAAGGTGGAATGGGGAAAATTGCCCCTTCTCTTATCCCTTGGACTGTTCCCTACAGCAAATGCAGAGGCTGGGGACATGGTGTGATGGTGTTCAGCCTCTCCTGGTTTTCCCTACACTCCTTCCCTGCTCTGGGGGCTGTTTCCATGGAGAGATCCCACGGAGGTTGTAAGTGCAGCCCCAGCGATGATGAGGCATTGTTGGGGAGGCTGAGCCGTCTGCCTGGTGTGGCTCCATTTATCCATCTGTGGAGCCTTGTCCCTTCCTTGACTCATCCAGATACCGGAGCTGGGCTTTTCTTCTGTCATTGAAATAGCTTTGGCCCCTGCTTGCCCCCTCCCCTCTGGCTCTGCTGGGCTCAGCATTACCATAGTCCTTTGTGGGGAGCCACACTTCTGTTTGTCTGGGTGAGCAGCTGAGGCACGGGAAATGTGCCCGAGCCATTCAGAGGCTTAGTCTGCAAGGCATTGTACCTCTGAAAGGGATGCTTGGGGCATTTACATAAAAATGTGCTTGATACAGATAATATGAGTGGTTGTGGGGGGTGTGAGGAGTGAGGGGACAGAGCCTGGAGGAGCCTCCTTTGCCTCATTAATCGGCCTGATTAATCAGGGCTAATCAGAAGGTGTGCAGGGGTGATAGTGGGGCTGTAAAAGTAGTTTCTTCACCTGGGACAGACAGAGATGACCAGGCTGGTGATGGTGGGGATGTCTCCAGAGGTCTGTCTGTCCCAGTCTCTGCATCTCCAAGCGGGAGATTGTCCCTCCTGGGATGTCCCTGTCCTCTGCTGTGTCTGGCAAGTGACAGCTTTGGGACCTGAGAAGTGCCCCCAAACCTTTCCTCCTTGTCCCTCCAACCCCCTGGCATTAATTTGGGTGGTTTTCTGTAATTAGTTAATGAAGTCTGCATTGCAGACTTCAAATGGTTGGTTATTGGGTTTAAAGTAAAAATAATTGAGATGGCATTTCACAGTTGGATGGATTGTCCTTGAAAAGCCCTTGTAGAGATGGAGAGGTGCTCCATTTGGCACCTCGTTGACCAGAGGTGCTGCAGAACTCACTTGTGAGACTGTAAATAGATAAAAAATTAATAAACATCCAAGTCGGAATTCAAACTTCATCTCTTGTGCTGTTAATCCCCACCTTGGCAGGAAAAGGAGCCAGTGAGGGACCTCTGCCACCCCCCTGCCAGCCCCACTTGTCCCCAACTCCTGCCCCAGCTTGGGCCATGGGACCTGGGGTGAAAATCCAGCACCAGCCTGGACTGCAACATCCTGGAATGTCACAACGGGACATGAAATAAAGATGCTCACCCTGCTCCTGCCTCACCATGTGGCACTTGCACAAGCTGCCTTTGCCCTCTTCTCACCAAGGGACTTGCCATGGACCTCATTTCATCTTCCACAGCTCAGCTGGGTTGGATTTCAGCAGCAGAGTGAAGTTTGGCCGTGCTCCATTCCAGCCATGGTCCTGAATTCACCCTGAGGCTGGACCTGACCCCACCAGGAATCCTGGTCACAGGAAAAGAGGCTGTGGGAACCAGAGAGGAGAAAACAGAGCTTGGCTTTGGCTCTGGTGTGATTCTGCTGATTCTGCTGCAGTTCTGTGCATGTGGGACCTGCCAGAGTCCAAGTCCCTCAACCCCCAAAACTGCTCTCAGAGCCTGTGACTCAGAGCTGACAACCAAAAGTAAGTTTAAAAGTTTAGAGGTGACAACCCAAGCATGCCTTCCTCTGGGCAGTTGAAAGCCATTGAACTGAACTGAAATCCTCAGGCAGTTGAACAGATATTTTTTTTTTCCATGAGTAGAGTGTGACCTAATGGAAAAGCAAGACCTGGTACAGAAATACTGTCCCTAAGGACAGCTTTTCATGAAGATTATGATGGGTCCTGGGTTCCTCTTACACTGCAGCATTATTAAGTGTTGTGGTGGTGCCCAGAGGCGATGATGTTAATAAGCACCTAATTTTAGCAGTAATTTAGCTTCTGTTATAATTACCAGGTCATTGTGCTGGGTGCTGTGCAGACACATGTGAAAAGACAGCTTGAGTCCCAAAGGGGATGTGCTTGGGACAGGACAGTCACAGCAATTCCTGTGGGTGAGGGAGGATAAATCAGGTTGTGTCTGGGAACAGCAACAGGAACCAAACCTGGGGCAGACTCAGCCCTGAGAGGAGCTGGATCCCAGAAATGCTGAATGGGTGAGGAATGGGACCAAAGAGCACAGGAAAGGGTCCCCTACAAGTCTTCTTTTCCTCCCAAGGCTTGGAAATAACCTCCCAATAACCCTTTTCCTCCCAAGGCTTGGAAAGTCTTTCTCCACAAAGTCAAACCTCAGTTCCAGGTTTAAACAGATTCTTTTTGCACGCCATGAGAGTTCTTAGGATATTAACTGTGATTTGTGTACCAGTCTGGTTCAGTCTGCACTGGAGCAGGATGGATTCATAAGGGGAAACCTTTTTATGTGCTGGGTCTTTGCCTTGTTACCTTTGGGGGATGATTGAATCACAGGTGAGCCCTGAAAATGCTGCTCGTTCAGGGATCCAATCCCAAGCACACTTTGGTGGGGTTTTAGGATAGATCCTATTAGACAAGGTACCTTCAGCCATAAGAAAATACACCTGAGTTCACATCAGTGCACAAATTGGAAGGTTTCACCAAGGAAAAGAGAAGGTGCAAAGTGTAGGGGAATGCAGGACTCAGGAATTTGGTGCTGGTGGCTCATTGCAGTAGGATTTACATGGTGGATTTCTAATGCTGATTCATGTGTGTTATTCTTGTGCAAGAGGCTCTTTAGCTTTGAAGGTTTAAATGAAATAAATCGTGGTCAAATGCAACTTTCTACCTCACTGAAATGAGAAGAGAAAAATGTACTGATTCATTTTGACTTTCCCCGCCCCCCCCCCAGAAAATACAATCTGCATTGACACGTTCCAACAAGGGATTTCTATTTTGGCCCAACTGTATTTCTAGTGGAAACTTATTGAGATGAACAGGTCTCAGACAGGAACTCACTGCTGGCCACCCTCTGGCATGGCCTGAAGTAGCTTTGAAAGTGGTTGCAGTTCAGGTGGCACTTGGTGAACCCATCACTCCCACACTTTCCTAGTTTTCCTTTAAGTTCTCTGGAATGTGTTGTGCAGCTTGCCCCCAAGTCAAACCAAGAGCAGAGATGAGAGAGGAAACCTTCCTGGTTTTATGGGCTCCAAACACAGGATAGTCACACCAAAGCTGTTCTTCCAGCTGGGAATGAACCTTCCAGTCAACAATCATGAGAATCTAAGTGGGAAGGTTTAACTAAGCCCCAGACCCACCAGCCCTCCTGTGGGAACTCCCAGTGTTCAGGCTCCTGGAGGCCACTGTGATGATTTTTAAAATGCTCACAGGAGCATCTCCAGATCCTTATCTGGCCTGTGTGGGGTCAGTAGATCTTGTTCAAGGTCTTCATCCTGTGCACTGAGCCAAGATTTACCCTCTGCCTCAAACTTTTGGGACCAAAAAATTAGCCTTGATGTGCCTGTGCACCCCAAGGAAGATTGATTGGTTCCCTTGCCAGCTTTGAGTAAATAGCTCTGGATGTTACAAGTCCTTTTGGATGGGAGTTTCTCACATTTTACCGTTTCACAGGAGACAATTTTTTTTGTAATGGGGAAGTAAATAATCACCTGGGGAGTCACCTCGTGCCTGTGATGCCTTGGGAAGGCTGGGCTGGAACAGAGACTGGGCAGAGCTGGAGAATAAAGTAGAGATTTATTAAAAGGCCTTTAGGATACACCTGGGCAGGACAAGAGCCTGGTCAGGGCTGCACCAAGGTGGACCCAAAATGGTCACAAAATGGTCCCAAAATAGATGAATGGCTACGATGTCTCACATTTTTATAAGTTTTGGTCCATTTGCATCTTGGGGTTGAATTGTCCAATTCCAGCTCCAGGCTGTGAGGTCCCATCCTTCTTGTCCCTCCCTCCAGCCCAGCCTTGTTTGTGCTTCTGGGGCTGAGAGTTGTCCTTGGTGTGCAGCAGGAAAAGGATTTGTTTTGTGTCCCTGCTGTGTGCAGAGCTGAGTGACACTGACTGTGAGCTCAGAGCTGCACCCCTGGGCAGTGCAGAACCTGAAATACATGAAAAATAAAACTTAAGGCATCACCTGTGTATTATATCTGTCACCATCCTGCATGGGGAACCCTGGCCCAGCAGAGACTTCATCAGGAGCAGCCTGGGAGTGGTTAGTGACAGCAGCAGGAAGGTTTTCCTCTTCCTGCAGGATGGTTGTGCACCATTCCCATAGACCCCAGCAGAGGCAGAGGGCTGCAGTGCTGCTCCCTCTGCTCAGCCCTGTGTGTGTGCACAGTGCTGTGGGCTTTGCAGGATCCTGGAGTATCCTGGAGTGCAGCCCTGCTCCCCAGCAGCGTTGGGCAACCCCTGGCAGAGCTCAGGGATTTCACAACCCTCACTTGCACAAGTCCTGCTGCTGCTGCAGGGAGTGTTTGTCTGCGAGCAGCGCTGGACAAATTGAAATTGCATAACCCCATCCTGTGCTACTTTGGACTCTTTCATTAGTTTTTATATGTTTTGTGGGTGGTTTTTTTTCCCTTCTTTTTCTTATCATTTTTCCTCTTTTTTTTTTTCTCTGCGTTGTTCCTACTTAAGCAAACCTGGCACAGCCTGGTTGTGTTGGCTCTGTGCTGCTCCAGCCTCACACTCAACTCTCCAAACCTGCTCCCATTTCAAGGCTTTTTATTTCTGTGCCTGCTGGTCATCACTTTCAGCTGAGGAGGTTTTTTTTGGGTGTCTCTTTTTTTGCCATAATTTGGCTCAACCTGCCACTGATGGCTGTGGATTATTTGACTCTGTGCTGTGAAAGCTGAACCTGCAAAAGGCTCCTAAAATCCATCTGTGGCCACTGCAAAATGCAAGGCAGCTCCTGGAGATTTCTTGGGACAATATAGTGGTGCACTTGGGAGGTTTTTGTTTTGTTTTTCTGATTTTCACAGCTTGATGTGGGTCACACTGGGGATGAAATGGGAAAAACATTGTCTCACCAAACCTCTTCCATAGCCTGACCCACAGCAAGTGGGTTTATTGCTGGAATTACAGTGAATTTTGGGGTATGAGTAGCCCAGTTGAGGCAGGAGGGGTTGAGGAAGAGGACAAATGAGCAGGAAAAGGGTTTAAAAACAAAAGGCAGTTTATCACAGAGTTCTAGATTTTCTCTTGGTGCAGAAGACAAGGTATCCAGCACACATTTATTATTCCCAGAGAATTCCTGCAGGAGAGGAGCCCATCCATATTCATCCCCTGGGGACAGTCACACACACACACACACACCTTCTCTGTCTGCAACGGCTCCTCATCCCAACATTTAAATGCCCCTTGCNTGAATTTTGGGGCATGAGTAGCCCAGTTGGGGCAGGAGGGGTTGAGGAAGAGGACAAATGAGCAGGAAAAGGGTTTAAAAAAAAAAGGCAGTTTATCACAGAGTTCTAGATTTTCTCTTGGTGCAGAAGACAAGGTATCCAGCACACATTTATTATTCCCAGAGAATTCCTGCAGGAGAGGAGCCCATCCATATTCATCCCCTGGGGACAGTCACACACACACACACACACACCTTCTCTGTCTGCAACGGCTCCTCATCCCAACATTTAAATGCCCCTTGCACTGTTGCTGTTAGATCTGGGCGAATAATCCACAATGAATAATGTATCCAATGAACCCCATCCCTGCTAATTGTGGAATATTCACGAGCAGATGGCAATTCCAGGCAGGTTTTTTTCACATTCCTTTTTTTTATTTTTTTTTTTTTTTATTCTTTCCTCCACTCGGGACGGAGGTTCTCTGTTAAGTAGGTGATATTTGAAATTCAAGGCGTGTTTTTTGAGCCGCGATTGGCTCGCTGTGACATCGGGGTTTGTCCCTCTCCCCAGCATTGGCCGAGCCTACAAAAAGTACTCCGGGTACAAAATACTCTCGCATGTGCAGATTTAAAATTCTGTTTCCATGGTGACTCGTGCGCGCAGCTTTGAACTTCCACTTTTCCTCCAACATTTGTGCTGGTTAAAAAAACTCATTCAGTCGCGGGTTTTGCGGCGAGCGAAGACAAAAGCTGAGTGAGGCTGTGTTTGCACCCTCTGCTACAGATGATTCCTGTCTATAAACTCAGCCTGGGTGTTCACTGGGCTTTTCTGCCACCTTTTTCTGGTGCTTTCTTGGATTTCAGCCTTACAGGGATGTTCTTTTGCCTTTATGGCTCTGGTTTTGAGTATTGTGTCCGGTTCTGGCCCCTCAGTTTAGGAAGGACGTTGAGATGCTTGAACGTGTCCAGAGAAGGGCAACAAAGCTGGTGAAGGGATTGGAAAAAAAGCCATATGAAGAACGACTGAGGGAGCTGGGGGTGTTTATCCTGGAGAAAAGGAGACTCAGGGGTGACCTCATCACTCCCCACAACCCCCTGAAAGGCGCCTGTGCTCAGCTGGGGTTGGTCTCTTTCTCCAGGCAGCACTGACAGAACCAGAGGACACAGCCTCAGGCTGAGCCAAGGGAAATACAGGCTGGATATCAGGAAGAAGTTTTTCACAGAAAGAGTGATTAAATACTGGAATGATCTGCCCGGGGAGGTGATGGAGTCACCATCCCTGGATGTGTTTAAAAGGAAACTGGATGTGGCACTTGATACCGTGACCTAGCGAGGTGTTGGGGCTGGGTTGGATTCAATGATCTTGAAGGTCTCTTCCAACCTACACATTCTGTGATTCTGTGATTTTGTGGTTTTAGCATCACGAATCCAGGCACAGCTGGGTGATCTCTCTCTCTCTCTGCAGGTAGAGACGCAAATATCTCACAGTCAGTCCTGTCCTGGGCAAAACAAAATATTTGTTTCTTTGGCAATTGAAATCTCAGCCGGCTTTGCAAAATCAGGTTCTCTTCTTCTGGTTAATTCTGGGCCGTTCAGAGATAAGGAGGCGTCAGGACGTGTTCGACTTTGCTTTGCAGCGGTGATGGAGGGGAGGGAAAAATGGAATTGGCAGGAGTTTTTTAAAGTCGGGGTAGGTGGAAGGGGCTGAGCTGAAGGGAAAGAAGTTGTTTTGCTTTAGCAAAGACGTCAGAGTCAGAGTCAAAAGCCGTGCTGCAGGTGACTCATGAGGGGGTGTGTCTGTCCCTTTCCAGATCCCAACACACACCTTGACCTGCTAAAGGACTAAATAAAGGTAAAGGTAGATAAAGGACTACCTGCTCTGCCTTATTTCCCCAAATTCATTCCCTCGCTGCGAGAAGCATTGGCTCACCAAAAACTTCTCCCACTCTGGGACAGTTTAATAAATATTATTATTATTATTATTATTTTTGTTTCTCTGGCTTGTCGTGCGTCTTGTGCAACATTTCTGCAGCCTCTGGACAAACACAGGAGAAGAGAGCAAAGGTTAACCACGATTTATGTCTGAGTTTGTGATTGCACTGTGGCAGCAGTGGCCCTGGGTGCCTGCTGTGCTTCCAGCACCATCTCAGGACGCAAAAAATCAGAATAAAGCAGCTCCTCGTCCACCAGCAACCAAGACCTGGCTTTTTGTGAGCACGTTCTGCTCTATCTCACATCAAGAGCGCATTGAAGGCATTGAGGGCAGAGTCAGGATGGGCTAAACCTGCTGCTGAACCCCGAGGTCCCTCTGTGCCTGGATCCTGCAGAGCTGTGGTCCAGTGTCACTGGATTTAATCCTGGCTTTAGTCCTGGGTTCAGTCCTGGATTTAGTCTTGGGTTTAGTTTAGTCTTGGCTTTAGTCCTGGCTTTAGTCCTGGGTTTGGTTTAGTCCTGACTTTAGTCCTGGGTTTAGTTTAGTCCTGGCTTTAGTCCTGACTTTAGTCCTGGGTTTAGGTTGTGGCAGCAACAGGTTGTGGAGAGGCTGAGTGGGGACAGGGAAAGCAGAACGCGCTCCAGGTCTCAGCTGGGGGAGAGATCAAAGCTCTCCCCTCCCGAGCCGAGGGCCTGGGAAGGCAGCGGATGTTCAGACAAATATTCGCACCTGGGAATATTCTCATCACGCTCCAGCGCTGGGAAAACACCCCACTGCCCATGCTCAGAGCTTGACCTTTTTAACTATTCAGAGCACAAACGCCAAATGGCTTTAAAGTGCTATCTGCTCCCAAACGGGTGACAAAGCATAACAATGGGCGCTTCTTATTCAGCAGATGTGAGCTCCAGCCACTTTGTGCCCAGCTGTGTGTATTCAAGGCTCGGAGCTGTTGACTTTTAGCGAGAAAATGACTCTGCAGAGCTTTGCCAGGCTGGGCCTTCTGCTGGGTGATGTTTCCTTTCGTGTGCTGCAGGGCTGTTCTCCCATCTGTCCTGGGGAAGGGAGATGGAGAGTGGCCCTGACTGGGATATTTGTCCTGCAGGGTGTTGAGATGTGTCTGCAGGACACACCACAAAGCCAAGGGCTCTGGTGGTTCGATAGCACTGAGCACATCTGCTGTGGAGAGCATTCCTGCTTGGGAAGGGGTTGCTGTAACAGAGGGCTTTGGTAAGAGCTGCTGACAAAAAGCCGTGTCGGTTGCTTTGTGGGTTGAAAAATCTCTTTAAACTCCCAGTTGCACAACTGTGGGTTTCTCAAGACTTTCCCCAAACTACCTCTCCGGCACTGAGGGACGAGTCTGAAAAATTTTGGTGCAAGAGGAAATTCCCTCCGAGAGCCCAGAGATATCCAGAGGGAAGAGAGTGCTCAGCTCTGTCCTTGCACTGCCGCTGTCTCATTGCTGGCAGATGGTGCAGCAGCTCTGCCCTTTGGCCAGGATGAGAGGGAAAGCCAGTCCCTACCCTGGGATGTGCCAGGGGCCGAGCAGGAGGAAAAGGAGGAGAGTTTGGAGCATCCCTGTGATCCATCCTCCTTTCCCCCTGTTATTGGCATCATCTGGTGCAGGGGGACAAGAGCTTGTCCCCATTTCAGTGCCCTGGGAACAATCCTGCCTGCCCAGAGGGTCCCAGCAAGGGCTGTATCCCTACCCTGGGATGGAGCAGGAGGAAAAAGGGGAAAATTCAGAGCATCCCTGTGATCCATCCTCCTCTTCCTCCTGTATTGGCATCCTCTCGTGCCGGGGGCCAAGAGATTCTCCCCATTTCAGTGCCCTGGGAATAATCCTGCCTGCCCAGAGGGTCCCAGCAAGGGCTGTATCCCTACCCTGGGCCGGAGCAGGAGGAAAAGGAGGAGAGTTTAGAGCATCTCTGTGATCCATCCTCCTCTTCCTCCTGTATTGGCATCCTCTCGTGCCGGGGGCCAAGAGATTCTCCCCATTTCAGTGCCCTGGGAACAATCCTGCCTGTCCAAAGGGTCTCATCAAGGGGCACATCCCTACCCTGGGACGGAGCAGGAGGAAAAGGAGGAGAATTCGGAGCATCCCTGTGATCCATCCTCCTCTTCCCCCTGTTATTGGCATCATGTGGTGCAGGGGGACAAGAGCTTCTCCCCATTTCAGTGCCCCATCTTCTCCTGGGAGCAATTCTGCCTGCTCAGAGGGTCCCAGCAAGGGGATCAGGGGCTCTCCCTCCTCTCCCTGCTCTTCCTCCCTCCCGGAGGGGCTGAAGGCACCGGTCCCCCAGCGCTGCCTTTGTCTGACAAGGCTCTGGCTCTGTTTTGGCTGGGGGCTGCGGGAGGAGGGGCTGTGCCGGAGCAGATGGTCCCTGTTGGAGGGTCCGGGGCCTCTCTGCCAGCAGGTTGAGGGGGGGATCCCCTTTCACCGCCCGCCCCTCAACACGGTCAGTTCCCACTGAGCGCCTCTATGGGATTACGCCGCTATTCATCTAATTGGAATTGTATTTTGGAGCGGGGAAAGACAGTATCTCTTTCCCCGGGAAGATCTATTATGCATAAACGGTGCACAAAGGCATCATCCTGCCCGGGGAGAGAGGGGGGTGTCCGGGTGGCCACGGTGCTGCTGGGAACAGCCCAGACCCCTCCTGCTGCTCTCACAGCCCATCCTCATCATCCCTCACTCCCCAAAAGAGGCTCTTTGGTGGCTTCTCACCCTCCTCCTGTCCTGGGAGCACCCAGAGCTCAGCCTGTCTCTCCAGCAGGGATCTCCACACCCCTGGGATGGGGAGTTCACCATCCTTGTCCTCCCCATCCACAGCGCAGCATCAGGCTCAGTGCATGGGGACTGGGGGGAAATTCCAGCATCACCCTGGGCTTGGAGTTTGAAGTCACTGTATGGACCCTGGAGGGGACATCCCTTCTGAGAATGTGACCAGCCAGGGGCTTTCACAGTCAAATATATGGAAATATGTGTCCCTCAGAACATATAAACCCATGGGGGCACAGAGAATCTGGAAATCAGGGCAACTTTCTAACTGGAGGATGGGAAAGATAAAATAATAATAATAATAATAATCTTAAAAATTTGATTATATAAAAATATATATACATATATATATTTATATATATACACATATATATACACACATATATACATATATATTTTTATATATACACACATATATACACATATATATACACATATATACACACACATATATACATATATATACATACATATATATACATATATATAGTACATATATATACACACATATATATACATATACATACATATATATACACACATATATATATACATATACATACATATATATATATATATAAAATATATATCTCCCAGCTCACCCACACTGGGTTTATGGCTGAAATCACCCTGCACACACCCTCCTGCAAGAGCTGCCCAGAGTTCATGTGCTATCAGCTCACACCTGCAGATAAGGAGACCCATTTTCTCTCAGTTTTATGAGAGCAGGAGAACTTCGAAATGAAGCAGGAATATCTTTAATGAGAGGAAAAAAAAATTCCAGATGGTTGTCCTTGCAAAGAGCTGACACAAAGCTCTTTGGGAGGGAAGGAGAGCTGGCCTGGTGTATTGGCATCATTGGCCAGGGAGCAGGGGCCAGGGTGGGACATTCCTGACTGTGACAGCCCCCTTTGAAGTCTCCAAATGCTGGGAGAGGAGCAGGGCATGGTCCTTTGGCTGCACAGGGAATATTTTGGGAGTCCCAGCCTGCTGAGCACATTTGCAAGGATAATCTCTTTGAGAACAGCTCATGGAGGTGCCAGAGGCCCTGCTGGCAGCCCAGGAATGCCGTCCTGTCTGCTCTGGGCTTGTCCTGTCAGCTGTGGATTTGCAACCCAGGCTGGCTTGCTGGACCAGCTCTGGCAGCTCTGGCTCATCTGGAGGTGTGGGAGCTGCTCAGGCACTCGGTGGCTCCCTGAGCAGCAGCTGCTGATGGCACAGACACTGTCCCTGTGCTGCTCAGGCCAGCAGAGATGCCTTGGGGCTTGGAGAACAAACCCTGTGAGGGAGCTGGGGGTGTTTATCCTGGAGAAAAGGAGACTCAGGGGTGACCTGATCACTCTCCACAACCCCCTGAAAAGTGGCTGTGCTCAGCTGGGGTTGGTCTCTTTCTCCAGCAGCACTGACAGAACCAGAGGACACAGCCTCAGGCTGAGCCAAGGGAAATACAGGCTGGATATCAGGAAGAAGTTTTTCACAGAAAGAGTGATTAAATACTGGAATGATCTGCCCGGGGAGGTGGTGGAGTCACCATCCCTGGATGTGTTAAAAGGAAACTGGATGTGGCACTTGATACCATGATCTAGTTGAGGTGTTGGGGCTGGGTTGGATTTGATGATCTTGAAGGTCTCTTCCAACCCAGCGATTCTGTGAATTCTGTGAATTCTTGGTGGTGCTACAAGAGCACTGGGCCAGGTCAGGTTCAAAGGAGAACTTGGTTTAAGGATCCCCTTTGTTAGTTTGGGGACACCAGCCCTGGAGATCCACCAGCTTCCCCTGGGTTGGGGGTCCTTGGGAGTCTCCACTCTCAAGCAGAAAGGAAAATCAAAGACCCTCTGTGCCAGCCCTGAGGTGTTGGACTGTCTTGTCCAGACTTTGTTTTTGCCCAGAAAGGTTGGACCAGATGATTCTTGAGGCCCTCCTAATCTGGTTTTCCATATTTCTGTGATATCAGACAGGAGAGATGTCACACAGAAAGAGCCGCATCTAATCAACAGGCTGTAGATGAGCTTTCAGAGCCTTTCCTGGATGTGAGATTTGTATCAGATCTCGTTCTTTTTAAACAAACCAGATCTTCTCTGTCTGTGCATGTATCCAACTGAACATGAAGGAGATCCAGTTTCAAAACTGCAGGACTCCAACAAAATACAGCAAAAAAAAAGTGAGACTATTTCAGGAATCCACTGACCTGGTGCAAGGAGTGATTTCAAAGGAAACATCCTGGCAAACAAAATAATTTTTTGTGATACAATTAGTGCCCCCCATCCCTTTGCAGGGAGAATGAATGGCCAAATTCAGCTTTTAATGCTGATGGTGAGGCTTTCCAAGGAGTTGGCAAGAGGGAAGTGTGTTGCACTTGTCCGTGTGTGAAATAATGCAACGAGAGACCCAAACCTGCTGTGCTTTCAGGAGCTCCTGTAGCCTTGTGTCAGCAATTTGGAATCCAGCTCAGGGCTGTGGAGATTTGTAACAAAAACTTCAAACTGCCCCGAGTGGAGATGTCCTGGTGTGAAAGCAGCAGGAGGAACAGGCAGAGAGGAAGGGTTAAAGGAATGGCATGTGCTGATGTGCCTCATCAGCAGGTCCTGAGAGCAGAGCATTGGCCTGAGCTGCTCAATAAAACAAAGGACAGCCTAAAACAAAGGAAAAATCACACCCCAAAGGAGCCCAACCAGCTGAGTAAATCTGCTGCTCATCATGACTCTGCAGGCAGGACTGAGTGAAGAGGCAAAAAATCACAATCAGGTCCGTTCCCAGAGGACACAGGAGGGAACCTGGGCACAGCCACCCACCTGAGGAGAGCCCACTGTGGTGGATGAGGAGCTGGGAGCTGGTGTCACCTCCAGCAGTCCTGACCAGGCTGCCTGGACATGCATCTCTCATTTGTGAGCAGGGAAGAACAGTGAGTTCTTCCCTGGGAGTTCTTTCCTGGGAGAGACTGAGAGAGCTGAGTCACCTCTGTCAAAAATAAAAACCTCACTCTCCTCTTGAAATGATCCTGGATTGAGTTTCCTGCTGCAGCTGCAATTTTTTTGCATTCTGCATTTTCTTCCTGGGCCGTTTCTCATTGTGGTTGTTTGCATTGTGGTGTTTCTGCAGGAGTTGGGTGACAGCTCTGGCCCCATGGATGCTGCTGGAGGGTGATTTGTGGGGGACAGACACGGTTTTGATAATACCCCCAGGTGCAGGGAGGGAGCACCAGGGATTAGTAATGGTACAGCAAAACCCCAAAGGCTTTGCAGTGCTTACACCTGTGCCCAGGACAGCAAACCCCCCAGGGTCAGCTCTGCAGGGCTGCCACAATCCCAAATCCCACAAGTCCCTGGCAGGTTGCAAGGGGACTTTTACAAGGAAGGTGTTTTCCCTGGGTCAGAGGCATTACCTGACACCCTGTGGGCACACACATTAAATGCTCTGTGGCCAGTTTCAGCTGGCCAGGGCTGCCTGTAATAAAACTGTGTATTTGCACGGGATAAACCAGAATGTAGAATGTGCCTGATCCCACATTAGTGGGGCTGGGGTGTCACCTGTGGGCTATGGGGATGTCCCACCAAGCCAATCCACCTGCAGCATCACTGCTCTCACTGCTGGGGTTTGCAGGGAGCTTCCCTCCTACACCCCTTTGATGTCTCTGCTGGGTTAATTCTGCCCTCTTCCCTCATCTGCCCTCACTCTGCATCTTTGCTATCTTGGCATCAATAAATATTATAGTAATGATGTGGATATTGCTGTTTGGGCTGTTTAACCCACACCTGCCTGGAGTCCCTGGCTCTGATGTTACTAACCAGATAATTTGTGGTTTACTTACACATCAGTAGGCTCCACATCACCAAAAAGGAGTTTCAGTTTCCTGCTGGGTCCTAAACACAGCTCAGTGACAGTTTGAAGAGGGCACAAATACGGGTTCTGTTTTTCTAAGTGCACCTGCCCCGACTTGTAGTGACACAGCAGGCACAGAAAAATATTTGGTACCAGATGCGCCCTCGCTGTCCTCTTCCTGTGATGAAAATGTTCCCTTTATTATGTATTTATTTAATAGTTTGTGCTCTGTGCAGTGCTTGAAGTGGGGGAAAGGGCAATAGCAGCACCAGCAGTGCTATTGCACTGAGCCAGGCAGACGAATCCTGACAAGTGCTTGGAGCTTTTGAAATCCAGCTTTTTAATTTTTTATTTTAAAGTGTGGTATGGACAACGGCATCAATGTCCTTCTGTGACTGCTGGAATCTTCTCCATCCCAGAGCTCTTGTGCTCTGTGATGGTTTTGGCTTCTTCTTCTGCCAAGGTCAGGTTTAATATACGAGAGTCGCAGTTTCGTGTTCGGACTTGGATGGTTATTAATTCTTATCTATTTACAGCCTCACGAGTCGTGAGCTCTAACTAGAAAACAAAGGTAAAATGGAGCACCTCTAACTCTTTGCAAGGTTATTTAAGTGTTAATCGCCCAATAACGAGGTGACACCTGTATTATTTATATTTCTGACCCAATAATGACCACCCAAGGCCTGCAATGTGGACCTTTTCCACCCAATTACAGAAAACCACCCAAACCATGAAGAAGAAGAAGAAATTGAAGAAGAAGGACTTAGACAATGCCCAAAGTCCTCCATCTTGTATGTCCATTATAATATAATATATAATATNATAATATATAATATATATATAATATATGATATATATATTCTTATATACTAAAATCTCAAATCTAAGTTTTTCACCCAGTGAGATCACACAATTCTATTCAAACCACACACCCACAACCCCAGTGGGGTTTTTACACTCAAATTTGGGAGCCTGTTCCATGGCCTCGAGTCAAATGCAGTTCTTGCTTGAGGATCAGTATTTTTTAGAACAGAAAACCTGAAATTTTCATCCTCCAGGGTTCCAGCAGTGCTCTGCTCTGGGCAGGCTGGTTTGATTCCTGCCTCCCTGGAACATCTGGATGCTCTCCAGCTGTTGGGCTGAGCAGTTCCACCTGGGCTGGCCCCAGCCAGTGATGCTCCCCTGTGTCTGTTGACGACTTGCAGAGACACAGGAAAATAATTTGCCACTTCCTGGCTTGGTCTTCCCCTTTCCTTTTCAGTGTGCAGTTCTGAGATTGACTTGCCCAGGAGAGCTGAGCATCCTCTTTGCTGAGCAAGACAAATATTCCCTCTGCAGGGAGAGAAAGGAAGGAGCAAGTCAAACCCATCCCATCAGAGGGACACTGTGATCAGTAGGGATATTTTATCCCAGTGAGGACGATGCAAAATGCTGATATTTTACACTTTTGACCTTGGGCTCTCAGTGACAGAAGTTCTACGCCTCCAGCCAGAAGTGGTCCAGAGGGTCAGTGGTGCCCTCAAGCAGTGACAGGTCACCAGGCCAGGCAATGTGGGGTGATGGTGGTGGGTAAAGCACAACCCACTTCCTCTCCTTGTGTGTTTTCTTGTGAAAACAGAGGATTTTGTGAGCCTCAGCCAGCTGGGAATGATCCAGGATCCCTCAGTGCTGCATGCTGTGTCACAGAGCTTGTCCTCCCCTGAAATTGGGATCACTGTATGCCAGGCAGCCTCTCTGGGCCTCTCAGGTGTGTCAGTGCTGCAAGTTTGGTTCCTCAGTCTCAAAGGAGATGCAAAGTGTTTTGTTTTCACCTGCTGTTATTACCCCCCTGAATTAAAAACCTGTGGTTTGTTGGTTTCATTTTTACACGGAATGCAGTGCTCAGATGTCTCTGCAGTTTCATGCCACTGTAGACAGAACTAACTGAAAAATACTGGAACCAGGAGGTGCACAGGAACAGGCTCTGCACATCTTAGAATCACAAAACACAGAATCACTTAGGCTGGAAAAGCATCATAAAAGGTGACTTGATGATGCTTGGGTCCTCAATTGTCTGTTCTTTTGTGCTGTATATTGAGTTTTGTGCCTTTACGCCCTGTTTTTCCTTAGAATCAATTCACCCCCAGCCTGTGAAATGAGTGCAGAAATTATTGTTGGCTGCAAATGGAAAATGCAACAGGAAGGGGGATCTGAGGGGAGTGGAGTGGAGGCAGCAGGAGGAGCAGGGAACTGGGGCCGGGGGGGATGTCACCAATGTGTCCCTTCAGTGAGGGCTCTCCTGGCACCATCAGTGCTCCCTCTGCCCCACCATCACCCTGCACTGCCCAGAGAGGGACGGGGAAATTAATCCACAAACAACAGAGGCTTGTGTCCAGAAAGGAGACAGAGGAGTCCTGGAACTTGATTGGAATAAAGGGAGAGGCCATGGGGCATTTCCCATGGGGTCTCTCAAAATTTTGGACACAGCCTCGTTTTATCCCAATTTCCTGGGCACATTTCCCTTTATCCTTCCCAATTGGCTGTGGCACTTGAGAGGTACAGACTTCCCAAATCACCTAATACAGACCCTCTTCTAATGTATAAGAACACTTTCCTTGCCTTGCCTTGCCTTGCCTTGCCTTGCCTTGCCTTGCCTTGCCTTGCCTTGCCTTTCCTTTCCCTCTTCTCTTCTCTTCATCTTCTCTTCTCTTCATCTTCTCTTCCTTTCTCCTTTTCCTTCTCCTTTTTCTCCTTCTCCTTTTTTTCGCCAATCAGTGGAATTCCTTATGGACTTTATGGCTCATCCCTTGTTTCTTCCACCTCTCACTATCCGGTTTTATTTATCAGCAGACCTGCAGCTTGTTCATGAGGACAAATCCATCATTCCTTCCATGACACAGAGGAGGGAAAAAACAACAACACGAGCATTCCCTGCCCCCATTTCTTCCCCTTTGTGCCTTTCTAAACTGCCCTTGTCCCCACCAGAGCCACCTCAGCTGGGAGCTCCTCATCCAGCCCTGAGAGCAGGAACCAGCCCTGGTGTCTGCAGAGCCAGGACTTCCAGAGAACCAACAGGGGAAACACCACAAAGTGTATTTGCATGAGCCCAAAAGAGGAGAGGAGGAAATCCAGTGAGTCACCAAAGCCAGAATCCATCACTGTGCCTTCGGAATCCACTTGCCTCGCCCATCTTCATTCCTTCTGCTGACTTGGTTTTTGTTTTTTTTTTTTTTCCCCCAAGGCTGTGCCAAGTGATTTTAGACGAGCAATTATCGGCTGATTTTCACTTCCCATCCCATAGTTCATGAGCATCTGAGACCATTTTCTACTTTAATTAAGGCAAATTGTTGAAAAATGTCATTGAAGAGGCCATTTAAAGAGAGATTTGGTTGGCTTTGAATTAACATAAACATTTCATTTGAATAATTTATAAATATTTCATCTCTTCCAGCTTTTTAAAGAAACCTTTCAAAGTATAAATGACCAGAAAGGTCTAAATGAAAAGTGATTATTTTATTCTTTTTTAATATTGAGTGGTTTAGTTTTTTTAAGACAATGGGCAATTTTAAAAAAAGAAAAATTATTTTGAGTTAGGCTTGAGTTGCTGCCCTCCAGAAACTGCAATTTTTGTTCATTTTGTTCACATTTCAGCTGGTCTCCCAGTGCCTCCCAGTTTATCCTAGTGCATCCCAGTTTATCCCAGCGCATCCCAGTTTATCTCAGTGTCTCCCAGTGCCTCCCAATTTATCCCAGTGCATCCCAGTTTATCCCAGTGTCTCCCAGTGCCTCCCAATTTATCCCAGTGCATCCCAGTGCCTCCCAGTTTATCCCAGTGCCTTCCAGTGTCTCCCAGTGCATCCCAGTGCCTCCCAGTTTATTCCAGTGTCTCCCAGTGCATCCCAGTCCATCCCAGTGCCTCCCAATTTATCCCAGTGCCTCCCAGTTCATCCCAGTGTTTCCCAGTGTCTCCCAGTTCATCCCAGTGTTTCCCAGTGTCTCCCAGTTTATCCCAGTGTTTCCCAGTGCCTCCCAGTGCCTCCCAGTGTCTCCCAGTTCCTTCCAGTTTATCTCAGTGTGTCCCAGTGCCTCCCAGTGTCTCCCAGTTCCTTCCAGTTTATCTCAGTGTGTCCCAGTGCTCCCAGTGCATCCCAGTGAGAGAGTTTTGCCACTGCCTGTCTCTCTCGGCAGCCTCTCCAGCTGCAGGAATCCTGCATTTGCTCCTCACAACTTCTCCTGCTAAACGCCAACAGGAGAAAAGGAGGAGCAAATTCTCCCACCAAGAGGAGAAGACGAGCCCAGCAGCTGCAGGATGGAGGATGAGAACTGGCCAAGGCAGAGCTCGGCCAGCCTGAGAAGTCCTGGCAGTGAAAGCTGACTGCACATCAGGCAGGAGATGAGATTGAGATTAATTTGGCCAAGTGTGGCTCTCCCTGAGTTTTCGGGAGCCTCCTCACGCAGGCAGAGTCCATCCCTCCCCTCTGGTGCCTCTCTCTGGTCTGGTCACCAGTGGATTTACCCCACACTCTGTTTGTGAGCTCAGAGTTCCAGTAACTCCTGCAGATCCCAGCCTTGGAGATCCCTGCACTCACTCCATCACCTCCCTGCCCATCTTGTCTTGGCTCTTTTGTGGTTCAGAGGTGACTCAGACACTCCTTCTGGGCTTTTTTTTTTTTTTGTCTCGGATGGGGCTGCCACAACTTTAATTAGCCCAGAACATCCTGACACATCGGAGGCTTTGCAAAGTGGCCAAAAAGGGGAGAAAATGTGGGCAGTGAACCAGGACACCCAGTCCTGCACCCCTCTGCCACCTTGGTTGGAAGCTGGTCCTCCCAATGAAGAGCAATAAAGGTAATTTGGCTGCTTTGAACACACAGATATTATTATTATTATTATTATTAATTTTATTTTTATTTTATTTTTTATTTTTATTTTATTTTTTATTTTTATTTTTATTTTATTTTTTATTTTTATTTTTATTTTTATTTTTATTTTTTTAACTGGGTCCAGTCCCAGACACTCTGTCTTTTGGATTTGGATGAGGTTTGGACCAGGATTAATGCTCAATTCCCCAGCACAGCCAAACACAGGTTCACTGCTCCTTCTCCAAGGTTCTGCTCTCCTCTGGCTGAACTTAGACCCACACACAACTAATGCTACAGAGTTTTCATTTCTCTTATCAGCCAAATGTAGCTGATGTCGTTTGCAGGAGTATCATGACCTCAGAGAGATCTGCTGAGGAAAAATAAACGGGCTGTGCCCCTTTCCTACTTCCTCAAACAGCCTGCCTAGGATGGCTTCCTTGTTTTGCACATTTTATTTGCCAGGAAGGTCACATCTGACATTTTTTGGGGTTTCCTGTAGGATTTATTGGAGGCCCAATATGCAGAAAATGAGTTTCATCTGCCCCTCACTGACAAAACCTTTTCTCCCAGCTGTTTGTTTAGTTACCGAGGGAAGCAAACAACAATGACTGACACATTTTGTCACAACTCAAGAAACAGGACTGTATTTTCCTGGTGCTACAAAACCACCTGTTCTTTTTCATCCAAGAATTCAGAGAGTTACATTTACAAGATCTGACTTTCTGATGTGGAAGGAAAAAAAAAAAAACACCAAACAAGCCTCTAGTCTGCCCCTTCAGGAAAAACAAATGGGTTTTTATTATTTCAGCGTGGCCCCCTGCCCAGCTCAAGATTGGATATAAAGAATTAGCATTTAAAAAAAATTTAAAAAAAAAAATCCCAAGCGTGGATTTGGCAACCTTGTAATTGCACTACACTAAGAAGGAAAAGCAACGAGTGGAAATTCTTTTACCATCACTTATGCCAACTTCTTCCTGTCTAGTCTTCACTTGGCTGCTTGGCACTGCCCCAGGAGGAGATTTTGGGGAAGATATGGAGCTATCTGCACCCACACCATGAGGCAGCTCTGTTGTTTCCTTTTCCCATCTATCTGTGCCTGCTGGAAAGGACAGAATTTCTCCCCAGGATCAGGCTGTGCCCCCAACACCTCAACTAAACCCTGGCACCCAGTGCCACATCCAGTCTTGTTTTAAACACATCCAGGGATGGTGACTCCACCACCTCCCTGGGCAGACCATTCCAATATTTAATTTTTTTCCCTGCAAGTCCCACACATCAGCTCTGCAGGGAGAATTTCTGAATGGACTTTGACAAACGAGTCAAAGAAACCCCCGAGAGAGAGGAAAACTCCACTGCTAAAACAGCCTGAGGTGACCAGAGGAGTGAGGGCACAGCAAGGTCTGGGACCTTCCCCAAAGTGGGCTGGGGCTGGTGGCCTTTGGGTGACCACAGGGAATCTGTTTGTTTTGAAAGAATGTGAGGAGCAATGTGGTCTCTCCCGGGATCCTGCAGCAATTTGGAAATGCTGCAGATCCCTGATCTGTGCTCAAGAGCAAAGCACCCCAGGCTCTGAACAGAGAAATGGGGAAGATTTTTCACTTGGCAGGTGAAAATCCATTTGAAAGCGGGTTGGGGGCCTTGTGTCAGAGAGTTTGCACACCCAGCTCTGTCTGCTCCTCATGCACAGGTATAAACAGGGTCCTGACCCCCCTGCTCTGACCTCCCAGCCCCTTCCAGTGTGAGATGTGGGACTGAATTGCAGAAAGCCCCTGGAGGGAAGGCTGGCTCTGCCTTTTGGCACAACATTGCTCCTTGCTTGTTGCCTGTGCCAGCGCCCAGATAAGAGCTCTGATTGCTCAGTTCTGTGCCTCAGTGCTCAGGGCACGTCCCTGGAGCCTGCTGGCTGCATCCTCCCTGCACCCACAGTCCAAAGATAAGTGCAAGGTGATGCCATTTCGTTTGCTTGGGTAGATGCTACCGTGCCCTGGCCTCGGGCTGCCTGGTAAATCCCAGAGAGAGGGGAGGGACTGAAGCAAAACAGATCTCAGCAGGCTCTGGATGGTGCCTGTGCTCAGTCAATGCACTCAGCAGTGTCCCACCTCTTTCCCTGCCACCTGAGTCCTGACATTATTCAACTCCCCCATCCTGCACCCTTTGGGTCGAGTAAATAGATTGTGAACGTGCCCGAGTTGTGTGTGTTTGTGTAAAGGTTAGTTTGTCTTTTGTCACTTTTCTTTTGGTGGGTTTGCACTGCCAGTGTCTTCCCACAAAAAGCTTCCCAGTAGGTGGAAATTTTGGGATAAATTCCTTTGGGACAGGTTTGAAAAATACAAAGTCCAGGTGTCAGCAAGGTGTCCCTGTCCCTTTAATGCTCAGTGTCACAATGCTGGAGCTGAGTCACAGCCACCTCCCAAGGCATGGATGACCTGAAAGGTGTCCTCAATCCATCAGATCCCCTGAATTAAGTCCTGCAAAACGAGACCAGTAACAAGGCCAAGGAAGGGACACGATGTTGTGCAAATATTACAGACTTATCTCCTTATCTGGATTATGCAACAGGCCTAGAAGTGCTTCCATCCTGTGAACTCCTTTTAATGTGTCTCCTGAGCTTGCAGGAGGTGTTACAACACTTTGGCTCGCTCTGCCCCACGGATGAGGCATGCACTGGGGAAATTCTTGACTTACCTGCTGCCTCCTGGACAGATGCCATCAGCTCCTCTTGCTCAACCCTCTCACAGCACTGGCTCGTGGGGTCAGCCTGACTTTCCTGCTTCCTGAGCACCAAGGTGTGGGCCTGGCATTTCTGGGGCTGAGAGATTTCCAGCCTGCTGGCAGCTGCTGACTTTTTCCCAAGGAAAAAAATTTCTCAAGAAAAGCTTCTTCTCAAAACAATCGTGGCCAACAACTCTCCTTTCTCAAAACAACCTTTCTCCAGGTGGTGTTTTGCTGTTTCTCTGGTTTAACCAACGGGATCAGAGAGGTGACGTTCCTATTCACCAATCATGTTCAGTCTGGATGGGAACACCTTATAAAAGGTAGCAAGAATTAGACAATAAAGCCTTTTTTCTATGCTCTTTTCTGAAATATTTACAGTCTCTCATCTTTCTTTTGTGTCCTACAATGAAACCAAGGCAGGGAGCAGAACCTCTGATTCCAGGAGAGGGTTGGGACACACACTCTCCTGATCTCCTTTGGTCATGGCAGGAGGATGGGACCATAAAATCATCTTTATCTCTCAGCTCCAAAGGTGCCTGTCTAACAATTTTGCCATCAGTGAGCTGAGCAGAAGGGCTGTCCATGATCAGGAGCTGTAAGCTCTGGAGCATTAAGGTCAGCAAAGCCATTTTTGTCACACAGCACCAATGCTCTGCCATGGTCAGCTCTGCCTGGTTGCATCTGTGGGGGCAGCTGCCTGGATTTTGGAAATTCATTTACAACCAGCAGCACAAAACCCTGCAGGAATCCTTGTGCAAGAAAAGAGGATTTGGTGGGGCTTGCCCTGCTGCCCCCATGGGCTGTGACAAGGCTGTCACAAGAGTTTTCAGGTGCCACTGAGGTTCCTTTCCCCTGGGGCTGCAGGATGGGGTGAAGCTGCCTCACCTTCCCTTCCCCTGACAGCCCCAAAGGAAAGAACACCTTGGAGTTTTGGGGTATTTTAAACATAT
Source organism: Sterrhoptilus dennistouni (assembly GCA_013397095.1). Classification (NCBI taxonomy): domain Eukaryota; kingdom Metazoa; phylum Chordata; class Aves; order Passeriformes; family Zosteropidae; genus Sterrhoptilus; species Sterrhoptilus dennistouni. The sequence continues at coordinate 29,716 of VWZU01005098.1, read as the reverse complement.
TAAGAGATGAGCCTTGAGCATTTTGTCTCAATTCTATCAGAGGAGCAGCTCAGTGAGTGCAGAGAGCATTTAGAGTAGAAGGATCAATATTTAAATAGAAAACATGTCTGCGAGGATGAAAGGGAATTTCCTAAAATCCCACTTTGACAGCATGGAAATCTTCTTTTTCCTCCAACAGGAAGCACCCCCTGAGCAGAGGCTTTTTTCCAGCTGTTTCTCAGCAACCCCACACATGGCAGTGTGTGCCATGAAAGCTCTGGGGGGGAATGGAGGTGGGAAGGTGATGAGGATTCAAACTGGACACTGCACCTGGAAAGGTGAGGAAGACTCAAATCCTGTGGTGGGACCCCAATTCCTCCTCTGCAGCAGCCTGGAGACACATCCCTGGTTGTGCCTCCTCCATCCTGACCTCAGCCCAGCCTGGCCCCTCTGTCCCTCTGTCCCTCTGTCCTGCCCAGCAGCACCATTGTGGGACAGATTCCATCCAGTTTCCCTGCCATGTCTTCATGACCTTTGTTCCTACCCAAACTGGCACTCCCAGCTCTCCCAAATCTCCTGTTTGTAGGGATTTTTTACCCCTACAAGTGTCCCCTGTGCTCTGCATCTCTCACTCCACCTCCATTCTGCTCTGAGACTGTCCCAAATTCCAAACCCACCTGGTCCATGGCATCCCAAACCAACCAATGCCACTCTGTTGTCTTGGGGAGGCTGAGCTGGAACAGAGACTGGACAGAGCTGGAGAATAAAGTAGAGATTTATTGAAAGGCCTCCAGGATCCACCTTGGGCAGGACAAGAGCCTGGCCAGGGCTGCACCCAAGGTGGACCCAAAATGGTCACAAAATGGACACAAAGTGGACCCAAAATGGTCACAAAATAGAAAAACAGTCACCAAATATCACATTTTTATAAGTTTTGGTCCATTTGCACATTGGGGTTGAATTGTCCAATTCCAGCTCCAGGCTGGGAGGTCCCATCCTTCTTGTCCCTCCCTCCAGCCCACCCTTGTTTGTGCTTTTGGGGCTGAGAGTTGTCCTTGGTGTGCAGCAGGAAAAGGGTTTGTTTTGTGTCCCTGCTGTGTGCAGAGCTGAGTGACACTGACTGTGAGCTCAGAGCTGCACCCCTGGGCACCGCAGAACCTGAAATACATGGAAGATAAAACTTAAGGCTGGTGCTGGGGGAGGAGAGGAGACTGTGGTCCTCTCTGTGTGACCAGGTGTGACCAAGTGTGACCAGGAGTGACCAGGAGTGACCAGGAGTGACCAGGCACGTGGCCCTGCTCACACTCCTCACCTCCCCATGGCTGCAGGTGGCTGGGAGGGGAGGGAGGTTAAATATAGGCAGACAGGATAAAGGACCTGAGCATGGATTAACCAGGCTGTGGCCACTTTATCTGCCCCAGCTCTGCCCCCCTGCAAGGCTCTGCTCAGTGCAGGATAATGCCCCAGTGCTTGTGAAAGCCAACATTTGGGGGTGGCCTCAGCCACTCAGGGTGTCCCCAGGGTGGGTCTGGGTTCTCTTTTTTGTCTTCAGGTGTCACCTGTGAGCAGCCAGAGCTGTGTGACCCTTGAGGACAAAGTTCTTCTGGTTTTTGAGGGGGTGATGGGGGATGCTCTGTATGCACCCAGGGGGATGTGGAGCTCCATCCCTGCTGCTGCCTGGAGAGAGTGGCCAAAGGAAGGGGGTCAAAGCAGCCAGAGAAGGCTCAGGGGAAGGCAGCAGTCAGCTCTACCCCTTGCCTTGTGTCCTTGTATTTGTATTTTCCCACGTTTTTAACTCTATTTTCAACTCTGTAATCAAAGGCTGATCTCTGTACAGCAGTGTGGTCAGCCTGCAGGCTCTCAGCTCCAGTGTGTGCCGGGAGAGGGCAAAGCAGATGGGGCTGGAAATACAAAATCCCACAGTGCACAAGGAGAGAGGGTCACTGCAGGGGGAAGGTGCAGGCAGCACTCAGGGAGGGCAGTTTGGGCTGGATCTGAGTTTGGGACCTCTCTGAGCTGTTGGGGCCAGACCTCTTGAGTGCTGAGATCTGATGTTGTTTTACACCACAATGACACAAAGACTCTGAGCTTCAGGAGGCTGAAAATGACTCCTTTATTTTTGGGATGTGTCTCCCTTTTATACTATTTCACACAGACCAATTGGATTGGTGACACAAAGACAAACCTCTTCACTGCCATTGGTCAGAGCAGAGGGACAGCAAGGAGAAGTCCCTCCTGGGGAAAGGAATGAATAACAAAGGTACAGCTACAAAAACATTTCTCCTGTTTACAGAAAATTCCCTGGGAAAAGAATTTCAGAAAACCAAAACACCTCAGGCACGGAACCAGGACTACAGAAATCTGGGGAAAATTTGCTCCTGGCTGGGCCTGGGAAGAGCAGGGGGCAAAGGGCTCAGGATCCTTCCTCTGCCATCACTCCTCACTTGTACCAGGCTTGTTTAGGATTTCTGAACACGGTGTTTGCTGCCAGCTGAAGCTGCAGGGGAAGCACAAGGACTGTGTGTCCTGCTCCAGCTCTCATGTTGGACCAACACCCTTGACTTCTCACACTGGTAGTTTCTGTGCTTACCTGGAATTTTGCTAAAATCAAAAGGTGTATTCAAACCTGGAGAACTCTGGGATGCCACAAACTGGGAACTTTTGACCTGGGGTTTAAAACACTTTACAACAATCAAACTGCAATTTTTTTATTTTTCTGATAAATGCAGGGATGTGACTCTGCAGGTTTGCTCTGCCGTGACAGATAGTCAGGAACAGTTGCTAAATCCAGTAACAAAAATAAGATTTTAACTACGTTTGACTCTTGTTTGCCTTGCTGACTCAACACAGCCTCTGCTGTGGGTGCCAGATGATATTCCTGGACATACAATAGCAATGCAGTTGTGACCTAAATGCTGATTGCAGAGCTGCTGTCGTTGACTGAGGGTGACTCAGAACCCTCTGCTTGAGATTTATTTGTAATTTGCCTTTTCTTCCTTTGCTTAAACGCTGCACTCACCTAGTCTGGGCTGGGAAGATGCATTTTGACAGAGAATTTTGGAAAGGACAGTGAAACAGGGTCACCTTCTCTTTTAGGTGCTCAGCTGTGTGTTTTTAAGGTGGGTGTGAAATTCAAGGCACTAAGATAATCCACCCACTTTTAAAATTCCTGGACCACGTTGCTAATTACATCTCTGCTAAAAAGGAGGCAGGATAGGTAAATCCATCAGCAGCCAAGTCATAAACAACCCCTGCCAAGAGATTGCTTGTCCAGACTGTGTGTGGAAAAACCTATTGAGTCACCAGCCTTCCTAGACATCGAGAATAGCTTAGTAAGGCTTTAAAAAAAAAAACAACAGGATAAAGGATAAATTGATCAAATTTTGGAGATGGGATGTGAAGCATCATCCAGGATAACTCCCTCTCTCCATGTGAATGTCTGGGAGTGTTGTGTGTCTGAGGAGCTGAGCATGGAGTGGTTGGGTGTTATCAGACATGCAGCTCCTGCAGGCAGAGGAGAAAGAATCACTTGCAAGGGTTTTCCCTGAAAATATTTTGCAAATTGTTTCTGTCCTTTATTCTGGGAGCGGAGAAGCCGCAGTGGCTGCAGGCACAGGCTGGGCTGAGGGGCTCAGAGGGCAGGGGATGTCCCCAAGCACCTGCAGCTCCTGGAAGGTGTCCTGGCTGAGCTCTGGGTGACACCACTGCAGGTGGGGTGAGCCTGGGGCTCTTTGGAAGGGCAAACACAACACAACAAACCCTGGCAGAGCTGGGCAGGGGTCCCCCAGCACCCCCCAGATAGCAGCAATCAGCCCAAAGTGAGGCCTGTCTGTCCTTTCACTCACAGCTGCCCTGGCAAGATGAGAAGCACAAGAGAGGCAGCCACAGCCACAAAGCCTCAGCCTGCAGATCCACGCCCTGGAGCTCCAGCCACCAGAAATCTGCGAAGATTTTGGGTGCCACGTTTATGCCCAGGGTTGCAAAGACTGTGTGACAGTGGAAAGACTTGTCTGGAGCTCTGAGGGCTTGGGGAGCAGAGAAAGCAGCTCCTTTCTGTTCCAGCCAGCACACCACAGCTCCTGGATGTGGCTCTGCTCCTGAGATTTAGGCACAGATGATGTTGGGCCACCCTGGGAGGAGGCTGGGCAGGGGATCCCAGTGTTTTACTGCACTGTTGGGCAAAAACAGTGACCAGTGGGCCAGAGGAGGGTGAAAGTGGCTCCCAGGACAGGCTGTCTGAGTGTGCTGAGCTGCTGGTGGGAGATGGAGGCGTTTTTGTTCTGCTTTTTTTTCCATTGTGCATGAGCCCTTAAAGCCAGCTCAGCCTCCTCTGACAATAACGCTTTGTTTCCCTTTAACCAACATCACTTTTTAAATGATGCAAATAATTTTAGTGCATCCAAACAGGAAGTGGCTGAGTGTCTGGGTGTCTGAATCAACATCCTGGAGGCTGGGCCTTTGCCACCAACAGAATTACTAAATATAGGAGCTGCCTATGGATGGAAGGGAAGGCCTTGGAGGTGGCAGAGCCAATGAGACTTGTGACCATTGGATGTGGCCAAATGCCACTGGGACTTGCACAGCTCAGCCAGGCTGGTGTGGCCACAAACTGCATCATCTCAGCTCCTCTGGGCTGATGCAACCCCATTTCCTCTGGGGTTGTGGTGTTGAGATGGAAAGGGCAGAGCAGAGGGACCAGCAGGACTGCTCAGTGCTGGATGAGCAGCTCTCAGGAGCTTCCCAAAAGTGAATTCTGTTCCAGCTCAGTGGGCTGGGCAGGGCAGCCAAGCACAGGAGGGAATTCAGGGCTGGCTGTCCTTGCTGTCCCATGTGTGGGACAACTGAGTCACCAGCAGATCTGGGGAAAAGCCACAAGAAGGAGTCAGGGCATTTACCACTCAGCAGGCGTCAGAGGTTACCACCCCGAGTTATTTTTTCCTTCTGGATAAAGAATGCAGGAATTTATTTTTTTAAAAAAAAATACTTTTGCTGAAGGTTTTCAAAGAAATCCAACGGTCCATGGCAAGTTCTAATTTGTCCTCATTTGTTGTGAAACACGGGCACCAGAACTGGCAGCACAGTCCATGAATGCTGCCTACAGAACCAAAATACCTCCCTAAAAATCTCCATAAACTAATCTCCTAAGGTAATCCCAGGATATCTTCTCTATCCTGTATCCTAACACCTTCTACAGGTGTTTTTGCTCCCCTATCTCCTATGAGGCAGCCCATGAAGGAGACAAATGATGGTTTGAGGTGATGAATGCTCAGGAGGACACCCTGGATTTCCCTGCACTGGGTTTATACTCAAGTGTGACCACGAATCCAAGGCCTCTCCTGATGCTGGGGGTCTGCAAAGACTGGGATTGGTTTGGGTTTGACAGACAGGTCAGGTCAGGTAGGTGGAGGATATCTGAGGTGCTGCAGGAATCCCCTGGGAATGCAGGACATGGAGTCAATCCCTGTTGATTAATAACATGGGGCAGCAACTTCTGTGACTCTGAGAACCTTCCTGGCCATTGCAGGTGGAGCTAAACCCACCAAAGACACTCATGGCTGTGGGATTGCCACAAGCACCACAGTGAGGGAGACCTGAGCTCTGAGACACAGGGCACCGAGCTGGCCAAAACCCTGGAGCAGCTCTTTGCAAATGAGTGTTTCTGCATAATCCCAAATTCTGTGTGACCTCCCAACCACCTAGTTTAAGATGGAGGAGAGTTCTCCCAAAGTGGAAAGGAGAGAGCCTGAATTAAACCCTTTAAAAAGGATTTCACTGGCTCCAGGTCCTGCCCTCAGCCAGAGAAGAAGGTGGGAGAGGCACAACAACCTCTCAGTGGGAGACAAGGACTTCTCTCCTTGATCTCTTTGATGTTCTTCTTACATTCCTTTTCCTGCAGTTTGGAGGTTTGGATCAGCTCCTCCTAAAAATAAGCAGAGTTTTCAATTCTTGGAGCCTTCACACTGTGCAGGGTTCAGAGCTGGAAATCACCATCTCTTTGTGGGGATTCAGATAAAACAGTGGTGGCAGAATTAAACCCCCTGAGTGCTGCCAAAGGGGCATTAACCATCACCCAGCAATGCTCTCCTGTGGTCTGGAAGGGCTGAGTTGGAAGGGTTATTTTAAGGTTCAGGAAGAATAAATTTCTGAGCAAGTGTCTAGAAACTACTTTGAATCAGGTCTTATTTATTTATTTATTTATTTATTTATTTATTTATTTAAATTTTTTTAATTTTTTAGGTTTTTTTTAAAGTGAGCTAAAGATCCTTATATCTCATTTTATCAATGATATCACTATTAAAATGCACAGGAGCCTTGCACTGTGGTGGCATTGTGTTCTCACCTTTCACAAGCATGTTCTAGACAGAGATGATAATCTCACAGGAACACTTCTGCTTCCTGCACAAACCTGACACTGTCAGGCAGATGTGGATAGGGTTTGGTTTGTTCTGTGCTGAAAGCCTCAGCTGGTTGTTTTTTTTTGCCATTTCACTAAAGTGGAAGTATTTAATGATGGGCTGGTGTGTAGGAGCAGTGACATTTCTGCACTGTTATTCATCAGGAACACTTTGGGCACACTGTGCTTTTCTTTTTGTCCCAGTGCTCTATTTCAGAGCAGATCCTCACACATCTCTTCTGCTTATTTCTAAAAATGTTGCATTTTTAGACAATCCAAATCCTGCCCTGTATTGACAAATTTCCAAAGCTTAACCAGGCTAGACAGCTCAGAGAAAAAAAACCAGACAAGAAGTTGAGAATGTAACAGAGCCATCAATTCCAAAATTTTCAGACTCAAATTAAAAGTAAACCTTGATTCAGATCAAAACAAAATATCATTTCATCTCACGAGGGAGGAATTCCCAGTGTTTTCCACCGACACAAGTATCATTATTAACAGAAAGAGATTTCTCTCTCAGTGAGTGTGGCATTCGTGGAAATGCCACTGACAGTCACAGGAAACTGGACAAGAGCTTTTGCTCTGAATCAGATCCTTGGGCTGGACTCCCACAGCTGTGGAGCTGTGAAGTGCCTTTGTCCTGCTGCGGGTGGAAAATCACCCATCTGCTCTGCTCTGGGAGGAATAATGAAATATTTAGTGGCCCGTGGAGCGAGAGAACATGTTGCTGGCCCTTCCTGGAGGAGCAGGGATCTCTTGTGAGAGTCAGTCCATAGTGGCTCTCCAGGAGAGAGGTGTGAGGGGCACAGAGATATCTCCATATAGGAGATGAGCCACAGGTGGGGACAGAACCCAGCCCAAATGCCCCAAATCCTACAGGAGTGTTGTGGTTTGAAAAGCAAAATGAGTGAGGGGCTCCAAGTCAGAAATACAATTTAATAAGAAGAAAGGGAAAAAATAAAATAAAATAAATGCGATAACACAAAGGACCACTGACAGAGTCAGAACACACCCTGAGCAGGGTGGTGGGAGCAGTCCAGGTGAGGGGCTCTTCCTGAAGCAGTGATCCCACAGAAAGGTCTGGCAGCTCTGCTCCTCTGGGAATCCAGTGGCTCAGGGCTGCTTGTCCTGTCCCAAATCCCAGATTCTCTGCAGGTGGGAATGCTTGGCTCCTCCCCCTGGGCATTGGGAGCATCTCCCAATGGGATGAGGAGTCGTGCAGTGGGTCCTTGATGGCCCATTAAACAGAGAGAGCTCCTGGAGGGAGTTCCCTGTGAGTCCTGGGCAAGGCATTGATGGGCCATGAGCAGAAGAGCCCAAAGGAGGGGCCTGGGAAAACACTGCCCCACCTGGTTCCAACAGCTCATGGGGATGGGGATGGAATAAATACTGTGTGCACATCCTACACCACAACCCAGGACAAGGAGCCTGAGCCCTGGGGTCTCAGTCAGAAGTGCACCAACCCTCCAAGGACCTCACTTTGGTACAGAGGCCATGACAAAAGCAGGAATTTTGTTTCAGCTGGAATAAAATGAATGTTCCTGGCCAATCTCAAACACAGCACTTTGCTGGTGAGAAAAAGGGAATGTCAAAGTGATTGGGTCTAAATTGATGATGAAATCATTTTCTGGTTCAGGGAATTGATTGATAATTTAGTTCTTGTGGCAGAAATTGATTCTGGGTTTCCTCAGAGTCCCAAACCAAAGGCAGCAGGGGCTGGACCCTGTCCTGGAAGCTGACGGGTGTCCACAGGTCCTGCAGCTGCTCCCCAGCCAGAGCTAGGCTCACCACACTCTGTTTCTCCAGTGGGAGGTGGTCGTGGCAGTGCCAGCCCCCAGGTGAGCTCAGTTAAGGCCTCAGCTGGTTGTTCCGTTCCATTCCATTCCATTCCATTCCAGGCAGACCTGCTGAAGCTCCAGGTGGGACTGAGGACATGGAAAAGCCCACGCTGAGGTCATGGGAACAGTGACCACACTGGGGACACTTCTAACCCTGTGTGGTGTCCGTTCACAACATGCTGCCTCCCTGAGACACGAGCCCCCTTCCCTGAGACACGAGCCAGGGGTGGGTAAAGTGGGTTTCTGGAAAGGGAATGTCCCAGCAGTGCAGAGCTCTCAGCTCCATGCTCAGGACTGAGCTGCAGGAATTAATTCCCTGGCAGGCAGATGGTCCATTAGTTTAGGTAGGGCTGATCCTGCCAGGGAAGGGGGGAGAGGCTTCTTGAGGTCTTTCTCCTCCCAGCTGTCTGTGGGGATTACTGGCAGCTCATCACCCTGGGCTGATTTCCTTTTCACTGTCTCCCCTCAGGTGGCTGAGGCAGGGCTGGTGCTCCCAGGGGAGCTGGGGAGGTGTTCCAGGTGTGGCTCCACCTGTGTCCCCTTTCTGGGGGACCAGGGCTGCCCAGGCTGGCCCTGGTGCCACATCAGCTCAGCCTGAAGGTACAACAGAGCACTGGGGATGTGAAGTGCAGGATGGACACCCCTGACTTGGCTCTTGCCCAGTGAATTCTTGATGTGTCCCACAGAATGAGCTGCAGAGCAGTTCTGTGTGCTCAGGGCTCTCTCCCCACTCCCTGGGTTGTGTCTCTGCAGCCCCGTGGATGTCTTGGGGAGGCTGAGCTGGAACAGAGACTGGACAGAGCTGGAGAATAAAGTAGAGATTTATTGAAAGGCCTTAAGGACACACCTTGGGCAGGACAAGAGCCTGAGCAGGGCTACACCCAAGGTGGACCCAAAATGGTCACAAAATGGACAAAATGAGGTCCCAAAATGACCTGTGACCATGGGGCAGACAAACAGACACAGGGGAGGAAGGAGCTGTTCTTATCATGGCCAGGGTAGGGCTGGAGCACTAATGGACCTCCCCATGGGACCCTGGTTCTTTCTGCTTCCCCTCCAGGCTACAATCACCCAGGGCATGGCCAAAACCTGGGTGGCACTGCCTGGAGCTCATCATGCATGGGACAAACAGAGAGAATTCAAGGATCCCCTCCTCATGAGGTTCAGCAAGGTGGATGTGTTCCCCTCCTGAGCTGGAATCAGAGCTGTCTGGAGCAGGAATTGTATCCCCATGGAAGTTCCACAGGATTGGGACACCTTGCACCGTTTCATCTGGTCTCAAAGGTCTCCAAGAAGGAGCTTAGCAAGTAAATACTTGTAGTTTTTAATGCCAGCCAACATTAAAAACTACAAAATGTCATGCTTTACTGGGCAAGACCTCTTCCAAACTTAGACCAAATAACTCCCAGCAGCTCTGGTGGTGAGAGAGGAGGTTTGGTTTTAGTTTTTTGATTTTTTTTTTAATAGTTTGTTTCTAAAAAAGCCGTTTTGTGTCAAAACAAAGTTTTAGATGCAAACTTTCAATCAGCTCAGGGGACAGCCAAGCACTGAGCTTGTGGGTTTCCCTTCTGCATCTCTGAGTCATTGTGAGAGCAGAGGGTCTCTATTTTTAGGCTCTGCACACACTAACTGATACCAGCTACAGGGCCAGGCTGCTCTTCCACAGCCACTCACAGCTGCAGAGCCTCACTCCTGGCTCAGTGGTGCTCCCTGGGTCTGGTTTGGCTCCACAGATGGGTGTGTTTGTGGGAAGGAGAACAAGAGGGGATGGAGATACCAGGAATGGTGTGGCCAGCAGGAGCAGGGAGGTCATTCTTTCCCTGTACTGGGCACTGGTGAGGCCACCCCTCAAGTGCTGTGTCCAGTTCTGGGTGTCCAGTTTAGGATGGACATTGAGTGCTGTGTCCAGCTCTGGGTGTCCCAGTTTAGGAAGGACATTCAGACCCTTGAGCACATCCAGAGGAGACCCCGAGGCTGGTGAGAGCTTTATGAGCCAGCTCTACATTATCCCAGCCAGACTGCAGGCACATTTCCCTGGGAGGGTAATGACAGAGAAACTGTGGCTGTCCCACCCTTGGAAGTGTCCCAGACCAGGTTGGATGGGGTTTGGAGCACCCTGGGACAAGAAAAGTGTCCTTGCCCATGGCAGAGGGTGGAACAAGTTGAATTTTAAGGTACCCTGGCATTATATGATTTTAAGGCTGTTATAACCCTGTGGCCCCATGGGTGATGTAAATTCTCCTGCCTTTTGCCAAAGCCCCTTGCTGAGCACTGGGCAGTCCCCACCTTTCCTCCTTTGCCACATGGACTCGTGGAGCTCCATGGAAACAAGATCCAGCTTTGAGAAACACAATGGTGTGAGTCCCTGGAGGAAAGATCTTGGCCAAATCATGGTGTAGGGAGATCTTTTTCTCTAGAAGACATCCCCTCCCCTGGCTGTGCTCAGGAAATGTGATTTCTTGTTCCCTTGTAAAGCAAGGAGAGTTTCCCCTCTGTAGCTTTGTGGGAAGGCTCAGTGCAGCAAAGAAGGTCTGTGCTCACATTTGCCCCTTTTTTCTGCTTGTCTTGTGCCAGGTCTGTGCTGTCCCACCCTGGGGCTGCTGGAAAGCGCATTTTCCTTTGCCAGCAAGGCTGCAGGGCTGTCTCTAGAGGACATGAAATGAAGGACACACACGCAGTTAGTTGTCAGGGCAAGAAAAGTTTATTTAGGACCTCGATTTATAGAGATTCTGGACAATGACCAGGGATTGGAGGATGATGTTGCCATCTCTCCAACCACACTGGTCAATCTAGAAGTCCACCAATTGTCCTTCCTCAAGAGAGGAGTGAGAGACACGAAGAACACTTTACATTTCATTACTTTTGCTCGCTTAAAATCTGTAAAAAACTCCACTAGAAAAAATGCAAACATCAGAAGGCTGAAAAAAATTTAAAGCAACACAGAGCTGCTGCCTTCTGAGGGCTGAGAGGAGAGTGGGCCAGAAAACTCCAGTTTGTGAGCACTCCTTTTCCCCTCAATTCCAAATTGCAAGATGAAAAAAACCCCTGATCCTTCTATCCTTCTATACTATCTTAAGCTCAGGCTTAGGCAATATTTCCAGGCCAGGCTTTGGTGCTGGAACTTCTCAGCTTGGCTTCCCACTCCTTTTCTCCCCTATTCAGAGATGTGGCAGATGCTGTCACTGTCTCCCTCTAGACCAGCTCAGGCTCCATCCAGGGAATGAAACATTTTGGGGCCCAACTCACCTGCCTGACAGGTAACTCAGAACCAAATTAATCACTTATATTTGTTTCTTTTTCACCTCCAGTGCTGACAAAACTCCAGTTTGCGAGGGTTTTACACGCAGGGACGTCCTTTGTTCACTCCATCCTTGCTGGGAGAGCACATCTGCTGCTCCCCAGCCCTCAGCAGTGGTTACATCACCCGGATCATGCTCCGTTTGTAAACGCATTAACAAAAAAAAAACCCAAAAAAAACAAAAAAAAACTCTTCAGTGATAATAAGCTTTAACTAACGAGTGGCAAGCGGTGAATGGAGCCTCCATCTGTTCTCACCCGCAATGTGCAAAGTCTACCAAAGTCAATGGACTCCTCTCTGCTGAATTCTAAACGGGCCTTTTGCCAAAATCTGGGTGAATAAAGTGACGCTCGTGAATATATTTATGAATGGGGAGGAGGAAGGGGGGGAAGGTGCAAATCCAGCAGCATCCGCTGAGCGCCCGTGAAACTGTTACTAGCAGAGTTTTATGTGAATCCCAGCAATTTCCTGCCTGAAAGCTTCGTGTTTTGGGTGCAGGGAGAGGAACTCCATAGCCCTGGGACAGAGGGTCATGTCTCAAAGCAATGATGTTGCAAGGGGACACCCCGTGGAAAAGTGGATTTTGAAGAGTTCATCATTGTACCTGTGTCTAATTTAATTAGTCTTGGCGTTTATTTATGGCAGACAATTGCTGCTGTCACAGTGTTTGATTTTAAAAATCCAGAATTTTTGTGATTTCTATGAAGGAAAAAGGGTTGGGAAAGAATTCCAGGCAACTGTGTAAAATGTACATTGCTCTGAAGTAATTTGTTTCTTGTGTGAGCTGTTGAAATGACATCCAGATAATGAGCCAAATTAGGGATGATTTTAACATCCCTCTGGAAGGGCAAGGCATTGTCCTTCCAAATACCACCTGGACATGCCACAGTCAGTTGGAGAGGAAAAGCAAAGATTTTATTTGGATTAGTTCAGAAAAAACCACCAGTGTCAGCCCTCCAGTGATGCTCTGACAGTTTGGCAACACAAACCCCACTGGGACATCTCCCATCTGAGCACTGGTAACTCCCTGGATTTTTGTGCTCCAGGAACTGGAGTGTTCAGTGAAAAAGCAACATAGAAGGAGGAAATGTCATGGAACAAGTGGGCAGAAATCTTGGTGGCATCACAGGGTCTCCCAATGTGCAAGAGGACACGAAAAGAACCACACTCACCTGTCAGGATGTGAGATGAAAAAGGACTTTATTTTTAGATTCAGGGTTTAAATAGAGTTTGGACTTTGATCAGTGATTGGGAAGATGAGGCTGACACCCCTCAAACCCCACTAGTCAAACCAGCAGTCCACCAATTTGTCCTTCCCCCTGGAAAGGAATGTGTCATTTAAAAAATATCAATCTTTGTTTTTGTTACGAGTGTGGGAAAACTCCAGTAAAAATAAAAAACAATCAGAAGGCTGAAAAATCAAAGTGACATCCCAGAGTGGAGCTGAGAATTGGGCAGGGACCAAGCCCTGTGCACCTCCAGAGTGCCTGAAGGTTCTGACTCCTGGTCACAGAAACCATCAGTGTGAAACAGCTTTTTTTACTTGTGTTGTGGTTTGAAAGCAAAATGAGTGAGAGGCTCCAAGTCAGAAATATAATTTAATAAGAAGAAAGG
>VWZU01005098.1:0-13824 GCA_013397095.1 Sterrhoptilus dennistouni | reverse complement strand
CATGGACCAAAATCAAAGCCTGTGTCCTCCTGGGCTCTGTGCCAGGCAAACCCCCCTGGACTGACCCCAGACCCTCTTTTTCGGGTCCCAGGCCTCTCTACCGAGGTCTGTGACCTTCCAGGGCACCCAGAGGGATGCCCTGGACTCCAACAACCACATCCTTGTGTGCAGCACTGATGTGCTGATACTGAGCATGGACTGGGAAAGACAAGCTGACACTGACTTTGGGCTCTGTGCGCACTCAGTGCCACGTTTTTATCAGTGTAAATCAGATCCCCCCACTGGCAGGGAGAGACAAAGCCTTTCTGGGGCATTTCAGCCAGGAGTGTGTTGGTTTGCAGTTTATTCATCCCAGAGAGGAGCTCCTGTGCTCACTCCCTGTGTGTGGACCTGCTCAATCTGTGTTCTCCCCACAGCAGCTCCTTGTGCATTAAGCTTGTCCACAGGGCAAGGGATTTTTTCCTAGTGCTGACAACAATTTTGCACCCAACTGACGTGTTCAATGCTGTTCTAATCCCAACCACACAAAACTAACCACTGAGAAAGGGGGAAGAAGAGAACCACTGCCTTTGTGTTCAGCCACCTTTTGCAGTGCCTCCAGGAATATGGTCTGGGGATTTTTTTTGGCTGTATTTACATAGAGGCAGCCTTCTTCCTTGTGCTACAGGCTTCAATTGTTTGGTTTTGTTGGTTGGTTTTGTTTGTTGTTTTTTTTTTTTTTTTTTTTTTTTTTTTTTTTTTCATATTGAGCTGTATGAGATCACTAATGATGTGTAAGCACTGGAGATCCCTGTGCCTCCAGCAACCACTCCAGAAGGGTTCTGAAGGCAGCAGGCTCCAGCTCTCCTGCCTTAATAACAGCCTTGGAGTGAGGGAAAATCAGAGCGAATGATGAACCACTGTCAGTAATCCAAACCCTCTTCTGCCCCATTCCAGTGGTTGAGTCAATGATGCCAAGACACAGCCCAGGCCACTGTGGGCACCAGGGCCAACTGATGATCTTCCAAAAAGCTCCTGGGCATGTTCAGGGATCACTGTGGAGTGACACCAGCCCTGTTAGACAGGCTGGGTCCACCACACTGTTCTGGACTTTGATAGCAAGGCTGTGGGCTGTTCTGGGCAGCTTCATCTCATGCCAGTTTGGGAAATTTAAAGTTTAATTCACTCACTCAGACCTGGAAAGGTTGTGGATGTGGCCATCATTTGCACTGACAGATTTCCAGGGCAGCATTGCCCTGTCAATACAAATTTTTTTTTCAGCTGGCAGAGCTGAAAAAACAACACAAGCAAAGGTAAGAATGTGGCTCATTAATAAGTTGGAACAAGACAGATGGTTCAACTGGCAGGACAGAGTTTTTTTTCCCAAAGCTTGTCTTTCAGGGCAGGTTTTCACTGGAAGGCTGGACAGCCTGGCCAGGCTCCTGCTCACAATGTGAGCCCTGGGTTAGTTTGTTCTGTCCTTGTGGCAGAGCAGAACCCTTGGCAAAGGGCCTGTGCCTCCAGTTTTGGCAGCGTGGCTGAGTCCTGATAGCATCAATTAATGATGCAGATGTCCAGAAGGCAGCAGTGTCCATCTGGCTCTGTTTGCTGATCCATAATTTGGACTGTGGCTATTTGCAAAAGCTGCTCTTTAAAATGCTCATTCTGGGGTGCTGCTCTGCAAGGCTCAGCAGCAATGCTGGCAGTCCAGTAGTCTCACACACCCTTCCCATGGTTTGCAGGTCACTCCCCAGGTCTGATTCTCACTTATCTGTCATCCCAAATACTGGCTGCACATCTTCACCCAACTCTGCCCTCCAGAGCCTCCTGTTCCTCACAGGAAACAACTCCTGCATGACCAGGAGCTTGTGTGGCCACAGCCTTGCACAGAGCTCCTCAACCTGCACCTGCAGCCCTGACTCGGAGCAAACACCTTCTCCACCTCAAGAGTTGCCACAAGTCCCTTGTGTGAGGAAAGGGGCCTCCATCAGGTCATAGAATCACAAAATCATGGAATCCTGGAGTGATTTGTATTGAAAGGGATCTCAAAGCTGATCTTGTTTCATCCCTGCCATGGGTAGAGACGCGTCCCACTGTCCCAGGGTGCTCCAAACCCTGTCCAGCCTGGCCTTGGGCACTTCCAGGGATCCAGGGGCAGCCAGAGCTCCTTTAGGCAACATGACTGGACATTCTGCTGGATTTTGGGCAGTGAGAACCTCCTGAAAGAATCCTTGTTGACATTACACTGAGGGCTCTCCCTTTCTCAAAGGCACAGCTCTATCCAGGATGTGTTTCCTCAGACACTTCACTCAATCCCTATTTTTAAGCTTTTCTTGCCAGTCAGGATGGGGTTAACCCACGTCATTAATTAATGAAATGGGGCAAATCTCACCAGCTCAGAGCATGGCTCTGCCACTCTTGGTGTGGCCTGGCCTGAGAGCAGCTCTGGTGCTCATCACCCACTCTGTGCACCTGCCCTGCACTCCTGGTTTAATTCTCTGTCTGATGAAAACACAGAGTTTTTTGAATAAATCCTAGGCCATGGGTGGTCAAGGAGGTGGGGCACAGAACCCATGAAATTTTCCAGCTGGATCATGGTCCCAGCTTGGAGATGATTCCCCATGAGGCAGATTCCTGGAGAGTTTTTTCTCTCCTCCAGGAGCTGCACTTTGGGTCATCAGTGGAGTCACAGGAGATGAGAACTGAATCACTGAATCCTGCTCTCTTTTACAGACATATGGGCTTGGTTCTGGATTCCAGGGTCTGATGTGGGATGAAGGAAATACTGATTGTAACAGCTCAGCAGGGAAAATTCGTGACCAAGGAATGGTCTGGCACAGAGGGCAAAGGGCCAAATGCAAGGAGGGGTTAAACTCTCTGGAAGCAAAAGTGCCAGAGAATAAATGGCTCCTTGCAAGGGACTGGTGCTGGGGCAAGGGTGTATAAAGAATCTGCTTGTGATGCATCTTTCAGACTCCACGTTTTGCAGTAGGACTTTTAGCCATTTCACACAGGAGGTGCACTGCACCCTGCCTCACTTTTGGGCTCTGGCATCTCATTTCCCACTTCACTTTGGGGAAAGCTGCTCATGGTGCCTGGGGCAGGCAGAGCTCTGATTCTCTATCCAAGAGAACTTCCCCAAAATAACCAGAGGAGAATTGTAGCATGTGGATGTGTGTACACTGATGAAAGGTGGAGCCTTAGGGAAACCATTTACATGCCTCCTGCAGATTTGGTGTTTTACAATAAGCAGGCATGGCTTCTTCTCATCTGCTGAGACAGATTTCAAGTGGAAAGTTTGCACAAAGCTGAAGGCGACAAGTGTTCATGGGCAAAAAGAGGAGAAGCAGTGAAAATAAACTATAAAAAAAAGAATGTTTTGGTTCAACACAAGTGGAAACCTTTTGACCATGAGGAAGGGTAAATGCTGGGTGGGGAAAACCTTGTGGCTCCAGTTTGAGAGGATTTGAAATCCAGGTCAGACACTGTCATAAGTGCCAGAAGCACCACTGTGTGGGAAGGGGATTAGCTGACACCTTGCTGTGTCTCCCAGACCTGTTTTATCATCCTTTCACCTCTTTGTAATCATTCTGTATCTAATACAACCTCCTCCACCACTCACAGCTCACGAGCTCCTCCAAAGCACTTTAATGAGCTCCTCTGTGAGTTACTGTGGGCAGAACAAAGATGTCACCAGTGCAGCTCAAACAGCAGGACCTGAGCCTGTCCCTCACCTGTGGCATTCATGAGATCAGTTAGCACTTGAGGGAGATTTGAAATCTTACCAGCTGTTTCTAGAATGAGAGGAATATCCACAACCTTAGCAGGTGACAACGAGGAGAATTGTGGACCCCCATTAAATTTTGTGTTCTCTGCACTCAGCAGTGCAGGTGGAGTGTTGGGGTAGGGACTGAGCATCAGCAAATGTGCAGGAGCCTGTCCCAGCACAAATGGAGACAGAGCTGAACCTGCAGTGCCTTGTGCTGCTTCAAAACAGACCAAACAGGGGTGAAAACCAGACAGGAGACATCACAGATCTTTTGGAGAACAGTTTCTCTGTATGCAGTGGCCCCTGGCACTGAGGTCTTTGCTGCCTGGGAAGCCACAGGCCCTGGAGTGTTTGTGATTCCTGACTGCAACACACTGAGCCCTGGGCTGTGCTGGTGCCCTGGACTGCAGCTCCTGGATGAGATGCTGGGATAGGCAAGGTTAAGGTTAAGGGAGTTCCTCTCACCAGCAAGTCTTGAATTTTTACATTTCCTGCCTCTTATGCGTTCACATCAGCAGATTCCCTTGGGAAGGAGCAAGGTCTAAGAAAGGGCAGGTGTGGTCAGTGTCTGAATGGAGCAAGTCACAGCCTTAAAGGCTGAGAGGGGAACCAGCTGCTTCCTCCCCACCTCATGATGCTCACAGCCCTGGCAGGATGGTGGGAGCTGGACAGTCCAGATGATCTGGAGTTAATATTTGTCATAGGAACATCCAGCCAGGCCCTGGGAGGGCAGGGAGGAGCTGGGGACACTCAGGTTGTGGATGTGATCTTTGCTGCCTGTCACTGCTGGGGCACGTCCTGGCCTCAGAGCCTTCCTGCTCACTGCAGGGACTTGGCCAAGTCATCCAACCACAGCACCAGCTTTGGGAACTTCCAAACCCTTTCTTGGTGCTTTCAGAACTCTGCAGCCTCTCCAGCCCCAACTGGGTGTGGCACAGGGCAGGGATGGTGCAGGGACCACCCCACAGCCTTCATCTGGGATCTGGCCAGAGCAATCCAAATAACTTTCAGTGCAAAGTCCAATAATTTCTAGAGTTACTCTGGATTCCCTGGCTGCCTCACCTCCTCTCTGTCTGCTCCCATCAGCACTGGCTGGGTCACTCACACACACACTCATGGGGAAAGTTTCTGACTCTGGGGCTGCAACATGAGGATGAGCAGGTGTATTTCTCACCAGAAGGGCTGTACTCCTGCCCAGGAAAGGGACAGAAGCATCTGCAGCTGCAAGCTGTCTCTGGCTCTGAAGAGATGCATTGCCACAGCTGTTGCTGAAATTCCCAAAAGAAATGGGGAATCAAGTTGTGCTACACTTTCCCCAATGTCTGGATGTGGCTCTTTGCTATTATGGTCATGCCAGGCTTGGCACTGGCCCAGGACAGAGCCATGTAACCCTTGACTGAATATTGGTGGGAAATGCCTGGAGATGCTCACAGTCCTCTTTGGGACATTTCTGGAAGGAGCCAAACAGGTTAAGCTCTGCTGAGCCACGGAGTTAGAGGAGCAAAGACATCCTGCTTCCCTGTCCCACGTCACTGGTGTCCCAGTTCTGTAAACATCCTCTCAGCAGGGCCTAAATCACTCTGCCACATGTCACTGCTCCAGCTCCTGTTATAGCCCTGGGGAAAATAACTGTGGTGAGGACTGCAGGCAAAAGCTTCAGCCACCCTGCCAAGGGGAAACATGGACAAGGCTGTGGTTGACACCCGTGTGAATGGGGAAGGAGATCCATGGCATGAAGGAGGATGTATCTCCTCGAGTGTCTCTGTGGACACAGATCAATCCTGGCTACTCACCAAGGGCAGGAGTCTTTAAATTACTTTTATGTAACAAAACATGAAGAAATCCCCCATCCTTCCTGCTGTGTAGGAGCATCTGTGGATGGCAGGGAGAAGGAACTCTGCAGAGCTGAGATATTCTACAAACACGGGGGTTTATTGCAAGGGTTGTGGGTAAAAAGGGCTTTGCCTTCAGCCACCAGCCTGGGCTGGAGGGAACCCCAAGGAGAGAGGGAGAGAGGGGGTGAGGTGAGGGAGGTAAAAAACTAAGAGGTGTAAGAGGGGTCAGAGGGTGAGGACCTTGTTCCAATCCATTCCATCTCCCTTTGTGTTGAATATTCTAATTTACAGTGACCAACCGGCGCCAGATACAAACCCTACAGACTTTGCCTGCAGCCCATGAGAACTGCTCTATCACCATATTATCCTGTATTCTAAACTCTAAAGAGACTTTTCTTATCCACCTTTTCCCTGATGCCTTGGCAGGGTGGAGAGGGGCTGCACCCTTGGGTCCTTTTGTTTTCTGTCCTTCCACCCATCTCCAGCTCATCCCCGTCTTCCTGCCTGCCATGATCACACCTCAGAGCTGCCCTTCATTTCTATTTCACTCACAGGTTTTACATCTCCAGGATTTCTTACCAGACAATCATATCCACAAGCCCTTTTCAGGTTAGTTGAAGCAGAGCAGCTTGAGAACACAAGAGAGGGCAGAATGGAGTAGGCAAAATAGGATCCAACGTGTTTTCAATTCTTAAATATCTTTTAATCTGATTTTATACTTTTGAGGTTTGACAATGACTGGCAATGCTGAAACTCACTGTTAAAGAATCCAGCCACCCTGTGCTCCTAGGAAAGCAATCCTCGCCCCAAATCCCAGCAACAGAAACAAAATTATTATAAAAGCAGATTTTAGCCTGACCTGTTCTGGGAAAAAAACCCAATTTTTGGGGTTTTACACTTCCATGATAGTGGTACAACTTTTTTCTTGACTGCTGTGTTTGTTTAAAGAGCCCACAGCTGTAGCAGCAATTCCAGGAGTGCTGGAGCTGAGAAACCCTCACTCACCTCAGTGCAACAGCAGCCTGTGGAAATTTACTGTGCAATCCCCACAACACAGGGAGAATGCTCTTCCTTCTTAATCCCTCCCAGGTCCTGTACCTCAGAATTACTGCTGCTAACAATAGCATTTCAAACAGCCAGGGAGCAGGGGGAGTTTTCTGATGTCCCTCACTGCAACCACAGAACAGCCTTGGCTTGGGAGGGACCCACAAGAAACATTGAAATCAGACTCTCAGCCTTGCACAGGACACCCCAAAAATCACACCATGTGCCTGGGATGATTTTTGGGGTGGTCCTGTGCAGGACCTTATCTCTCTTAAGTCTCTTTTTTAGGGTGGAGTGTGTTGTTCCACCTGGTATTTGATGATGCCTCGCTGAAAACCCAAACCAGAAATGTGAAGATATTCTCAGGAGGCTTAAATTAGTGCTGCCTGCTTATGGGAAATGGAAGCTTGGTTTGTGAAAAGGGAAAAAAACCCAAGCGCGGGTATTCCCCAATATTTGGTTTATGAGCAGCATGAAACCTGCAGCAACTCAAATCAAGTTTGAGAAGAGGTGAGTTGGGATCACATCAGTGAAGACAGAGCTGTGGTTCATATGTCACTGCCCTGGGTTGTGGTGTAGGATGTGCACACAGTATTTATTCCATCCCCATCCCCATGAGCTGTTGGAACCAGGTGGGGCAGTGTTTTCCCAGGCCCCTCCTTTGGGCTCTTCTGCTCATGGCCCATCAATGCCTTGCCCAGGACTCACAGGGAACTCCCTCCAGGAGCTCTCTCTGTTTAATGGGCCATCAAGGACCCACTGCACGACTCCTCATCCCATTGGGAGATGCTCCGCCCAGGGGGAGGAGCCAAGCATTCCCACCTGCAGAGAATCTGGGATTTGGGACAGGACAAGCAGCCCTGAGCCACTGGATTCCCAGAGGAGCAGGGCTGCCAGTCCTTTCTGTGGGATCACTGCTTCAGGAAGAGCCCCTCACCTGGACTGCTCCCACCACCCTGCTCAGGGTGTGTTCTGACTCTGGCAGTGCTCTTTTGTATTATTGCATTTATTTTATTTTATTTTATTTTACCTTTTTTTCCCTTTCTTCTTATTAAATTGTATTTCTGACTTGGAGCTTCTCACTCATTTTGCTTTCAAACCACGACACTGCTCAAACAAAGGTGCTGCTTGAACCCCTCCTCTCCATGCTCCCCCCGAAAAGGGTCTGTCAAACCAGGCACTTCCTCTGCCAGAAGTTTTGATAAAACTGTTTCTCGAGAAATCACCTGGCCAATCTGCAGTTTGCACTGGATTGAAACTGCAGGGTCAGAGTAAGCCTGACCCGTGTTCTGGCAGTGAGCTGTGAGCCCTAACCTGACCATGGGCTGCACTGCTGTCATGGAACATTTCTGCTTCCTCACTGGCTGGGCTGGGAGAAGGCACACACCACCATCAGTGGGTTTTCTCATTTTGCAATTCAAACCATCTTCTCTATTTTATTTTTTTTTCCCCTTGCTCATTGAAATGTTCCCCTGCAACAGCTCCACGAAATCATTATTTTCAGAATAAAAAAAATTTACATGGAATTTTCCAGCGAGGCTGGTGACATAGCAGAGGTCTCAGCTGTGCTCAGCCTGTCTCACTTCTCCCACAACAGCATCAAAAGGCCACTGAGATCACCAAGCTTTCAACCTTCAGCTCCCCCAGGACTTGGGAGGCCGAGGAGATCCTGGATTTGCTTTGCCCAAGCAACCAAAGGTTCCAGAGGCTTCTCAGTAGGAGGAACACAGAGAGCAGGAAGCAACTGCTGAAACTGCCAGTGATTAAAATGCAATAAAATGTTTGCCTTCTGCTGCTGAGCAAGAAGTGTGGCATGTGTTTTGCTGAGGCAGCAGGAGTGGTTGTGTTCACTGAATGAGCAGCTAATGAAAAGCATTTCAAGGAGGAAGCAATGCTGATGAAGATTACGAGCCTGCTTATATCTCATGGAGAATTAAATGGCCTGGGCTGGATACTCCTGTTTTACACTGGATTTTTTTGCATTGATCAAAGAGGATTTTACTCTGCTCTGCTCTCAGTGTGGGAAGAGTGGGAGCATTCCTTCGTGCCAGAAGCTGCCTGTGAACATTCCCCAGCCAGGGTTGTGTGTCAGCAGAACAAATGCCCCTGGACAGGGCAGCTCAAGCACATCACACTCCTGAGCAAAATCCATCTGGCAGCAGTCATTTGTGCTGAAGCCAGTCCCAGGGGAGCAGGGCTGAGTTTCCAATCCTGGACTACAAACAGAGCTGGGTCAGCTAAAGGGATGGCTGCACCCATTTCCTCTTTGTTGGGGTGGCTCCATGTCCTCCTCCCCTCCTGTCTCTCCTGTTCACCAGCTCCTGGGGCTCACACACTCTGCTGTTCCTGCCCTGGAGAGCACAGCAAAGGGTCCACACAGAGCCAGGCTGTGGGATGGGGCTGGGCACAGAGCTCCAAGAGCATTCTCCAAAACCCCCTGAAAGGTGCCTGTGCTCAGCTGGGGTTGGTCTCTCTCTCCAGGCAGCACTGACAGAACCAGAGGACACAGCCTTAAGCTGCACCAAGGGAAATATAGACAGAATATCAGGAAAAAGTTTTTTACAGAAAAGGTGATAAAGTGCTGGAATGGTCTGCCCGGGGAGGTGGTGGAGTCACCATCCCTGGATGTGTTTAAAACAAGACTGGAGGTGGCACTGGGTGCCAGGGTTTAGTTGAGCTGTTGGGGCTGGGTTGGACTCGACGATCTTGAAGGTCTCTTCTAACCAAGTGATTCTGTGAATTCTGTGAATCTCAGCCCCCAGGGATGAATCTCAACCCCAGGGTGGGTTGAGAAATCCTGTGCTCCTTGTGGGTCCCTTCCAACTCAGGATGTTCTGTGATTTTATGATCCCTGACATCACTTTTCTTCTCCAGAGGTGAATTGAGCTACCAGCCCATGACAACACACAGTGAGTGAACAGTCACCATTTCTCAAATTGTGTGATACAGAAAGTGCTGACACAGCTTGGAAAATCCACCAGACTGTGTCTGGATGGGGAACAAAGCAGGGAAGTGTATTGGAAATGCTGGTATTTGGTGCTCTCAAAATGATGGTCTGGGAAACTGAGGTGTCCCAGAGTGCCAGGCAGAAAAGGAGGAGGCTGTTGGTTGCTGTAGGGGAAAGGAAGGTGAAGAGAGCTCAGAAATCTCATTACACAGAGCAAGAGAGCCTAACCTGAAGGAAAGGCAGGGAGAAGCTGTAGCTGAGGCTGTGGCACATCAGGGTGCTCATGTTTCCCTGGCCACTGGCT
Source organism: Sterrhoptilus dennistouni (assembly GCA_013397095.1). Lineage (NCBI taxonomy): Eukaryota > Metazoa > Chordata > Aves > Passeriformes > Zosteropidae > Sterrhoptilus > Sterrhoptilus dennistouni. The sequence goes on along the minus strand of VWZU01005098.1, from coordinate 3,946 downwards.
GGGGGTGTGCAGGTCCTCTGGCTCCACTGGGCACTGCTCCAGTGGTCAAGGTTGGTTTTTTTTTTTTAATTTGTTTCCAGTGGAGGGAAAACCACTGTCAGACTGGGCAAACCCTGCCCTGCTGCCCTGGACAGCTCTGGCAGAGGGTGACATTTAGGAGCCAGGAGCTGATCTTGTGGCAAGGACCTTCACAAAGCCTGTGTTTTCTTCCATCAATTGTTTCTGACTACACAATAAACTCATCACTTGGCTTGGATGTATTTTGTCCCATTTCAAACGTCAGTAACAGGCTGGGGGCTCCCAGGAGCTGTTTGTGGCAGGCTGGGAGTGCTGGGGGCTGGTGAGATTCAGCCAACAACTCAGCTGGAAAGTCTAAAGGTCCTGAGGAAGGGTGTGGACAGTTCTGGGGCAGAGCAGGTGGTGGAGACAACACTCATGACAACAAATAAACCAATTTTGTTTGGAGGTGAGAAACAAGTTTGTCCTTGGAGTGCCATGTGCAGGAGTTTCCTTGTCAGGGTACAAAACAAGGAAACAAAACTGCCCTGTGGGTGAGGGGGTGTCAGGGTGGGTGCTGGTGCCAAATGTGAATTTAACTGCTGTGGAAGGTGGACGCTGTTAATGAGCCTCAGTGTCTCGCTCCTCCAAGGAGATTTTTCAGTGGCAGAGTTTGCTTTGGTACCTGATTATTCCCCAGTGTACATTTAGAGGTGGTGTCTATGCTCACAGCTGGAGTTGAAGCAGTGTGGATTGGTCAGGGAGAGGGAAGTCATGCCCTGAGATGGACTCTGATTCCTGGTGGGGTGTCCAGGACTCCCCCAAGTTCTCCCAGCAGCTTATCTGAAATCAGCATTTCCCTGGGGCCCAACCACGGTTATTACTGACATTTCCTTTATTCTTGGTGCTGGTAAAACCTGCTGTCCCCCTCTTGGCAAAAGAGTGTGGTTTGCTCTTCAGATGTGGAACCATCAAATGTTTGCAAGCTGAAATAACCCCATGCTTTGCTCAATGCATCCAATGTGCAGTCACTGATACCTGGCAGCTTTGTTTGAACTCCATTGGGAATGCCCTGCAGGGCCAGGTGAATACAGGAGACACCAACTCACTGATCTGGAGCTGCTCTGTGCCCTCACAGCCCTGCATGGCTGTGCTGCTCCCAAACCCATCTGCAGGGGCTGGGCTGGGGTAGCCAAATGCCAGGGGAGAGCTTTGTGCTTGCCTGCCCCATCCTCCCCGCAGGGCAGGGCCATGATCCTCACAAGACTCTCCAGGCTTTTCCACACCAGAGCTCCAAAAGTCTCTCCTAGGCAGCACATTAGGAATTCATGTGTGTACAAACTTGTTTGGAGAGCTGTTCCCTGCCTCATCTCTTCCCGCTCCCTCCAGGGCAGGGGATGGAGCTCGTCCTTGGCAGCTCTTTCAGGCTGCAAACCCCAGGGTTGTGTGTTCAGCTTTGCTGAAGGTGGGCAAGGTGTCTTCTCAGGGAAGAAGCTGGCAGGGATCCCTGCCTCGTGAGAGCTCAGCTCAGCCAAAGGCCCAGGAGGATCCTGGTGGGACAAGTGCAGGCACGTCAGCTCAGCCTGGCTCCAAGAGATACCAACATCAAGAGCAGGGCAGCAAAGCACAACTAATGGATGGAAAAAAACACATTCCTGGGGTTACTCACATTCAAATTTTGCGAGAGGGTGTGCAAACACAGCCCAAAACAACCATTCCTCCAGAGTTTTGATTTCTTCAGCAGCCAGCGAAGCTCTACACTGATGGGTTTGGCTAATTCCAGGCTGCCAATCAAACCCCATGCGTGCTTTTAAGAAGGTCACCACTGAGCAAACTGATCTCCCACGAGCTGCCTTCAGTGTGCCCAGGCCTGCAGAGCTGCAGCACTGCCCGTGCCAGATTCCAGAGCCTGCCTGGGACCTGCTGTGGGCTGGCTGCACCCAGCAGCCCATTATGGGTGGTGGGAATGGTTGGAGCTCCGAGCCTGGTGCACCTGCATGTTCCAACAGCGACGTGTTAAACGGGTTAAACCAACCTGTGCTGCTGGGCATGGCTGCGTGTAGAAGGTTTGTGAGACCTGTGAGAACACCAGGCAGCTCTTGGAGGGTTAGAGTCAGAAGCAGAATCAGAATCGGAATTGGAATTGGATTGGAATTGGAATCAGAATCATTATGTTGGAAGAGACCTCCAAGATCATCAAGTCCAACCCAACCTTAAACTCAACTAAACCCTGGCACCCAGTGCCACATCTAGTCTTGTTTTAAACACATCCAGGGATGGTGACTCCATCACCTCCCTGGGCAGACCATTCCAGTATTTAATCACTCTTTCTGTAAAGAGGTTTTTCCTGATACCCAACCTGTATTTCCCTTGGCTCAGCCTGAGGCTGTGTCCTCTGGTTCTGTCAGTGCTGCCTGGAGAGAGAGACCAACCCCAGCTGAGCACAGGCACCTTTCAGGGGGTTGTGGGGAGTGATGAGGTCACTCCTGAGTCTCCTTTTCTCCAGGATAAACACCCCCAGCTCCCTCAGTCGTTCTTCATATGCCTTGTTTTCCAAGCCCTTCACCAGCTTTGTTGCCCTTCTCTGGACATGCTCAAGTGTCTCAATGTCCATCCTAAACTGAGGGGCCAGAGCTGAACTAGGGCTGGCTTGGCAGAGTTTTGGCTTTTTGAGCTGTAGCCAACAAGAAACAGCTGCTGGTCCCTGCTCTGGGGCTGTGTCCTGGAAGCACATCCCTGCACATCCTCCTTTTTTTGTCTGCATCTACAATCCAGAGTGGCAATATTCAACAGAAACAAAGCTCAAGGAACATGAATCACAGCCTTCCTCTCAAATCAAACAGCATTCATTGCTGCCCAAGTGCTCATTTTTTGCCAAATATTAACCAGCCAGTGGGCAGCTGAGCCCAAAGCAAGCACCACACCCTCCCAGCTGCCTGGGAAAAGGAGAATTTTGGGAAGGGTGAGCCCGGTGTGAGCAATCAGCACATCACAAAGGATTTGTGGATTCCAAGCGCCCGACAAGCTCCGACAGTGCTTCATTTGCATGGCCACAAATAAGAGAATCCCCAGCTGCAAATACCTGAAATTTCCTAAATTGATTAGTTAGAAGGGAGGAAAGGAGGTTGAGCTGCTTTGAGGATCCCAGGCAGGTTCTGCTTTGTGCCTGGAGCTACAAGGACCAGAGGAGGGTCCTACAGGGGCCAGCATTGGATGGGATGTGCCTCTCTCACAGAAGGATTATCTCTGATAAATAAACATCAGTCCCGATGTATTTATTCAGAAATCTTCTACTGAAGTGCTCCGGAGTGGGTTGCATAAACCCACATTGCCATATGCAAAATAACAGCCAAGTTTTGCTAAATGCATTTTGTTTTCCCGCAGGAAAATGCAGATTAACGTGTCCTGCCTGGGTTGGAGGGGATGTGCTGAGGAAATCTGCTCCAGTGACTTTCTCCTGAGGAAATCTGTGCACCCCATGGTCCTTCCCAGCCCTGGCATTCCCAGTTTGCAGAGTGGTCTCTCCCCAGAGATTGGAGCTATGAGTTGAAGCTGTGCCATGAGATTGTCCATCCCAATGGACAATTATTTATTTTTCATTATTTATTTTTCATTCCAGTCAATTTACAAGGCGCTGAACTAGGGAGTGTCTCTTCCACCCAACTTTAAACCCAAAGGACCAGGGTGAGCAAAGGACCAAACTTTCATCAAAGTGAAAGTTTGATGCTGGCAGTGGGACACAAAATCATGGAATTGTGACACACAACAAGACACAAGCTGACTTTTCACTGACAGTGTTTGAAGCTGATAAAAAACCCCTCTGTGCTTGGGCCTGACTTGTTTGCTCAGGCCCAAGCCCAGCTTCAATATTCACAGTGTAAGAGCAGAAATACCATAGAATCACTCAATGGATCTTAAAGATCACTTGGCTCCAACCCCTCCATCACAG